>JAPKLX010000027.1:438461-541363 GCA_026898415.1 Leonotis leonurus
ACACGATCCAAGGTTTTTCCTTTCTCTCCTCTCCTTGCTCCATAACATCTTCACTACTACACCATAAGAATTTTGTTTGTAGATTCTTGTTATTATGAAATAATGCAAGCAAGATTCACTTGCTATTGCTACCTCACATTCAGGAAGGGCGCTACGAATACAAATACATCGTGGATGGTGTATGGATGAACAATAAGCACGAGCCGGTAACTTACCCCAACAAAGATGGCCACGTCAACAACTATGTTGAGGTAGATCTTCCAACTTAATTTCAGGTGCCTATCATATGAAGTATCCTCAGCATTATTAATCAAATCCGAAGAATCTTTACTTATAAGCATTGTTCCATGCTTTTCCCACTCTTCCTTATTAAACTGCCATTCAATCAATTCTTTATGCAAATATGTTGCAGGTATTCGTCGATAACCCTAATTCTTTAACTCGGAGTAGATTAACCACCGGTGATGATCCCGAGCTTTCAACTGATGAACGTGCTAAAATTAGACAGTTTCTTGAAACCTACCCAGATGAGGACTAATTGTTTCTGCACTAGTTTTACTTTTTCTTTGTCATAGAATACACAGTGTAAAGCTTTTTATAGAGATGTTTATAAGCAGTAAACAAGAGATGCTTCTAGACATGCATGTTCTAATAAGTGTTTTAACTCTAGACTTTGTTGGCGACACTCTTTTTTGAGATCAATAATAAATGAATATTTAGGTCACCATTTTTTGCCATAATTTCCTTTTCTGGTGGTCTCATCACCTCAAATTTCTTGATAGCTAGTCTTGCATTATGTTTCCTTTTTGATAGTCTCTACTAAGTATTGAATGAGTTTTTCGCTTGCTTTAATGAAATATATATATGTATTTCACTAAAATCATATGAGAATGAGACAGCACAAAACAAAACCCTAATACAAGCTAGCAATATAAGGGTTACAAAACACCAAGACTTGATCAAGAGTAGCTCTAGACTCATCCCCAAATAAAGACTCCTTCCCATCCTCCCTCTTAGCATAAGACAGCCCCAACCTAGACTTAGCCTGCCTCAAGTCCCCGACGCCCGAATTCGTATCGGGCCCCGCGAACCCGCCCATCACGGGGGCCAGCGGGGGACCGATCAGCAGACCGTCAGCCCCAAATTGTGGACCCCCACGGGCATAGTCGAAGAGGGCTGCACCGCTGCCCCCGACCTTTGGCAACACGACGGGGGCGGCCTGGTCGTGGGGCCAGTAGAAGAGGAAGGCGTCGAAGGAGTCGTAGTAGTCGTCGGTGCTCCGGTAGCCCTCGGGGTTAAAGGCGCCAAATTTAAAGTCGCTAGTTGTGTAGCCAATGATGACGCATGGCCCCTTAAAGTCGCATTTGTTGTGGAAGTCTGTGGCGCTGAATCCATCTGTTTTTGCCTTGTAGCAGCATTTCAGCTCCTTTTCTGATCAAATATGATCTCATCATCATACATAAATAAATAAAAATATAATAGAAATGTGAAGTGGTTACCTTTCAAGAATGTTTTGGAAAGAATGGAAGGAGGGAATGGAAGGTCAATATCGTCATAATATTTGGGCTCTGCAGGTTTAGTGCTTCTCCCAAAACCCCAGTTGAAGAAGCTCTGTGTTTGCAGCCATGACTGCTGCTTCCTCCTATAACCATATGATAATACTAATGAAGAATTTGATACACACAGACACTTCATCTTTCATCTATATAAGTTGCATTAAAGAGTCAAATACACACACAAAAATTGATTTTTTTTCTTCACATATTTGTTTATCTATCTATATGTATATATAACCTTCTTGCATATGTGTATAAATTTGTGGCTGCATGATGTTTGTCTATTTCTTTTGATTGAGTGGTCAGGAATTAAGTATAATTTCAAGACTTGGTGCCTAATATTAGGAAATATTGCATTGTGTCTGTTTTATTTGGGTTTTTTTTTCTTTTTATCTATTTTTGGCCTCTTTCACTTCACTCGACTTTACATGTTGAACATCTCTAATTCTATTCAATGAGAATCATATGGCAATAAAAATAGGCATGCGACATACATGTGATAATTATTTAACTGAGAAAAAATAAATCTGTGAATAATTGTTAATTGAGAATATCAGTTACAATTACTGCCATCTAATGTTGTCAGTGGTACTGTTTAATTAGTGATTGTACGGTCTGTGTACCCCTTCTTCGTTCTGTGAATTTATGTTGTGTTAACCTAAAACAATAAATAAATCATAAAATGTTTAGACAACAATTTACTAATATTTAATCAACTATATATAATTCAATTGAAAATTTTAAATTGAATAAAAAGTTATGAAATTGAGCTATTTCTTGCGTATATCAATTGAAAATTTTAAAGCTACAAAATTGATCTATTTCTTGATATATCAATTGAAAATTTTGATAAATTGATAGTTATGCTCTAATCAATTATGGAAACGAAGAAAAAAATAGATGGTATAAAGAATTTAGAGACGAAGAAAAATAGACGCACACATATATTTATATCGAAATATTAAATTTTACAAGATTCGACAATATTTATGTATATACTAATATATTATATATATTGTAATTCGGACAATGGAGTCCTAATGTTTTCCATCTTCTCAAGTACATATAATTTACATTCAAAAGAAATATGGAAAACCATAAAAGAAAAATGAAACTTAATTATTGTTTTAGAAGATGGAGTGAAAAACCATTTCCCGAAACCCCAGCTGAGCTCCTTCGCTTAAATCTACTCTACTCTACTCTACCCAGGTAAAGTTTCTATGTTTTCAATTTCCCATTTTTCTTTATTTTCTTGTTTGAAATTTGAGCATTTGGATAGCTCATTTTCGGGTTTCCATTTACTCGTCTTGTTGTTTGCTCGAGTTACTTTTCTTGATGGATTTCGATTTGTTGCATTGGACTGTTTCGTTTTGAGATTCTTGTGTATGTTAATTTGGTATATTCTGCATTGTATTAAGTTCCGTTTTTTGTATATCTCCCTAGGATTCTTTTTGAAGTTTTTGATTATTGTGCAGTTTCCTGTAATTTTATTCAACTCAGTCCTACTGTAGAATTTCTCAATTGTTTGCTGGCCTTAGAAGATCGAAACACGAGCATTTATAGGATGCGAATGCGCTCTTTGATTAGTGTTTTTCTCGATTTATTCCGTTGTATGCTGGAAGACACGTGATTCATGGTTTTCCTTTCTGTTTGTCGTTCCATCTCTGCAGTGGTGGTGCGCAGTGTTGTTTAAGTTTTATCTTCTCTAATTGTTAAGAGTATTTATGTTGTATTTGTGTAAAGAGAATGAGACCTTCATCTCTCACCTAACTTTACTCTATTCAGATTTCTCCTGGCTTTGGCGTCTCTATCTAAGTCATGCAAGCTGGAAGTGCCGGCTTGGCCGGGCAAGTATTTGCTGCTGCCTCTAGCAATGACTCGGGAGGAAAGAAATCGAGAATTAGACGGTCGAAAGAGGAGAGGAAATCGATGGCTGAATCTTTCATAAAGAGGTAGTAATATAACTAAGCATTTTTGCTTCCTTTCTTCCTCCTTCAATATCTTTCAAGTGTTGTTTTAGGCATTTTTTATGGCTATTAAAGAAGTCTTCAAGGTGACTAAACGTCCCTTAACAACGATGGAATAAGTGTCAGATGTGAAATAAAATGATGACAGAAAAGCAAGCAGTAACTTAATCTTCCTCAACTCATATAAACATGAAAAATTCAGTTGTATTGCCTTTTCCATTCTATTGTATTACTAATACGGATTACATTTTGCCATTTCTCTTGTGGAAGCCAGTATATACGTTTCTTTCGATATCTCACCTTATGGGTGGGTCTTAAATTAATTGATATTCCCTGCAGAATTTGTAGGATAGATGGAGAGTTGGGAGTGTTATTAAAATATTTTGACATTGCTTACCTTTTCATAGGGTATACTGAAAATCGAGTTTGGTTTCCAGATATCAGGAATCGAATAATGGAAACTTCCCATCTCTAAACCTTGCACACAAAGAAGTTGGTGGTTCTTTCTATACAGTGCGGGAGATTGTTCGAGAGATTATTCAAGAAAATCGAGTCTTAGCCCCTCCTAAAGTGTCTGTGGAAGAACATGTTCTTTCTGAATTTCTGGAGGAGCACCCATTAGGATCTATCTCATTGGAACCAGTTCAGTTTTCAAGTGCAGGATACGTTTCCACTTCTAATGGATCTCACCCCTCGGAAATGAATAATGAACAAACTGTTAGTGAAGGATGCGAATTTCTTGACAAAGATGAAGGTTCTGAACAAACGAGTGAAAGCCATCATGCACCTAATCATTATCAAGACTCGCCTGAATCAAGAAGTCCACTCACGGATAAGCCACTCGCAAGAAGTGCTTATCATCGTGATGGAATTGATGAGGGACAAGGTAGCGAAATGCTTAATAACAAGCAATATCACATTATGAACGATCAGAATGTGGATAAGGACAAAGAATTTGGGGAAAGAATTTCCACAGGAATCAAGACTCTGGATCAAGAGAAACTTGAAGCTCAACATATAGAAACATCTCCATCTGTTAAATCTCATACAAACTCCGATATTGTGGTGGAAACATTCCCCTTACAGCCTCTATCTAGAGCAGTTGACAATATGGCAGAAGAAACTGGTAAACTACAAGAGGCAGCTGAAATAGTGGAAGATAAGGAAATAGAGCAAGAAGAGAATACATATATGCAGAGCTCTTCTAGTTTTTTCAGTGAGGAAGGGGACAAAAAGCTTCTACATTCGACAGTGGAACCGAATGGTGAAAGCAGCGACGTGAAACTGGTGCTAAATCTTCAAGGCCCATCAATGGAAAACGCCAAACACCCATCAGCATCCCAATCCAGTGTGCTTGATTTCAAGGATTCCTTGCCTGATGGAGCCGAGGTATGTTCATATTATTCAAAAATCCCATGCAAAAATACATTCTCCTTTTTGTTAGTATTTTGTTCCCTCCAAGTGAGAGGTACTTTACTTATGATGAATTTCTAAAAAAAGACATTCTTGGATCTCAATTCTTGATATGAATATTTTAAAGTGCAAGTTAGCCCAAGCTGAGACAGTGCCTCTAATGTCATTTGCACGACATCTGCTCCACAGGGCAGCATTTCTACCAAAACATCGATCTCTGAGGAGTCCACAGCAGTTGGAGGAAAGTCCATTGATCGACATAATCCCACACTGGACAGAATCAATCTGTAAGTCTCTTCCTTTCTCATACATATCAATCTGTTCAGCCCTCCCCGCTGATTTGCCGTTTCGTGTATTTATGAGCAGTGAAACTTGGGATAAAGCAACAAAGAAATCTCCTCAACTCGAATGTAATCCACTCGTGGCATTAGTAAAGGCAATGATCTCTTCGTTTGTGAAGTTTTTTACTGAAGAGTAATTTTCAATGTTCTTAGCCTTTTAGGTCTTTGTGTGTTGGTTTGATCCTTCAATTGTGTTTGTATGTGCTAGTCGTGCAGTTAGTCTCTCTCTTTCTTCCTACTGGTATTAATTTCTTCCCAGTTACAATAGATTTTTTTTATTTATTTCATGCAAAACACACTATACAAGACTTGATTGTGTTCTTCTGTGAAATGATTGATGTGCTTAGTTTGGTCCACTATTATTCTTTTGGTCGTTCGGTATCAATGGTACGTACACTATATACTTACTAAGACAAAGTGCATTCATTAAAATAAAGAGTAAATGGCTTTCAAATACATTACTCCCTCCATCCACCAAAATAATTTACGTTTTGCCATTTTGAGATGTCCACGAAAATGGTTTACATTTGAAATTTTCCTTTTATAATAAGTGGACACACTACATTCACTACGCACAACTCAATTTAAAACAATATTTTAAGTGAGACCTAAACTCCACTAACTACTTAGAACCAATTTAAAATTATATAAGAAGTGAGATCCTAACTTCACTTACTACATATTCCCATTAAAGTCAAAACACAATATTAAAACTCGTGCCGGGTCAAACTGTAAACCATTTTTATGGACGGAGAGAGTATTTTTTACTATTTTTATATTTAATATGAAAATTTAATTAATTTTTAAAATATATTAACCTTATTAATACTATGATTTTAATTAGAAGTTCAATTTTTTCTATGTCGAACATGATAGTATGACATAGTTTATTATATACTCCTAATTATATAGGATAATAAATTGTCATTCAAGTTCGAATTAGAGAAAATGTGATGTTATTTAAAAATCATATAGGAATTGATTGCTTTCGATCCATAAGATTATCTTCATTAAATCACCAATTCTCAATCCATAATCTTTCACTTTTTATCACGTCTTATGAATTTAATTCCTTCTTATATTTTTTTAGGGGTGATTTGGTTTGATTGATATGATTGATATGAATTTAATTTATTTTTATATTCCTTAATCACTCAAATGATTGATTATATAATCAAGTCAAATTTGGTGTGCTTATATAATCAAATATTTGAGCGATTAAGAGCATACAAATGGATTAAATTTATAAGGAGGTGGATGATTATGGATAAGACTAGAGATTTAAATGTAATAATCTTATCAATCAAACCAAACCACCCCTAAGAGGACCTAAAAAGGGATTGAATTCATAAGAAAATGTAAAAAGTGAAGGATTATGGATAGGAAATGAAGATTTAATGAAAATAATACTATCAATCCAATCAACTGAACTAAACCACTCTATAGGGGGTGTTCGGTTACTATGATTATAATAGTCCGTGATTATCTGAGATCAATTTAGCCCGTGATTAATCGAGACTATTTTTGTCATAGGGGTGAGGCCAAGATAAATAAACCAAGACTGATCCTACGTGGCACGGTCTTGAGATTGAATCACTGATCCTATACATCTAATTAAACGCTTCATAATAATTAATACGAAACTAAATTGTGGATAGTGAATCCAACCAGAACGAAACGAGAGAGACATCAAATCTTTATTTGGGATTTGCTTTGGCAGAAACAGTAAAAATAAATCAATGGCTTCACAAACTAAATATTCCTTCTCTCTTCTCTCTTAACCCAGTAAACTAATGGAATATTATTAAAATACAATTACCGAAGCCAAGCATACCTTTGTGTAAGCTATCATATAATTGCACGTCATTCCATGCACCATTAAATTAATTCACCATTCTTCATTATTTATTTTCATAAAACTCCCACATTCTTTCCTCACCCCCTAAATACATTATTAATTGGGAGCGCTAGTAGTAATTATTACAAAATCCCTTTCATTATATTTATATACACATGCAAAAAAAAATGTCTATAAATCTGACTCAGACTGACTCGTATATGGGATCCATTTAGCCACGTATTTATTTAATATATAAAATACATTTTGTAATTTATTGATGCTGTTATATTACTTTTTTCTGGAGGGTGTCGGTTGCTTAACTTTTTACCAATCCATAAAAATATTAAAACACCACTATATTACAATTCCTCATAAAAAGGACATTTACAACTTAAGGGATTAATAAAGTTGTAAGGCTAATTTCTATTTCCATATTCTTAATTAAATGCCACGCACATTCCTTTTTTTTGGACACAAACTTCACGTGTTAATTGTCCCTTTCATCTATTTCTCTTTCTTATCTCTCCAGATTAGTAACTTAGTAAACATGATCAATATGCAACAATATAATTTAAATGAATATTAATTAATCATGTCCAAAACTGTAGGTACGTTTAAAATTACTTCCAAGTAATCGCACCATATATATGAAGTAATAATGTTTGATCTTGTAATAATCTAATTTTACCCAAAAAGGGACACAACTGTGAGTCCGAACTAATAAATTCCAATTATAGTATTAATTTAATGAATAATAAAAAAAATCACAATCAATGTAGCTTACTTTAATGTATAATAATTAATAAATGAGCTATGGAATTTGAAAGGATTCATATCTTGATCACCTTAAATTATTTTTTCTCTTCTTTGACTTTACACAAAACAAATTAAAAAATATATAGGGATAAATAAGAAAAAGTTGGACGCGCATGAATATAGTCAATTAGTTAATCACATTTACTTCTTTACCTTTTTATTAGTTATATTCTTGTTTAATCATATTTTCTTTCAACATAAATATAATAAATTAAATAAAATTCAAATCTCATTAAATATATAATATATTTTAAATCAAGTTATTTTTTAATACGGATATCGAATTTAAATGAACAGAAAATTAGTCTACGAAGAAAGTATATACTTCTTCCGTTCCTTAAAAACATGCATTTTTTTATTTTTGACTATTTATTATATTTTTTTTGGACTTCAATTTCCACTGTCATTCAAATTAACTATATTTTATATTTAATAATCCTATTTTGTCAATCTTAATTTCCACTAATATTCAAATTAATTATATTTTAATAATTAATAATATTTTTACCACTTAAATCAATTATATTTTATTAAAATTCGTAGAAAATTAAATGGTACATGTTTTTAAAAAACGGAGCGAGTAATTTATTTCAACGAGTCAAATAAGGACGACTCTTTTTGTGTTCGAAATGAGTATTGTGGAACATGTTCAAAAAATTCAAATGGAATTCAGTGTTATAATTCATTCAATCCACTCCACTCCACTCCACGCCTCTACCCTACCCCACCCACCCTCCCCTCCTATATATACACTATACATACACGGACGCGGAGTATAAACAAAGGCCCCCCCTTCATTTCTTCTAAACCATCTTCTCACCTCCCCCACAATTCCTGAATTATGTCTACAGATCTCCAACTCACCCTTCCGAGTATCGCCACAACCAATTCCTCCTCCAATTTCGGCGGATTCCGCGACCTAGATGACGAAATCGCGAGGAGCGAAGAAGAATGCCACACGCCCAGATCTCCGCGGCACATGATCCCCGCCGTCCTCCGCTGCCCTCCGGCGCCGAAGAAGCGGCGGCGCTCCGCCGCATGCAAGAGGAGCCTCTGCGAATTGCAGTTCTTCGAGGTGGCGGCGAGAGAGGAGGTCGACTCGCTCTTCAGAACTGTGCAGGTAAACGCCAGCTCCACCACCAAGGGGAATTGCTTTTCTGTGAATTGCGCCTAAATATATTATTTTATAAATTTTGTGTATGTAGAAAAATTATTATACTTATGAAATATGTATGTAGATTTACACGAATTATATAACACTTGCGATTTTTTTTGTCATACCACGATTGATCAATGCCGATCAAACCTTCATCTGAATTGGAGTATAATAAATGATCTTCTTGTTTATTTCTGACGAGTTTTGTTGAATATTTCAAAACAAAGACAGGAAAAGTTTGTTTTCCCTCCGATTTCAATCTGAAATTTTATTGAAAATACTTGAATTTGATGCATGAATGAAATTAGTAATTACTCGATCTGTATAATCACAGAATTTTAGTTTAGGTTAAGAAAACATTAACCAATCCAATTCTGTGATTATACATTAATAAAATCATAGTCTCTCTAATGAAGATGCTCTAGCCTCTAGGCATATGGCACTCATAATTTATTTAATAAAATTATATTTGAAAGAAAAAAGGAGGATTAATATGTTGAGGGACGGTCGTCTTTTCTTATCTATTTGTATTTACATATTTTAAATAAGAATTGGTCAAAGTTAGAAAAGAAAGAAAAAAAGATTAATAGTTTACCGTGTAATGTAAATTCAAAATAAAGGAGTCATGGTTTTTGACCATCTAATCTAAGTACTTAAGACTATTGTTAGTAGCTCAATTTACAAATTTATAAGCAAATTCAACCCCAAAAACTAAGTCTTCAACTTTAGCTAATAAATTAAATATTCATGTGGTAAATTATAATGTATGCTTAAATCAAGTGAAAACCGACATTCGAGATTGGATGTAAACTTCGCAAATTTATCAGCCGAAAAAATATTTTCAATATATTAAATTACTATACTCCAGCAATGATTATGTAATGTAACAACAAAAAGAATTAGTAAACTTTTTAGCTATATTTTCTCGGTTATAAGAGAATTGTATGTATCTTTATATGCTTTATCTTGCCAGTATTTTAACATAATTCGATCAATTTGTTTTCATTTATTTAAAACAAAAATGATCTCATCAAATTGGAGTAATTGCTTGGCCCATTTCCCATTAATTATGTATGCTTCCCAAACTGTCAATCATATCCAGAAATTAAATGAATCAAAACAAAAAGAATATTTTCTTGGAAATCTGAGGAGTGATGTGAATATGTGATCATTGTATAATCTACATTGTTTAATGTGAAGAAAATATATGAACATTAATTTTAATTACGCCCACATAGCTGATAACATGTATACAAATAAATAAATTAATGACGTACAATTTTTCAGCTTACGATTCTGGTTATTATTTACTACTCCTAGTTTCCATAAAGTAGATTAATCTCTCTTGTTTCTTAGTTTTCTGCAGTGACTTTAAGTTTAAGCAACGCTTGCCTTCAAACTCAATCACAATTATAATACTGAATGCCAAATTTGTGCGTAGGGTCGAATGTCTACAAATATTACTATTTTAAGACAAAAGATTGTGTGATATAAAAATACAAACTCAATATTTGATTTTTGGATTTGTGTCTCAATAAATCAGTCGATGGCTTAAAAACAAGAAAGTGAGTACAAGATTGAAATAAGTATAGTAATAGTAGTAGTTAGTAGTAATAATTAAATTGTCACAACCCTTATTATATCATGACGTGACGGCAATGCTCCTCAGCCCACCGACACACAATCTCATTTCAAAGCTTCTTGCGACGGCCTAATTAAGAGAATTGAAAGGAGTTATAGAAAATTTTCATATTTTACAAAATACTAGTAAAAGAATTATGATTTTGTTGCATTTAGAGAATAGACTTTAATTACCAATATTATTTCTCATCTCATTGGAGTACATATTTACTTTTTCCAAGTTGGGAAAAAATGTATGACGACAACTACAAGACATACGTGCCTTCAATCACAATGATAATACTACTACATAAATTGTTCCATTACCAAATTTGTGCTTTGGGTTCAATGTTTTAATTAAATTACTGTTTAAAGATAATACTACATCTTGTGATAGAAGAATCCAAATTCGTCCTAACAATCTTTTGTCATGTATTCATATTATATTTATTATACTGTCCTGAATGAAATCAATTACTCCTGCAAGATTGTAATAATTATAAATACTGAGTGTTAATTAAATTGTCACCACCGCCATTATATAAATACATGATGACTGACGGTGACGGCAACCGCCGACACCCTATTCTCTCCATTCATCAACTAAACCCCACCTCATTAATATTTACTCATTCCTTTACCTCATTTTTTTTAAGAACCCAAAAGTTTATAGATTCATAAATAAATAAATTTGAACTGTAAATGGAACTCTCCCAATAATATTCGAGAACATAACTGAAAACCGCTCCAAATTCTGGCTGACATTAACTGATATTTGGTGATTCCTTCTTCTTCTCCTTCACAAACACAATGCATTTGCATTCATGTATAAGAAGCAGTTCAAAAATCAGACTCATACACTCATTGTCTCGGTAAAAAGAAAAGGATGAAAAAGGATTCATCTTTCATTCAATCAAACCTGAACAAAACTAAAAAGTATCCATATTGATGTAGTTCACCCACAAACCTTCAAATAAGACCGGTCGGAATTGGACCATAACAGAATTCGGTCAATACCGGCACCATAATATATCAAATTGGGGAGTAACATTAGAATTATAGATTGATAGATAAGAAGTGATATGTAAAAGAAAAGAAAAAAAACCAAACACTAAAGCCTAACTAGATAATCAAATACTACAAATTAAAATCAGAACACAAACAAACACCATTCTCATTTGAAAGAGAAAAGGGTGCTAAGTGCTAACATCCTTCCCTTATCCTTCTTTTTTCTGCTGCTGTTGTTGCTGCTGTTGCTTAGATTTGGAAACCATGTTAGCCATCTGTGGCGTAGCATACCCTCCAAATGCACAACTACTACCACCATCATAAGCTCCCGTAGCAGAAGGGCCACCCATCCGAAACGAGAACACGGGAGCATCGGCCGCTGACCCCCCAGCCACCGATCCCCCTCTCGTGGTGGCTCTCTGCGACGCGTGGGAGCTCATCCCCGACAGCGCAAAGGCTCGACCCGACTGCTCATAAGTCCTCACGCTCCCGAATCTCATCTCTGTCTCCTTCATCTCTCCTGCAAGCCACCCGGTTAGTCCATCCCCTGCTTGACCAGAGGCACTTGTCATCAAATTACCCCTCTTCTCTGCTAGAAGGTTTGCTGCACCTAACAGATTGCCTGCTTCTGCCATCTGCTGAGCTTTCTGTATGCTCTCCACTGCTCGGAGGCGATTCCTCTGCCGATCAACCTCCATGTTTATAGCTAAGTCCTCCGGCGATGGGGACTTGGGGCGCCCCACTTGGACTAAATCGCATTCGATCATCACATTCTGCTCCGTGATGGCGTCGTTGTAGGAGCACGTTATGTCGAGGAGCGAGGTCTTACGCTCGTTGTCTTCGCCGGAGTTGTCGTTGATGGCGGGGACGGTGAGATTGATCAGAAACTCCTTCTCCTCGTCAGCATAGAGGTCTCCTACATTGATCATCCCTTCTGCTCCTTGATTACTTATCTCGCTCTTGTACCTTCCTGAGGGGATGGAGTTTATCTCCACACCATGAGAGGCCGATCGGAGGTTTAACCGGAGCTCCTGAGTCACGACGCTGAGGAGACCACCGATGCAGCCGGCGAAGGCGTCTTGAACCATCTCGTACGACTCGATGAAGGAGAAGGTTCCGCCCGAGGCGTCGGAGATGGCGTGCATTGTAGTCGGGTCGTGGTCCGACCCGAACCCGAACGAGTGGACCGAGAACGTGGCGCCGGAGAAGGCACCCCCGTTCCCGGGGATGATGGAGGGCGGCAGGAGGTGGAGGTATCCCATTCCCGGGTGGTGGTGGTTGTTCCTCGATGAGTGGCCGGAGTTGTAGGTGTCGTTACCGTCGGACAGGAATATGATGCTGCTGACCGGATTCTTGAACCGCCTCTGTTCGAGCACCCGTGCCCCCGTCGTGAGGCCGTCGACGATGTTCGTCCCGCCGTTCGCCACGAGGGACTCGACGGCGCGTGTGGCGTCGTCGCGGCCGGACTCGGTCATCCTGCGCAGGGGAATGATTCTTCTGGCGCGATTAGAGAAGGAGACGATGGAGAGGCGGTCGGAGATTCCTAAGTTTTGGATGACGAAAAGCACAGCCCTCTTGACGAGGCTGAGCTTCATCCCGGTCATGCTGCCGCTGACGTCGAGCACGGTGACGATGTCGACGGGGACGCGGTGGGAGTCCGGGAGGGACGGCGCCTTGAGGCCGACGAGCACGGCGAACTCCGAGACGACCTGGGAGGCGGCGACGGCCTTGCACTCGGGGATGGCTTTGATGGTGACTTTGTCGAGGAGGGAGTGGTGTACGTCGTTGTCAGGGAGGGGGTCGTCGTCGGAGAAGGAGAGAGAGAAGGAAGAGGAAGGGCGGAAGGGGGAGATGGTGGGAAAGGGGAGGTTGTTCCAAGGGGCGGAGCAGAGGGGGCAGAGGCGGTTGCCGTTGGAGAGGTAGGTGGCGATGCAGGGGTAGTGGAAGTCGTGGGAGCACTCGGCGTTGAACACAGCTTGCCCTTTCCCTTTCACTACTACTACATTGCATATCCCACATATTTTCTGCAACTGCATCAAACAATACCAGTTACCACTGCTACAACAACTCAACAACAACCATCGAGTAATCTAATGAACCACTACTACTCTTCTCAACAAACAAACAGTCACCCCTTTTCAATCTAGCCAACGATCATTTCATGTAGTAATAATATAAACACATACATTATACATATGAAAGTTATGAAACTGCATGCGATCATGTAAAGAACGCAAATTAATAAAAGCACAGACATACGATCGAGTAATATACATGCATGTGTTGTGTATGTATGTATGAAAGAAAGAAAGAAAGGAGTATAGATGGAGATGCTTACGTTAGACGGAGAGGAAAAGGAGGCCATTCTTCTGGTTTTACAGTTGCTGCAACCACCCACCCAGCCTTGCTTGCTCTTGCTGCAGAGTATTTCTTCTATTCTATTACATATATAGATGAATTCAGATAGTTCCTATTACTTATACACGTTTAGAGTTTAGTGAGCCGCACTTTGTATGTCTTATAATAATACATACTTCATGTATTTATTTTATATTTTTTTAATTTAATTTCATACTAATTAGTTTTTCTACCCACTTAGACTATATAATTATTTTAAATATTTAGGATTTATTATATGAATTAATATTAATTAAAATGGTAAATTTAAAAATATAATACTATTGTCTCAATTTATGAAACATACATGATTAGATAATTTAGATTATCTATTCTTATTTTTTAACTTCTCTGTTAAGGAAATAAAAACCTTTCCGTTCGAGAAAAAAGGGGAAAAAACCTTCTACTTACTTGTAAATTGTAGTAATAAATTTTCAAATACACGATTCTTCTTGGAAAAGAAAAGCAAATATAACGTGTAGCGTTGATAGAACGCGTAGTTGACTAAAAAGAAAATTGACTTTACTCCAAACATGATGTATTTTGGTTCTCAAGTGAAGTGATTAAACAAGTTTTATTTCTTGTAATCATTATATTAAATTTATATGTACAACATTGTCAATATAATCATACATCATCCACCGCCACAAAAATAAAAGCAGGGTATTATTTTCCTCGAAAGACTTTTGAAGCAGTCCTCTAAAGCAATATAATAAAGAGACCATAAATTTACTTCCAGCCGTTGACTCAAACCAAAATTACTCTCATAATATAACCTGTGAATTATATTAGTACAATATGCAGCAGTTACGACTAAAAGAAGCGCAATAGCCAATAATGAGAGTAGATGTTTTCGTCGTGAAATAATTGACGTTTTATTTATGAATGAATGAGGATCATCAAATTAGTGTTGGTTTTGGCTTCCTAGTATACAATGTTGTAAGATGTTGCTCTCATAGTAAGTAAGCAAAGTAAGACACATAAAGAACTCCAAGAATGAGAAAGACCCACCCCTAGTCTCGTTGCAATTGCTCTTCGTTCCTTTTCTGTTTCTCTACATATCTCTACAGTATGGAGTAAGCTCTAACTACCTCGACAATGGGTGCTCGACACAGTGGACATTTCCCTCCTGCTCGGACCAACTCGTTTGCACATTTGGAGCACGTGCACATGTGCCCGCACCTGTAGAGAGCGCCATGCACATAGATAAAGTGTTAAGGCAATGATAAGAGAAATGGAATGTAACATAGATTCATTTGTGACAAGTTTCTTTACCTGTACAATAGGGAATCGATATGGCTGTCGCAGCACACACAACATGTACCTTTTCTAACATGACACCATTTAGATCCATCCTCTGATGTTTCAGTACTTGCTGCACCTGCAGTGGTTTATTCTTAATTACAAGAGGAGGATAGAAATTTAAAAGAACTGGTGCCAAACATTAATTGGATTCGGACCTTGTACACCAGAGGAGCGATTAAGAGCAGCTGAGACTTCTTGTCGAACTGCACGTTGCAGCTCCAGTTGCATGTCCATGCAAGCTTCTAACATCCTTTGCATGTGATTCATGCCTTGCTGAAGCTTTGCTACGTCTGTTCTCAGATCATTAACCATCTCCCAATCCTAATTATTATAACAGAAACGTTGGTGTTAGTTATCATATTTTCACAGCTGAGAATCAGATAAGTTTTCCTCCAAATGTGAGACATAAAACAAATGGCAGAATAACCATCAACAACAAACCACTGTCATGGTCTGGATGGTCCTAATGATTGTGCATTTGAGAAAGAGGGACAGATGACTAACAAGTTCGGCACGATGGGAATTGTGACGAGACCATCCAGAGCGGTGCAAATCCTGATGCCAAAGGGGTTGTGTTGGTGGCATGGGAGGAGTTGGTAATACCGGTGAAGGTATACCAGTAACAGTGTGCTCGGTTTCATTCTGATCATTGTTTAGTAGGTTTGGATCCCTCTCGGGTGAGGGGGGAAGAGGCAAGTTCCTGTGCAGATCCCAATCTATCGGATCCCTACCCTGTCTTTGTACATATGATTGAATCAATTGATCCAAGCTCTCACGGAAACCACTATGAAGAAGGTTCGAGACACTCCTCCTGAAGAGACAACATTTATCTGATAAGAAGTGAATAGAAGGCAAAGAAGAACTGCCTACACGCAGAATGAGACTACCTGCTCAGAAGTTCCCTTAGCTCCATGCTATACACATTGTCATCATCAGGTGGGTGGAACCTCGTGCCCCTCGTAGTTGCAACAGACTGCAACAATCCGGGAGGGTCTGTAGTCCCTTCTGGCCAACTTTCCACAGCTTCCTCAGAGCCAGCATCACGCCAAGCCTCAGGAGCTTCTTGAAAATGATCTTGCTCTTGATTTACAGAGGGAAATGCTTCTGGAGGCCAAGCAGCTACTGAGTTGTCCTGCCGATTCGGATCTATGCCATCTGAGGTGTTGTGGGCCCGTTCATTAGAGTCCATATCTGCAGATTGTTGGTGGTTTTCTCTCTCAACATTTGTAATGTGTCTCCCCCAATCACTTCCATGATCAGAAGATACTTGTTGATTTTGGACAGCTGAACCGCTTTCAAGATTCATGTCACGCTCTGGTAATCGATGATTGCTAGTTTCTTCATTCTCAGGTTGAAACTCCTGTGAAGCACTCCTACTCCTCTCATCATGTCTAGAATCACTGGTTCCATTAGTGGATGTTATTTCAGGATGACTGTTTACTTGGCCACGCACAATAGTTTCCAATCTGTAGCGGAACCCTTCCCTGAATGACAATATTTATATTGCATAAATGATAAGACCTAAAAATACTCAAATCTGACATCACAGTTTAGAGATGAGCACTGTAAATCGAGTAGATATAAGGTGCAAAAATGAGAGCAACATTCAGAATATGAAAAACTTATATTGGCATGTGTGAGCATGCAACGTTTTAGTAGGGAATAACATTTTTCATTCATAAAGCATTTAAAGATTGATATACATACAGACACCTAGTCCACTACACTTCAAAGGATTGACTATCCTGGGCTATCACTATTGAAAACAAAAGGGACTGGAGTATCCAAACTTGGGGCTATTTATCAAACATCATATGGATTTTTGCTATTTGTGGGCTTGATTTAAGTTTTCTTAATCTCGGTTTTGGCTCGAATTGACGTTTGTCACTAATGGCTTCTGATTGGGAAGAGAAACGACACCTGTATCCAGCACCCAATCAAGATTAAGAAATTGAGGTAAGATCTTACATACAAAAAAAAAATAGTGTATAATTTAAATCTTGAATTATGTTGATATTATTTACTCAAATGTTGGATAAGAGTCATACCTCAGACCAGAGACAGTGTGTCTTTGTCTCAACTGATTTAGTTCACTAGATGCAACTGAAGGTAGTCTTTCTTCCTCAGATAGCCTTTCGTTTCTTAAAAATCTTCCTCTTAGTAGTGTCTGAAAGATCAATACTGATATACATTACTATCTCATGCAAAATATACTATTTAAAATATGATCAAAGATAATATCAAGAACAAACAACCGCCAAGATCAATCATTTCTGTCACAAAATCTACAAGAATCACTGTGGAAAGTTGGCCAGAAGGGACTACAAACCCTCCCAGATATAGCAGTTGTTGCCTTTGAATTGAACTTATAGCAAAAATGAAGATGAAGAAAGTTTGTAACTATAGTTACCTGAATACGATTGCGATGTGCAAAATCAGAAACAGCACGGTGTTCTAACAAACTCTGAAGTTCTCTTTGCCTGTCTCTTTCAGCTCTTACAAGCAAATCAATTAGAGCTTGCCTTCCTCGCAACCTCAACCTCTCCCTACGAACATGCTCAGGTGGACCTTCCTCATTACTGGTGACAGATCCTTCAAGAACACGATCAACCTGAGATCCAGATCTGCGAGAACCTCTTTGCTGACTTGCCATTTGCATCCACTCCCTTACGATCCTGACCCTCTCTCGCTCAGTTTCCCCCAGCCATTCAGCTCTGGGGCTGTCAGCCCTCTGCACAACATTAGAGGACGTATCACGCATACCACTCTCCATCCACCCACGTACAATGTGCCTCACCCTCTCCCTCTCAACTTCTCCGAGATCAGGAGATTGCTCCTGTATAGAATCATTGTGGTCCCTATTCCCATTCCGTGGCCCCAACTGATTCTGAGACCAAGACTCATAACCATTCTCCCTCCCAGTAGCACCCCCGTTGCTACTATTGTTCTCAACATCCCTACTTTCTGACCTATTAACAGACAAATTTATATTAGAATCAACACTTCTATGCTGCCTTAATGTTGACCTCACTCTCACTCTCTCGCGGGCACGACTCAGTGCATGCTCATCTTCTAGCTCACGCCACATCTGCAAAATAGATGAGGCACGAGTGCTGAGCCTCTCCACATTCCTCTGATGCCTCGAGGTTGGGGACTGAGACTCCCTCAAGAACGAAGAATCAAGCATTGACACAGTGTGCAAACCTGCAAGTGCCATCAACTCCGACTCGCGATTCCTTCTCTCAATTGTCATGATCATCTCTTGCGCCTGGCGGGCAGCCCACCTGCTCAATATCCTGGACTGACGCCTCCTCGCAGCAGAAGGCTCCGCCAAGTCATCACCCTCAAGATCCGACCTCCTCCTCCTCCTCACAAGCTGTTCCTCCTCATCCTCATCACCCTCTGTAGTCGTCGTCCTAGGCGAGCTACACGAAGCAAAAGACATACATTCGTCATAATGCCCGCACATGAACTCCTCCAAACCCCTCTCGAATTCAGCGTGAGAATCACTCGCCACGCTCTCGGATTTCTGCTGCAGAACTCCAGCCATACCTCACCACCACAATCACAAAAATTAAAGCTTTGTCTTCAGTTTCAAACATAGAGGCCCTATAATCTCCATAGCTTCAACAACACATAATCATTCACAAAATGCTCCAATTCCCACCTTCTGAAAACAATACCAACCCCAGTCCTAATGACCACAACTCGAGATCAAAATGTCCCACACAACAACCTCCTCTCCATCCTTCAAAATCATTCGATATGTACATAATATCACCTGATATAATCCAAATTAACATATAAAAAAAAAACTCATTCCCTAGAAATAACACTGAACAATTGAAACCGTACATATTATAATCAAAATTCAGAAACAATACATGCCAGCAGGCAGCAGCATAGCTTGAATTAACAAATGGTGGAGAATATGAAACTTACAGCTTAAGGCGTAGGCTTGTGAATTGCAGTAGCAATGAGGAAAATGTAACAGAAAAAACCTAACTCAGCAAGCCATGACACATATATATATATAGACGTGATACTAAGTTTGTGTGTGTGAGTGCGCGCAATATCAATGGTGGAGACAGAAAGTAACATAATTACTAAAAAAAATCATTGGAGCGAGAGAAAGAATTGCTGTGACGATCAATTTTATTTCGTTCTTTTATAGTAATAAATTAAGTCAGTCCGATTATTCACGGAAAGTGTTCCTTCTTATTTCATTTTATTTTTCATTTATTCTTGACCTGTACAACATCTATATTAATCTATATTTAAATATTTACTCTCTCCAATTTTTTTTAGTAAATGTTCTATTTACTTTTGTCAAAATATCTCCCGTCTGCGGCGGACGATGTTAAGACGCACGAGAGTGATATAACATGATACATATATAAATGTTAAAATTTTAATACTGTTTAATAAAAACTAAAAATAAATAAAATTTATAATAAATCATATATTGATGTGAAATTAGCATACCAACCGTGAACACATTAAATTGTATCAATAACTTATAGTGGAACGGTCCTCTTACTTTTGTTACGCATGCGGTTGATGTATTGCATATATACATATATATATATAGAGGATGATTATAATGAAAGTGAAGAATAATAAATTTCATGTTTTAAGGGATAAAATATTTTAAATAATATATATATCAAAATTATATTTTAATCTGTATCATTGGTCTAAATTTTTAGTTAACTCATATAAAATCATTTTTATTTGATCTATTTCATATATATATAACTTTATTCATTTTTTTATTCACACTCTAAATCTAATTATACATTTTATTTTCAAAATATAAAATGTACTCCCTCCGTCCCACTAAGATTGACACATTTTTTTTTGTACGGTTATTAAAGAGAGTGTATAAAGTAGTGTAAGAGAAATAAAAGTGGTAAGATCCACACATTTTTGAAGAGATAAATTTTACTATTTTTGGCATATACCAAGGTTAGTGGAACGTCTCAATAAGAAAAATGTGTCAAATTTAGTAGAATGGGAGAGTACTTAATAAGGATAAAATAATAAGCTCTTATTATAGAATTTTAAAATATATGACACATATTACAAAATAGTGAATAAATTAAAATATGGAGGAACTAGTTTCCAGATAAATAATTTTACTTGATCAAAATTATAATTATTTTATTCTTTTTTGATTGAACTGTGTGGAATCCAGAGTCGTCTGATTTGATTAATATTAATAATTGGATATATAATCACCTTTAAGTATATATTTTTCTGTCAATAATCTTTTTTTTTTCTTTTATTAGAATTTTCATTATTAATAAAAATAAATATATTTAGAGATGATTATTCTATCAATCAAACTAAACAAGGTAGAGTACTATAATTCTAAAGAGAATGTTATAAACAAAATAAACTTACCTTAAAAAATTTAGCTTTGATTGTGGAGTATTGAATTAATCCTTTATTGTCCGAAATTAGCTCTCCAATCCCAATCTTTCAGTTTGAATTTTGTAATCAATATTTTGTTATTTAAATTGTAGCTAATACTAACACAATTGTCTACAAATGATAGGATCACGTTCTACATCGATTTGTGCAGATAGTTATTTCATATGGGATTTCATAACTGAGACAATATGCAAGTATAGATTAATAAAATCAAGGAATTCCATGCACCTCTATTATAATTCCTTGCATAAATTAGTTTAATTTATGATGCATGTTCGTTACAATTAGGACAATTACATTGGGATAAAGAAGACATGAAAACCAATCGTTTATGTCCCCCTCCACACCACCACTAAACATTTTTCCCTTCATGATTATCAAGAATTTTAGGAAAACTCCATTTCCAAGAATCCAAAAAATAACCCATTATTCAACCAAAAGTTTAGTTTTTGGAGCTACGTGAAACATGGGCCTCCTTTATTAATTTATTTATACTTGGTGTATAAACAGCTAAGTCATAGAAGGATGGCTCCTTTAGCCCTTCTTTGCATGGCTTGGTTTCTTCATTCATTGACACTCCTAAGATTATTAATTTAGGATCCTAAGTTGTTGAAATAGTTTGCACATCACTTTTCTGGAAATTGAGTTTGACAAAACGACTTCTTAATTAGTGATAGACTTTTGTGTTCGAATAATATTACTTACGAACTGCATTTTAATCGAGAGCGAAGATCTTGAAGATAAACAATTTTTTCACCATGTACGTAATGTTATTAATTTTATACTTTGTCAAGCGTATTTTAAGTTATGAGTTACAAATATATAATATCTATGAACGTCTTTGACACGTCTATTTCCACCTATTTGTTCATTTACCACATTCGGCACAAAATCATAAATAAGTTATAACATGGATTGCTAGTTAGCTTCATGTGTGAGTAAGGATGACAATGAGTCTTGTTGAGCCGAGTTTCCCTATGTCTAGACCTAATCTGTGGTTATATGTATAGATTCAAGCCCGACCCATGGTGTGTTTGAAAATTAGCCCAAGCCCATATGATTATGTTATTATGTCTTGACTACAAACAAGGTATTAGTAATATATATATCCAATTCAAAGTACCGACCTTTTCCATTTCCACAAGTTTATCACGTCCTCTGGAATTGCCGCCAAAAAATTTCAAAAATTTCAATGAAAGCCTCAAAATAAGAAAATCCGCCCTTTTACATCTCCACCGTTCATCAAAAGTATCTAATCCACGGTTCCCAGCGCCAATCCGCGTCACCCACATCCCACCAATAACATCTCACCCTCTTTCCCCTATATAATAAAATCCTACCATCACATTACACCTCACAACAACCTAAGATATTTCGTCAATCACTACAAAATATCTCAATCTCCAATCGCAACCGTAAATTTCTCTCTCTAAAATGGCGCCGAAGGCAGAAAAGAAGCCCGCCGAGAAGAAGCCCGCCGCCGAGAAGGCCCCGGTAGCCGAGAAAGCCCCGGCGGAGAAGAAACTCAAGGCCGGGAAGAAGCTACCGAAGGACGGCCCCACCGCTGCCTCCGGTGACAAGAAGAAGAAGAGGAAGGCGAAGAGCGTGGAGACCTACAAGATCTACATCTTCAAGGTTCTGAAGCAGGTCCATCCCGACATCGGGATCTCCAGCAAGGCCATGGGAATCATGAACAGCTTTATCAACGACATATTCGAGAAGTTGGGGCAGGAATCGTCGAAACTGGCGCGCTACAACAAGAAGCCGACCATCACCTCCCGCGAGATTCAGACCGCCGTGAGGCTGGTGCTTCCTGGTGAGCTGGCCAAGCACGCCGTTTCTGAAGGAACCAAGGCGGTTACTAAGTTTACTAGCTCTTGAATTGATTGATTTGCTAGGGTTTTACTTTGGGCTTTTATTTTTATGTTTGAATTAGGGATTTCGATTGTATTATGCTGTTGTAAATAATTCTGGATCTTCTGACATGAATGATTGGGAGTTAGATACTTTTGACTTCATATTCGGCATAAGTTTTTCTGGTTTCATTGAAATCTGATTTTGAAGTTTGAAGGTTTATGCTCTGCGCCTTGCAAATAAACTGGTTTGTCTTATTGTTTAATAAAGAACCCATATTTCCTTGCAAATAAACTAGTTTAATACTTTTTATATATTACAAGGTATTTCTGTAAAGAATTTTCGAACTCGTACTTGTACTATATGCTATTGAAGGCAACATTTCAAAATAGAACCTTCCAGGGATATATTTTTGCGATGTGGAAAACGTAATGACGACTTCCATGAAATATGAATGGAAATCTTTATTCTGATTCATAACCTTGAAAATATTTGGAAAATAGAAAACTTGTCATTGGAAAAAACATATAGGTTTAACATTATTCAAACAAGTCCGAAAGCCCAATGTATTTTAGATGGAGTCCTGTCCCATATCCACATAGATCGTTGTTTTGTAGCAAAAAGAATATGAGGAAAATTAACGTAAGAGAAGAAAGTTTCAATTGACATCCCTGCAGCTGAAATTTATTATCTTTCTGTTTCAATACGAAAGATTATTCTTTTTACCCACCGAATACTTAAAGCGTGTGCAAGGTGAAACTACCTCTATTGCGTTAAAGATATTGTGAACGAGATAACGTAAGAAAGAAGCATAACCTAATTCAAATAAGAGATTCATAGTTTTTAATTTTTTTACCAAAATAGATTATATGCATTTGTCAAGAAACACAGAAGTCCTAGTTTTTGTCAAAGTTCAATCAAGACATTGCTATGCTCACCTACACCTAAGTTCTAACTGCAAAATGTATCAGGGTATCTGTGAACATAATTACTGTTAAATTAGTAGAAATAAGAAAATTATGGAATTTAATATTTCATTGATGAACCAACATACTACAAACAAAAGACGTTCTTCCAGCGGAAAGAAATATACTTTACACAAATCTATCAAACCCTAAATTCAATATCTAGACAATCAACAACCAGAAACACAACAGTATTCTTCAAGAGCTAGTGAATTTGGTAACAGCCTTGGTCCCTTCGGAGACAGCGTGCTTCGCTAGCTCACCCGGGAGCACTAGCCTCACGGCGGTCTGAATCTCGCGGGAGGTGATGGTCGGCTTCTTGTTGTAGCGCGCCAGCTTCGAAGATTCCTGCCCCAATTTCTCGAAGATGTCGTTGATGAAGCTGTTCATTATGCCCATGGCTTTGCTGGAGATCCCGATGTCGGGGTGGACCTGCTTCAGCACCTTGAAGATGTAGATCTTGTAGGTCTCCACGCTCTTCGCCTTCCTCTTCTTCTTCTTGTCACCGGAGGCGGCGGTGGGGCCGTCCTTCGGCAACTTCTTCCCGGCCTTGGGTTTCTTCTCAGCCGGGGCTTTCTCTGCCACCGGAGCCTTCTCAGCGGCGGGTTTCTTCTCCGCGGGCTTCTTCTCGGCCTTCGGTGCCATTATTGGGATAATGAAGCTAGAGAGAGAAAGTCTGTACTGGAATCGGCGGAAGTTTGCGTGAGCGTAGAGACTAGAGAATTGGATGATGTGATGAGAATAGCGATAGAGTGGGGTTTGTTTATAAAGGATAATAAAGATGAGATGTGATTGGTGGAATTGAGTATGCGCGGATCGTTAATTTAAACCGTTAGATGAAATCATATGGTTATTGACGGTGGAGATTAAATAGGGTTCTGTATCGTACGCGGACTCTTTGTTAATGCTTTTAAATTTTCATTGTATTGGCGCTAAATAACAAATGAATGAGTTTCAAATTCTATTTCACACACTTTTTCATTTATCATGCAAAATGCACATAGATAATCCCCTTGTATTTACATTGAAGAAAATACAAAATAAAAGAAAAAACAAACTCCAACTCAATAAATTGATTAATATAAATCATTCATTTATGAATCAACACTGATCTAGTTAATTGTATTTAGATGGAAAAGGAAAAACAAAGAAATTTAATTGTTTGGGCCCAATAGTTTGGGCCTCTGCAATTATTCAATAAGTAAATAAAGGCCCAAATCTAGAATCAAAATGAAGCCCAATTGGGAAAGAAAAATCACATCACGTTTTCTCAACTCTCGCTTCTCTCTCTAGATTTCGATAGCTCTGAGCCTCTGACCATATAGTTTGTACATCCCTCTCTCTACATACACATAACTATACTCGTTTGCATCCTGTTGTACAGGAATCAACGGCAATGGAAGGTGATAAAGCTGCTTACGCTGAGGTTTCACCCGAGGCTGAGCAGAATCAATTCTCGCCGCGCAAATCACCACCTCCGTCAGGTTCTTCTCTCTACGTATTCATTTTTTTTTCTATTTTTTATTACATGCACATTTGTTGTGGTAATTTGATTTATGCCCGTTTTCCAAAGATCTGTTGCGACGGATCTGCTGTAATGGTAAAATTTGGATTCCATGTGGAATTTATGTTTTCTTCAGCTCGTTTGTTGTTTAGTAGCTGTAATTGCGACGGGAAGATGTTTTAATGTAATTATTGTGGTTTTTCCGTTGTAATTTGTCGGTTTGAAACCGTCGAAGCTGATATTGGTAGTGTTTTTTTTTTGTTTGTGATTATTAATGCTGTTCGTGTGCGACGATGGATGCTGAGATTGAATTTATGATTTACTGCGATTTCGTGAAACTAAATTGAGGAGACTGCTTATCCGCAACAAGTCTTTATTTGGAAGGTTTCTATGAAGTTGTGTTTTCTTAATCAATTGAGCTAGGATATGCCCTATTAGAATATTGCTCTTTGAAATTGGATTCGCTATTTGTATATTTGGATGTCACAGTAATATCTTGTTTCTTAAAACGGAAACATTATTCTAAAAGTCTTCTTAATCGAAATGATGGTGTATCGAGTAGTCCAAAACTGATTACTTGAAAATCTGTCATTAAACTCGTATGATTATCCAATGGACTGAACATAGTGATTTGTTTTATCTGGTGTATCCAGTAGTCCAAAAACTGATAACTTGAAAATCGTTTTATTGGACGAGTGTGTCCCTATGGTTTTGATGTATGAGCAGTGGATGAAAATAGTAATTTGACGAGGGTTTCCTATCAATTTGATGTACGGGTGGGTACTGGGTACCATATAAACTTTTCTTTTTTGCATTTATTTTATTATCTCTTTTGTTTTCTTGTTTTAATTGAACAGACAGCGAAGAGAAGACCACTCATGTTAGGTTCCTTTTATCAAATGCTGAAGCTGGTTCGGTAATAGGAAAAGGTGGTTCAACAATCAATGATATACAGTCACAATCTGGAGCTCGCATCCAGTTGTCACGCAATTATGAGTACTTTCCTGGCACATCTGATAGGGTTGTCATGGTATCTGGAAGAGCTGACGATATACTAAAAGCAGTTGATCTCATTATGTCTAAACTAATGGATGAGGTGAGAGTTTAGCATTTCTTTGAAGATGGTCATCAGGATAAATTACTGTTGACTAACTGTAATTTCTGGTTCGATTAGTTTTACGTGGAGGATGGTGCTCAGGATCATGATTTGAAAATTAGACTGGTTGTGCCCAATACCTCTTGTGGTGGAATAATTGGAAAAGGTGGATCCATTATAAGGTAAGCATGCATTTTGTATATCCTTGTTTAGCCTTACCTTTAGATTTATAATTTATTGTCAATATATTAATAACTGCTTAACATTGCAATGTTCTGTCTGACTGGGAGGTTCAATTGCTGCATTCATGCACTTGCGTTCTGAATGAGAATGTGAAGCACTCCCTACAGATCATAAAAGCAAGAATGTGAAAAAATGAAAACAAGATTAGAGAAACTGAAAATTCACCTTTTGGGCTAGTACAAGAGACATGGCATAAAAAAATGCTTTTCTACAGATGCACTGCAAATAAATAAATCCCATGACGAGAAGTATACATAATGTTAAAATCTAATAGGAAGTTCCATGACACCCTAAATTACCTCGTTTCCTATAAATTTCAGTGGTACAACTATAAATACATATCTATTGTACATATATAATCTTTTCATAATTCGTTGACATTTTCAGGAATTGAACACAATTAGGACAGCTTAATAATCAACTACATGAACCTGAATTTCCAGAGATTATTATACATAGACATCGTCTCCAACTGATGTAATACACATTTTATGTATATTGGTGCATCAACTCCCTGAGACACATTTAGTGAAATAGGGCATATAGAACAAATTATGCAGGTAGGTGCTAACTGTGTTTGGACTGAGACTTTATCCAATTGTTGATACAGGTCCTTGATTGAAGACTCGAGAGCTAGCATAAAAATATCTCCACAGGACAACTTTTACCCTGGCTTGCATGATAGGTTAGTGACTGTGGGTGGTGCCTTAGACGAACAAATGCGAGCAATTGAGCTTATCCTACAGAAATTGGTAGAGGATCAACATTACCTGCAGTCTGCCAATGCTCCATTTCCATATACTGGTATTCTTCTCCAAACATATCTTTTTTCTTTTCTTTTTTTATTGCAACAATAGCTGTACTTGTTTTATGTTTTCCTAATTATATGGTTGATGCAAGCAAAATCCTGTAACTGAGTACGAGCTACAAGTTTCATGATGAATTGTAATACTATGCATCATTCGTTGATACTAATGATTGATGATTGTGTCATATATGCTTGTTCATTTTAACGGGACACATCATAGTAAATGAGAAAAATACAAAGCACAAGGTAAAATGTCTCATGATACCACTTAATATACTCTTGAATGCAGTAAACCTGGAGTATTCCCTCTAATGCAATAATTAGATGTTTTTTTTCCATCAACTTGGTGTTTTGAAAGTTTACTTGCTAGTTACTTGAAAACCCTGAATGTGTGCTTTTAGATGTATTACCGCACTGCCTATGTTTTAACCTCCATTTTAGCAGTGGCATATAATAACGGGATGAATTATGGACCAAATGGCACTGGAGGGAAGTATCAGAATAACAGATATCCGAACAAGGTCCGTAGTAATATATATTTTGATATGCACCACTCTCTCTTAGTTTATTTATGCTATTTTCTTGACATGGTTTTCTGGATGTATGCTCTTATCTATCCTTTTAAACCTTTGAGTCATTCCTTTATGCCTATCAGAAGATTTGGTTATTTAATTGTTTACATGAAATTGGCACCAACTTAAATTTTGTAATTGACATGATAGTGTTTTCTTAAAGTTGATTGTCATCCGTTCATATTGTATGAGAGTAAGTGCATTGATTTTTTTATACTCTGCTACAAGAATATTATATAGAAATGCTCGCAATATGTATAGAACAAGTGTATAACTTCTGTTAATGTTGATTGCATCTTGATAGTATCATTACTAGATTAGTCCAGTTTATCACAACTGTTTCTAGTTCCATAATTATGAGTATGAAGAAAACTCGTGTTTATGCAGCCGCAGGAAGATAGAAACAGTTCCGTGACTATCGGCATTCCAGATGATCACATAGGAATTGTTGTGGGCCGTGGTGGAAGGAATATTATGGAGATGAGCCAGGTCTGTACATTGCGTTTAAAGTTCTGTTTGGCTGATTAGTCGTACGTGTACTTACATATTATTTCTTACTTACAGCTTAGTGGAGCTAGGATAAAGATATCTGAAAGGGGCGATTTCATGTCAGGGACATCAGATAGGTTACGTATACGTTGCTTTATAATGTTTCATGCTGAGCTAGTGGAAGCACTTAAATTCATATTTACACGTTTACTCTTCTTGCAGGAAAGTTACCATCACTGGGTCTCAAAGAGCTATTAATATTGCCGAGTCCATGATATCCCGGAAAGTTGCTTCGCTTACTGAGCAATGATGGGAGGGAGCATTGCTTGATTTCTTCTCATGACCCATGTGGAACTTACTTTGGCATTTTGGAGAGAAAAAAAAAGTAGAAACTTGTTTATTAATCACGGTAATTATAAGAACTTAGATACACGGTAGGGGATAAATATACATTTACTTCAGAGAGCTTTTGCACTACTAAGTATGGTGGCAAGAACTTCTTTTTCAAGAAGGGTAAGGGCAGAAAAGTAAATTTCGTTTATAAAAACAGTTGCAAGCTGTTTTATGTTTGAACTTCATTACACGGAACACTGGACTCTGCGATAAAAATTTTGGCTTTGTTTATTTGAGTAACCTTTTTTCCCCTCTTCATACGTTAGTCTGTGTTAGTTAGCATTTGAAGTGGTTAATTGCTTCTTGTAAACTTCTCATGATGTTTGGTTTCACTATTGTTTACAAATTACAACTATAGTCCTTGTGATGATGAATCCATGTTACTATCCACTGAATCTCTGTTATTTGTTTTTGGTCATGTTCAATGAATTGGACTTTGTTTTTGTATTATTGATATTTCTGGATTTGGTTATAGGAGTACATAATATTAATCATTTTATTTTTCAACTCTGCGACTTAATTTTTTACTAGATTAATCGTACGCCATCTAAAAGTATATTTAAACTTTTGTTATACTTTCGAGATGTCATCTATGTACATTATGAAGTGTCAAACTGTAGATGCAAAAGTTGAATAACTAATTTACACTCCTCAATTTAATATGACATGCCTTCCTCCTATTTCAAACATTTTATCCCGTATGTATCCTCTGAAAATTATTGTTTCCGTACAAAAAGTCACGGATCTCTTGTTCACATACACAAAAAAGGAAGCCAAACTACCCCAACGTCTCAACAGAATTCAAGACGCCCTTATTCAGCTCAAAGATGACGCCTAAAATCCCAGGCTCAAATGAGAATAGAAATAAATAGAATATCTTAGACCTGGTATATGTAGCAGAAGCATCACGACGCCAGATACTGTATTTGATAACATCACAACTAAGTTATGCAATAACTTTAATAACCGTGTCAATGTGCTCCAGGACTTGAAAATCCTATTAATTCTAAAAATCTATTTCCACAAAAGCAAATGTCAGGATCAAAGAGTACACATCCGACGAGTATGCGGATGAGGAGATCTTTCTTTGCTAAAGCGATGGTATTAGAGTGTTAGTGGGGGGACATTCCCAGAAATATCTCATTTTGCACATATACAGCTGCTTATTTTGTAGCTGATGGAGAGAACAAGGATCAAGAAGAACATGAAGTAGAGCCAACTCCTTGAGAGTGCCGGCACAGTCTTCCCTGGAAGAACGCTCACGCTCGATTCCAAACGTGCATAACCATCTTCTCCTCGTGAATACCCAAATGAAAGAACAATGTTGAGGTTTCTGGGCTTGCTCAGTAACTGGTCTACCCAGTTACCATCCGTAGATAAATTCCTTATTTGAATCATGCCTGCAGTGACGTGAGCAGAGGTAGAGGGTCGTGATAAAGAATTGAGACGATGCACAACATCTTTGGAAGGGAACTCGGCAGCCAAGGCTGGTGGAGCAGGGAGGCTTCCCAGCATCTGGCTGGCTTGTTTGAGGAATGGATATTGGAACTCTGCAACATAAGAAACCAAAATTTACTCGTAAAAATTCTTGGAGATAATAGCAGTAAATACAGGAGCTGTGAAAAGAAGTGCAGCTTCTGATACCTGATTCATATTTGGAAGAGTCAAGCTTATCAGATGATGATGATGCGGTGTCACCATTATTGTTGTCAAGAGATTGTCCGCTGGGTAAAGCAGATTGCTCTCCGCCATCTTTCGGTTCCTGTAATAGTAGTATGTGTTAGTTCAGTTTTCGAAGTGAGCGCACAACCCAATGAATCTCAAAGAGTAATATTACCTCAGGAGGAAGCAATGGTTGATTAGAAATAAGGTCGTCGCTTTCCAGCATTGCTATGGAATCATATGCGAAGTCCTGTAAGTTGTCAACATTGGCATCATAGAAGGTTAGATAGTCCTCAAGCATGTCAAGAGGAGAGCTATTAGCTTCAACTGGATGTGATAGATCACTAGCTTCAATGAAGCCCACATTGCCATAAGGCAGATCATCAGGATTCTCTTGGAATGGTTCATCAAGTAAGAAATCCAGCTCATCAGAGTTCCCTGACTTGCTCGATTCACCTATGAATTCATGTTTGACTGCTCTCACGCCCATATCAAATGGAGCAGGCATATCATACACGTTCTCATCCACATGCTGCTCAGGTTCACAATACTGATGACTAGCATTCAATAAGATCTTTGGGCCATCATCTACGGACTCTGCAGTTTCCTCAACAAAGGTGTCATCTGCAGGCTGACAATTTGATTGAAGAGGAGATTCGTCGGATGGAATATCTGACCCAAGGATCTGGCACCAGAAACATTTAGTTAGAAATGACCCTGAAAACAATATTACCACATGACAAAAGCTTATCGAAATAGATAAAGTCTTGCTGGAGTGACTATTTTAAGGATGTACACAGATAATGTAATCTCTCTCTCAACTATAAAACAAGCACCCAATGCAATAGTTTTCTGTCAAGTGTCAAAACACAGCGGAGATGGTAGTCAGAACCAGTAAATTGGATAATAGATATACTTCTGACAACATGATTAATAAGCTGTTCATGTTCCAATTTGCAGTAGCAAAAAGCTAAATCAGCGGCCCTAAGATTAGCCTCACTCAAAACACTTCAAAAGTTCAACCACACTATATGTTTCATTTTTAAATCCAAAAGAGATTGCTATGATTTTCGTGACCATAAATACCTTAAGTCCAATGACTCTAACCCAAAAATGTAAAAGAACTAGATTTGGCCAAGTTTCCAAGGCAAACATATCAAAATCATAGAAGTATGTCCAAGAATCCTTGATAGTTCGAACTTTCATCATGCAGACTATGAGCCAATTAATTAATGAGAAGATGCGTACAAACCTGTTCAAGATCATCACCATCCAAATAAACATCATTCCCAAAGTCAACCTCCTCTGCCTCTGCTTTTGGAATTAGGTCTAACTCATCATCCAGCCATTCTTCTTCCATAAATGGTGCTCCGTACTGTTCACCATTCTTTGGCCCAGAACCACTCTTCTGGAAGACCCGACAAAGCACATACGCATCCTATTACATCAAAGTACATACCATCAACAACAAGGGAAAATGTTGATGTTTGCAACTTCTAATCCCCTAATCGTATTATCATATCATAATGAATGATTGCAATATTCCCACCAAGTGTACTATCATCTACCATAGATTCACACATGCACATGGGGGATGTGTGTGATCCTATATTATGCATATTGGACGCACATGGATAATAAACCTAACGGATCATGGAATAAAATAGGTGCAGGATGGAGTACACAGCCAGTTCCCATATCAGGTTCTTTTCTTTGAAGCCTACCCCATTTTTTCAAATATTCATTATTAATTAACCCAAATCATACTCATTCTTTCAGTAAAAGTTTGTATGTCATAAAAAATGTGAGATCCTACCTGATGAATGCCAGCACTCTCCAACTCCAAGTCAGTGAGTCTGTACTCGTGCATAACCCAGTTGGTTCTCTGTCCCTTCGGAGCACGCCCAATGTGATAAACAAGAGTCTTCTTCATCCCAACAATCTGCGTTCTGTGGTAGACAGCCCTATCCTTTCCAGTAGTCTTCCAATACCCTTTCTCAGTAGCTCTATTGGTCCTTGCTCCGTTACCATATTTCTTATCTAACACGCTGAAGAAATACCATTCCAGATCTCTGGTCTTCAGTTTTGATAAGCCTACAGCCACCAAAAATACTACAATAAGGTTTGGAATTCTAAGCAAGCAAATGTACCAATGCCGTTGGTGTCCACTGTATAATCATAATTCATATATATGGTGTCCATGTAAAACAATAGACGCCAAGTATTTACATAAAAATGACTAGTGTAGTCAGACATTATCCAATCAAGCCGAAATACAACACGAAAACCTAGATAACACGTGTATTAATATCTACGTCAATTATAGCCTTCAAAACCATGGGGAAGCCGATACTAATTGAAATTTTAGCTATAACACATAATAAGTAGAAATCCACATGATCCAACATAGAAAATGGGATCAACTCGATCTACGACTCACATCCACATGATCCAACATAGAAATCAGATCCTAAACAATTCCAGTAGCATACAAATCAGTAGAAATCCTCCAAAAAAATATCCGACCTCTTCCTCAAAGTAATCAGTTCATTGACGTCTAAAATTACATTACTGGAAACAGGGAAATGAAAACTGCGAAACGAACGGCAGCTCATTAAAATTCAAAAACACATTAACCAATCAATCCAATTACAGAAACCGGAAAGTCAAAAGGAATGGGAGGAGAGCGTACTAGGAAGATCCCAGGGCTCCGCCTTGTAAATATCGATCTCAGAAATGGCGTGGAGGCGGAAACCTCTGCCGCAGACCTTCCGGCGCAGATAGTAGCGCACCAATTCCTCATCGGTGGGGTGGAATCGGAACCCTGGCGCCAGCATACTCGACGACTTCTTCTTACCGGAGACTTCCATTCATATAGTATTATAGTTCCCGATGATCTAGGGTTGAGAATTGGGGTTCAACAGAGGATGCGTGAGCTTCTTCTTTCTCAAAATGAATACTTGTAGTTCAAGTAGGAGAAAAAGTTGTATTCAATATTCATTATATTTGGAAATTTCTGGATAATCCGATTTCTTCGGGTTTAGCTCCACTTTAAACAACGTGGCTTAAGTGGGCGCCGCGTGAGCCTTTTACGGGTACGGGTCGACCCGTATCCTAGTGCTACCTCCAAAAAGAAAATGAAAAGAAAACATTCGGGTTGTTATTCGGGTTTTTGTCGGATTCGGACCTCAAGCCAATGAAAAGAATAAAGAGCCGATAAATTCGATGGCTTATGATATTATTTCCAACCTGAGTAGGTGCTGCATCAGCACGTTGTACATTGCGCTGTATATGTGGTGCATAACTAAATATTAATTAAAAATAAGGAATTGCAAAATATATACGCGATGTTTTGGACATTTGTGGTATGACTCATGCCAAGTATTAGGAAATTATTACTACCTCGAATATATAGATATTAATTAAATATTTAAATTTATTAAGGGAGTGGAATGTTCTAGGTTCTTATTTAATTGGAACGTTATATGTGTTTTTGGTTTTCATGGCTTAATATAGGGAGTAGCTATATTTGTTGCGAGAGTGAGACCGTGTTGGGGTCAAATTTGTAACAAACTTACTATTTCTGAATTTTACATATATTAATAATTATTTTATAACTATTGATTTGTTGCATTATCTCCACTAATCTTCGTTGCATGTACACTAACTTTTTTAAAGACGTTCACTGTAACTATTAAACTGATAATTAATTCATTTAAAGAAATTTATGCATCATTAACTATATTTTTCCCACATTATGTTGTGATCATAAAAAATAGCAACTCAAACGTGTGTAGCTAGCTCTAATTAGCCTGTTATATATATACAATCATATACTAGTATTGTGTACAAGGAACAACTATAATTGAATTTGTTAAATTATGTTTGCAAGTGGGGTGATTTGATGGTTAGATTCCCACTCCACTCTTTTAATCTAATACTACAACAACTATATAAGGAATATCGCTCAACTCCCGTACTAAGGCTCCGTTTGGTACGCAGGTTGAAGCAGGTTAGGCAGAAATCATCCTGCTTCAACCTGCGTTTGGTAGCATTTTAAGTAAACCAAGCGGCCCGATATTAAATCACGGCCCGTCCTTAATTCTACTATTACAGCAGGTTGTGTAACCCACCAAATAGGTGATATTATTTTAAACCATCTGGAACAGTGTCATTGTCAGCGATCTCTGAGTGTGCGTTATTTTGTTCGTAAAGTGAACAATTATATGTTGAAACACATTGTCAGCGAACTCCGAGTGTCAGAGACCGCTGACACCAGTGGCATTTCGGTAATTTTTAACTAGTTCTTATCTTGTCTACCAAATGGACCAACATATTATAATTAACCCCTCATATCCTAACCCACCACATTATTTTAAACCTATCCACCCATATCCTAACTTGGCTACCAAATGGACAGTAATAATATTGTAATAACATCTAAAATTATTGTAAATGAACAATTTAATGTGCTTACCAGTTACTATATATTTCATCTGTTCCACTAAACTTGACACACTTTATTTATTGGTACATCACACTAAGTTTGACACATTCCAAAAATAGTATATATTCAAAAATATGTGAACTCTACCATCTTTATCAATCTTACACTACTTTATACACTCTTTTTAATAATCGTACCGAAAAAAAAAGTGTCAAGTTTAATGGGACGGAAAGAGTACTAGTTTGAGGAATACAAATAGTGTTGTCAACACATGAATTTGACATGACATGATTAGAATTGTATTATACATATTTTGTGAGCACCGATCGCCTTTTGTATTCGATAATATAAGTCTTTTTAATATTTTATTTTATTTTAATCTCTTATAAATCACTACCAAGATCACAAAATCAATTATCATAGTAATTATTCTTAAGATACCGAAATAAAACAACACAATAATACTATTAAATAAGATAAATATTATAAGGCTTCACAACTTGTGTTGCATAAGACATTTAATACTCCCTCCACAAATTTATTACTCATTTTGCTATTGTATTTTGTTTATAAATTTATTATTCTACTTCTTTTCTTTTTTAGAAAGTTGAGCCTTTCACTTTATATATAATTCAAATAAATATAATAAATTAAGTAAGATTTAAATTACATTTAATATATAATACATTTTAAATTAAATTATTTTTTAAAATATGTAATCTTCAGAGGAAGTAACACTTTTATATAGGCCCATTTAATTATAGGCCCAGTAAAACTAGTCGTAAATTTATTTCTCTACTGTTTCTTCCAACACAAAACTGAAACTAGCAAACGATTTCCATTGATTGCAAGCATCAATGAGAAATTTTTCAATGTTTTAATTATCCATAAAATTATGAAAGAAGTGACTTGCTTGGGGAAGCGTTTTATTTTCAATGAGGATTCTTATTCAGAGAAACAAGTCAACAACGATCAGTTTTTCAAACAAAGATGGTTCGAAGAGAGAAGTTTCGACAGATTCGCAGTTCTTCAAGCGCTGAGCTACCATAGATTACACAGCAAAATCTCTCAAAGAGGCTACTACCACTATTCATCTCCCCCGCCTTCAAAAAGCATCATACTCTGATCTGATGCAATGGAGATCGAATCTCGATGCAGCCTACGAAAGATCATTGCTTACCCCCCCAGTCCTTTCTTCCTAGGCGCGTCTTCGTAAGTCGTCGTTGTCTTTGCTCAACAGCTCAACCCGTGATTGAAGAATGTTGATCATTGCTTGGGCTCTCATCACCTCAATCTTCAACGTCTCCCGCTCCATGGAGACGTTCAGTATCTCGTTCTCTAGGTTGCTGATAAATTTCAAGTACCCGGGAGGCACCGACTTCTCGAGGTTGGAGGAGTCGAACGTGAGGGTCCTCACGGGCTGGCTCTCTTTTGGCTCTAGTAGAGGAAATTCCAGTAGTCTGGAGGAGAAATTTGTATTTGTCGTCATCATCATAGTACAAGGGTCCTGGCTAGTCGTGGTGGAATCTTCGGACCCGTTTGCATGGCTTGAGTTGGGGTCCTCGGGTTTCCCCCTTTTGCTTTGAGCTAAAGAGAGTGGCTCAGGGTCTTCCGATCTCTCTCTCTTGCACATAAACGGGAGGGACTGTGTCCCGTTTGTGTACTCGACTTGGGGAAGAGCCATGCTTAGAGGAGGGGTCTCCTGTTTGAGAAGAAGGTATAATACACACATCACAACTTACTCTAAGGAAATTCATATTGGTTTAGAAGCATTAACCACCGATATCTTGCAGTAAAGAAGAGCAATCAAGGGCCACACCAAAACAACACTAAATTTACGCCAACAAAAACCGGTCGAACAACGGCTGATGCAGGAATAAGTGCACTTAGATAGCAACTATCCTCTCAAAATATCTTTCGTGCATTGATTATTAGTCGGAAAGGGAGTCGTATGGGAAGAGGCCAGTTTCATGTTTCATAGTCACCGTAATATGCGACGACAGAAGTGCCTAAAACTAGATAACTGCATCTTTCTGTACTTACAAATAGATCAAAATGCAAACAGCCCAAAAATGAAACACACCTGATCGAGATCAGTGCAGTCAACTCGTGCTTCGTCTGCCACATCATCTTCAGCTTCTCCACCGGGTACCACCACCATAGCATCTTCATCCCATTCTTCTTCAACAAAAGGGGCATATCGGTCCCCATTTGGCGGTCCTAGGCCACTCTTTTGGAAGATTCTGCAGAGCACAAAGGCATCCTTTCCACGCAAAGCAACAAAGAAAGGTATCTCTTAAGATTCACAGCTTCCCACGTAGAGACTCATAAACTCAAGTAATGTGCTCACTATAATTAAATTGTAATCGCTTCAATACCTGCGTAACTCCAGCCCTTTCCAACTCCGAATCACACAGCCTATACTCGTGCATTACCCAATTTGTTCGCTTGCCATCAGGAGCTCGCCCACTATGGAACACCAACGTCTTCTTCATTCCTATAGTTTGATTCTTGTGACGGACGGGTCTATCCTTTCCGGTCGCTTTCCAATACCCTTTACCCGTGGCCCGGTTCAGCCGAGACCCGTTTCCGTACTTCCTATCCACCGGACTGAAGAAGTACCATTCAAGATCTCTTGTCTTCAGTGAGGATTGATCTAATGCAAAGCAAATAATCCAGTTACAAGAATAATCAGTTAGCCCATTACAGGCAGAATCAATCACAACACAAAGAATAGCCTAAAACACGATCACCAATTCAAGAGCACAAGGAAGAAAACCCAACATCAATATCCTCTCTTGAACTGAACCATAGCCTTCCCTAATTTTGAACTAATCTCATCCACAACTTCCTCAACACCAGAAAATTCGTTTCTTCATTTTTTTTTCGGTTAACTTGCACTTCACTTCATAGCTTATTAGTTCACAGACTAGACAAATCTCCCTCAAAATTACCAGTAAAACTACACACACAGGTAATAAGGAAGTAGAGTAGGGAAAAAAAGTAATAAATAAATAAAAATAAACTGCGCCAGCATAACGCTAAATACAATATACGGTCTAAAATTCAAACAAGCATCATAAAGTGGAACAAAAAACATGTCTGCCATAAAGAAAAATCCAACTAAAATTCATCATGAAAGAGAAAAAAAACCGCATCTCAACATACCAGCAAGCTCCCAAGGCTCAGATTTGTAGACATCGATTTCGATAACGGCTTGAAAGCGAAAGGGCTTGGCACAAGCTTTCCTCCTGAGGTAGTACCTGACGAGCTCCTCATCGGTGGGGTGGAACCTGAACCCCGGCGCCAGAGAGGTCGGAGACGGAGCTCCGGCCGCCGTACCTCCAACCCCCGCCGCCGCTGCCTCTTGTCCCATTCTTCAAATTGATTACACGAGCGAAGAGGAGAAAGCGGAAATAAACTGGAGTGACTTCTGGTGCTCCCCACAAACTCAACAGATGGAGAAAAGTGTCATGAGAGAATAAAGAGCCAAAAGAGAGACGCAGAGGGGAAAAGGTGGGTGAGGGTGAAGATTAGAAGGCAAGAAAAGGGTGGAAATGGGAATTTATGGAGGAGGGGGTTTGGTCATTGCCCACGACTATGAGTAAGAAATGGAGTTGGGAAAGAGAGATGATGCTTGCTTGACACGGAAATCGAAAATCTATCAACAAAGACACAGAGAAAGGCGCAGTGCGTTCAGCTTAGCTGTTGTTCATTCTTTCCTTTGATTTTCTTTCTTTTTAATCTTTCGCTTGCAACTGTGATATTTTTTCGGAACGAAAATTAAATTAAGATTACAAATATAGAAATTCAGATTTAAATCAATGACTACTTATATTTGTACCATTTCTAACTGTGCATTATTAGTAATCCATTTTCTATATAACTATTTCACGGCTATGTTACTATCTTTTTATGGGTATATTATTGTGTTAGATGTTAATTCATACCATCATGAATTAAAACCATTAATTTTAACATGGAATATAAAAGCAAGACACCAAATTTGACATAGCTCTTTCTCCAAAATGTTACTTGCAAGTTGCAACTCAAAAAAGGTGGATTTGGATAAACAAAGCAGCAATATTTCTCTGACTTTTTCTTGCAAAACAAACAAAACTTTGTCATTTTTCCATGTGAGAATTACACACACAAATGGTAGTGTACCACTTTGCTTAAGCTATCTGCAACACTACTCTATAAAGGGCAATTGCAATTAATATTTGGTAAGTGAAATTACACTTCTATACATCCTAACTTAAATGATTTATTTTTTTTACAAATGTTGCACCACAATATCCAATGCTTTTTTTTTTCCTTCTAAATTTGAGGTGCAAAATTGCTTTGAGTTCATGTGACTACTGCCAAAATGACAGCCATACAACCAATGTGTTATCTTTTCATTGTTTCCAAACAAATTACAATAGAATTCTTATTTAATGTAACAACTCCTTTTCATTTAGTACAGTGCAAATGTGCAATTGATAATTTTATGTTTTATAATAACAAAATTCAAGTAAAATTATCTTTGATTAATCACTCTTGTGCGGACCCAGAGATACTAGGGTCAGTTACCCTCACCAAAAATTAATCGCGCTGGACCGTCGATCGTCTCGTCAATTATTGCTCCACATATTTTATGATTTTATACGAATTACTATTTATAGTGGAGCACTCCTGAAGAAAAAAATTTACGCCCGCTCTGCTTGTGTGGATAATTTTTTTGCATATAGACCTGTAACAAATTTTCAATTACCTTTTTTTATTATTATTAAATGTTATATAAGAAAATACTTTCACTTGTATATAAAGAAATGTACAAAACCTAACATAATCTTAATTGGTGATAAGGACTAATACTGGTAGGAAATTTTAAACTCCATAATGTTGTTTGCAATTAAATTATTCTAGAAATAGAAATTGTGAGTGTAAATTAAAGAAAATGTAGAATTTTCTTTTCACTCATTCTGAAAAGCTAGTTAGGAAAGGGACAGATGCATGTGAGTCAACATGCAAAAGAACAAATCCAATGCAAAAAATGATATAAATAGATATGAATGTTAAATTAAATAAGTTTGTGATGAGTACAAGTAAAGCAATTCATTGCCCTTCTCTTAAGAAACCTCTATTGATCTTTCTCCTCCCTATCCACTCGCACACATATCTTATCTTTATGATAAATACAAATTGAACCCATAATACTATGTCATCTTTTGCTTTTAAAATTTTAAAAAGTTTTTTATATATTTTTTTAATATTGGGTATGTATTTTGCTAGAAAGATGTATTGTCTTTTAAGAAAATATTAAAATAGAATAATTTTATGAATTAAACCCCCCATAATGGCACACGTGTATAATTAATTAATTAGGTCAAATATGACGGTGGTGGGCGAGGTGTACGGCCGCCATACTCAACTGGCGAAGTTCAATTGCAAAGTGTGACTATCACTTATATTGAGTGATAATATTAACAACCGCCGTTGTTATCTATGCGATATCTATTCGGAAATCGAATATTTAGAATAATAGGATATCTGATCAGGTTTGGATATTTGAATATTTAATTTTTTAGTTTTTCAATTGATTTTGAATATTAGAATATTCTACCTGAAATAGGGTCGAGTTGGTTGAACAATCCAAAATTTTAGTTCAAGTTGATTCAACAACCCGAAATTTAGATGGAGTGAGTTTGACAACCCGAAATTTTAATTTAATTACGAATTCGAATAGTTAAAATTTAGAATTTTCAAGTACGGATATTGCGGATACAAGTATATAACACAGATCAGCCCTAAATAGATACCCATTATTAGCAAATGCAGTTAGTGTAAATTTTGTTTACCAGAGAGAAAATATCCAACTTTTGTTTATTTATGGATTAATTGAGTTTGGTTTCCTTGTGGTAGAGGTAATAGAAGTCGGTCCACTTTGCAATATTTCCATTGGGGAAGAATAAAGTTGAAACGTATGCTTTACTGCTTTTATAAATTCATTACACGTCACCTCTATTTCTAGATTCACAACATTTCTTGTGTCCGCATGCAAGATTTTAGTTTAGAATAATGCGCAGGATATAAATAATAAAATAATTATTATTACTATTATTTAAGAGGGGTGTAGATGGAAGTTATGTTTGGATAAGTTTATAACTTTTTAAACACGTTTCATTCATGATCCATTTTAAATTGAGACATCAATCACAATATACATATGCTATTGTTGCATGTTCAAGTGACAATTTTGAAAATTATAGTGACAAAAAACGTTGTCATTATACATGTTTTTTCTTGTAGTGCATTCATATACAAACATATAATGGCCACGTATATAGCTAAATCAAATATATGTATATTTATTTAATTTAAATTAAATAAATTTTTTGGTAGGGGGAGCTTGTGGTTTGGCAAATGATGTAACATATCATCCATACTATGGCTACATTTATGCTGGAATTTATTCAAAGGAGGATTAAGTTGTGGGACTTGTTACGAGGTATGTATTATAATTTGTATCTATCTATATATAATTTCGTTACCTTTTGTTTTTATTTTTAATGTATTTACAAAGTAATGATAGAATTTGTATTGGAAGGTAAAATGCACGGAGCGAGATAATAATACTTGTTCGGAACGTCTAATTACAATAACAATCACAGATTAGTGTCCAAACGCATGTAACAATGACGTTTACCATTTCGGACTTAGGTGAAATTGCTTTTGGGAGTTTAGCAAAGTCTGGCCAAACAGATAAATTGAAGAATGCAGGAAGAATCAATCTTCAATTTAGAAGGTAAATCATTCAGTAATTCCATATATATATATGTCAAAATTAGTCATCACAGGTGCTAGATTAGATTTAATTTAAATGTTGAATAACTATAAAAAAAAATCATTCTCGTCGATCTAATTTTGGATTGGACAAGACCACTATTTTTAAACTTGACCCCAAAACATCTATATTACTCACATGTGTTTCAAATTTTTAACATTATACATGTTCAATTGAGTCAATAAATAAAAAGTGACATGCTATGTAGAAATATAGAGTATTAAATCTAATCATTGATGACTTGATTTTGTAGGGTGAAATGTAACTACAAATCCAAAATAAAGTACAGGGTCGACTCAGACTCGAACAAATTTTATTTAGCTTTGGTGGTGGAAAGTTTGAATGGATATGGTGATATTGATCGTATGGAGATACTACCTTCTAATGAAGGGACATAATGACTATCAATGAAGAGATCACATAGTGCAATATGCACATTCAATATTCCTGAATGGGCGAAAGGCCCTTATTTTGTGAGGATTATATGATCAAAAACTCTACATCAATATTAGGCTATAATGTGATTTCATATAATTGATCACTAGGATCTTCTTATTATTCTAATGTGAACTTTTAATTGTATATATAGTAAGACTATTATTCATTGTAGGATTCAAAATAAGGATATTACACCAATTGTGTATCTTTTTGATCCGTAAACATAATAAAATTATATTTTATGAGAAATTTATAATTGTTATATTTGAGTTTTATTTTTGTAGAAAAATTAGAAACCACACACTATACATTAAAAATATACCATGTCTACCAAAATTATGATGATTCTGAATTAGTGTGTGTATATATATATATATATATATACACAAAGTGAATATGGATCTGCATTTATTTTTATTGAATTAATTGGTAAAAAAATATTAAACTTTAAAAATAATAATACATGGAAAGATTTAAATATGTAATCGTTGCCTTCATATATTAACCTATCAACCAGAACACACTATTAATCAATGAGACTTGCTAGCTATATTATTTTTACAAAAATAATAATTTATTTTTTAAGTTTTCAAGTGATTCGAGTTGGGTTTCTTTGTTGAAATTAGCAAATATAGATATTTGTCCCATATCCCATTATATAAATTAAATTCTAACTATCATTCACATATAGCATTATTTAAATTAATCCAACCAAAAAAAATTAAAATTCGAATTGAAAAAAGAATCATCTCGAACAAATAAAATCAAATTAGTCGAATCAAAATGATAGCTTTTTTATTCTTAATAAATTTAAGTAAAACAGATAAATTTAATTGTAAGTTATAAAATGTAGACGTGAGAAACATAATCTGATTCGATAAATGATGAAAATGTATGTAATTGAACGTTGTATAGGCTGATAATTACATGCATATGATCTCTTTCCATTTACAAACTAATATTACGGGCCGGGCTGGACTGTAAAATTTTAATTTGGGCCGTTATTAAGTTAATTATTGCTCATTTTGATTCAATATGTATTTGAAGAAAGTAGTTTTATTTAAAATATATTTTTTATTAGATAGAGTTTGATTTTATCTAATTTATTATTGTTCATTGAATTATGTGCAGTGAATGTAAGTATTTACGTGTAAAAATCAAAATAATCAGATAATAAATTCATGTAAAAACCAAAATAAAAAAATGGATAAAAGTTGGATAAACAAATTCAAATATTAATTAAAAAATGATATGCAATACATATTGGAATGAACCCAATATAGAAGATTTTTTAAATCAACTTTATACCGTTATCTGTTTATTCAAAATGAATTATACCAAATTCTCTTAGTCAACAGACTATATGATATTTAAACAAAAATCAGATGAAATGAATATTTCTTAATATACTAATGATTTTAAAATATAATTTTATAATCTCCACCATTCCATTATATATCCGTACAAAGAATATTTAACAAATTATCAAATTCTTTCATTCTATGTAAACTTCACTACATACTCTATTTGATCCCTAAAATCTCATGCACCCATATCTTTCTTACACAATCACAAATCATATGCAACTAATTACCAAATATTTGAAAATCGATAAAGAAGATAATCTCAACTTAGGTAAGTATCTAATGGAAAACCACAGCCTCCACACTATAAAAGGGTTGCATGGAGTTCTTAGCTACATACTAACACAACAAATACAATTATCATGGCAAATATCATGTCTTTCAGCAAGAACAATATTTTCTCCCTTTTAGTTTCTTTGCTAATCTTGAACTATTCGTACTTTAGCAATGCCGAATCATCAACGAACGATACCGATGTTCTTAGGATCCAAGCCAACTACGATTCAGCCGTGGCCACGTGGTACGGTAGCCCCAATGGAGTCGGAAGTGGTAATCTAACACATTTCATTCATGACTCATTTTAAATTGAAACATATATCAATCAAAATATACATATGTTATGTTTAGGTGGCAATTTTGATATTTATAGTGATAAAAAAATATTGTCATTATACATTTTTTTCTTGTAGTGCATTCATATATATATATAATGAACAATCAAATATATGTATATTTGTTTATTTTAATATATTTTTTGTAGGGGGAGCTTGTGGTTTGGCAAATGATGTAGCATATGATCCATACTATGGCTACATTTCTGCTGGAAATGACAATTTATTCAAAGGAGGATTCGGTTGTGGGACTTGTTACGAGGTTTGTATTATAATTTGTATATGTCTATAAATAATCTCTTTATTTTTTTAATTTTTATTTTTAATGTACTTACAATGTAATAATATAATTTGATATTGGTAGGTAAAATGCACTGAGCGAGATAATAATGCTTGTTCGGGACGTCCAATTAGAGTAACAATCACAGATCAGTGTCCAGGCACATGTAACAATGACGCTTATCACTTTGACTTAAGTGGATTTGCTTTTGGAAGTTTAGCAAAGTCTGGCCAAGCAGATACGTTGAGGAATGCAGGAAGAATCAACCTTCAATTTAGAAGGTAAATAATTTGATATATGATTCACATGTGTTTCAAATTTGGTACATTTGAGTCAATAAAAAAAGGGCTATGCCTTGTGGACATATAGAGCTAATCCTAACTCTTATGATCTAATTTTGTAGGGTAAAATGTAACTACAATTATAATATAAAGTTCAGGGTCGATTCGGGCTCGAACAAATATTATCTAGCTTTGGTGGTGGAGAGTTTAAATGGGTATGGTGATATTGGTCATATGGAGATACTACCTTCTAATGGAGGGTCATATTGGCTATCAATGCAGAGATCATATGGTGCGGTATGGTCATTCGGTATTCCTGAATGGGCGCAAGGTCCTTATTCTGTGAGGATTACTGGATCAGAAAACTCTACGTCAGTATCAGCGTATAATGTGATTCCATATAATTGGTCTCCAGGATCTTTCTATTATTCTAATGTTAACTTTTAATTTTACAATACTCTTATTTATTATAAGATTCGGATAATAATATTACACCAATTGTGTATCTTCCTTAATCGTTAAACATAATACAATTATATTTTGTGAGAAATTTACAATTGTTATATTATAGTTTTATCTCATAATAGTTTTATTTTTGTAAAAAAAAAAAAATGTTGGAATAAAAATGGGAGAATGATAATAAAATAATATTTTGGGAAAAGGAAATGAAGATTACAGTAGCAAAAGATCTATTCTATTACAAAATAATAGAATAAAATAATAAAAAAAAAAAAGAAGAGCCGAGTCGAGGAAAGATCCTCTTTCCGCAAGACAATATTACGCCCCGGTAGTGCTCTCGGTAAGGCGTAGATGTCTCCAAAGATAAAACGGCTTCGTCTCCTTGATAGCAGCACCGCAAATCAAAAGAGCTCCGGCGAACTTGAGAAGGTTGAGGACAAAACTCTTTCTAAATGCTTGAGGACAAATCAAAAGATCAATTCAAGGAGATTGATATCACAACAGAACATGTCCCGGGACAGCTCGTTGGGCAGGTCGTGGCACAGGCCATGGCACAAGCTGTCTGGGACAGGCCACCAGATCAGGCCACCAGATGGACCAGATCATGGGCCAGATCACCAGGCCAGGCAGGTCGTGGCACAAGCTGTCTGGGACAGGCCACCAGATCAGGCCACCAGATGGACCAGATCATGGGCCAGATCACTGGACCAGATCACTGGACCAGATCACTTGCTGGTCTGATGGGCCAGATGATCTGCTGGGCCACTGCTGGACCAGATCACTATCGATCTGGCCTAGACCAGATCACTAGCAAAACCGGGCCAAAGGGCAGTAGGCCCGGCGCGCCCCAAATGGGGCCGGCACACTGTGCCAGTGCGCGCCAGGGTGTGCCTCCAACTTCTTCATACCATAAGGTATCTCCTCCTCCTTATATACAAGATGAAACTTGGTTTTATAACCAATGTGGGACAAGGTATTCTCTTCACTCTTAGTCCCCTTAACATATAACTCCATGCTTCAAGTGACTAACTTTAAACCTTTATTTCTCACTCACCGGGAATCGGTTTAGAGAAAATAAATATACTACGATCATCTACTCGGAACGTAGATCGATCTTACGTCATTTAATTTCCTTAGAATTAAATGCTTCGTCACTTAAAACTTAGTCAAAGTACATTGACCACAACAAATATATAACATATATATTTATTTTTCAAACATGATTCCTACAAAAAATTAGAAACCACACATTATACATTAAAAATATGACATGTCTAACAAAATTATGATGATTCTGAATTAATATATATACACACACACATAATTTTTATTGAATTGGTAAAATATATTAAACTTTAAAGATTGTGCACTTATTTTTATTGAATTGGTAAAAGATATTAAACTTTAAAGATTGTGTACTACATCGAAAGATTTAAATATGTAATCTTTGCCTTCATATTATAACTATTTAACCTATCAACCAAAACACACACTATTAACCAAGACTTCCTAGCTATTTATTTAAAAAAAAATAAATAAATAAAAAAGTTTCTTGAATTTTCAAGAGATACGAGTTGGGTTTCTTTGTCGAAATTAAGAGATATAGCTATTTGACCCATATCCCATTATATAAATAAATTGAGTTTTAAAAATCATTTACAAATCGACCTAACATCATCTTTGACAATGATAAGCTATAATATCGTAACACATTTAGATATTGAAATCAATTCCTTTTAAAAAGGTAATACTATAAGAGAAGAGGACAAATTCAACATAATTAAATATATCAAGCTGAATTGCATATCAGAAAATAAAAAATATTCAGCTAATAAAGATCGAAAAATTTAATAGAATGCATCTATATAGCTAGTGTATATTCATAAATTGTTGAAGGTGGAGCTTGTGGGTTGGCTGCTGCTGGTAATAACAATATATATCAATAGGATTAGGTTTATGTGAAAAATGAGAATGAATCTAGACTTACATTTATTTATAATAAATAGTTAAAATTAATTAGATTTAATTTAAATATTTTTCAATAGTATAGGAACCTAAAAGTTTTTTTAAATGAAATTTAATTTGTAAAGAAATCACAACTATTGATCTATTAAAATGAATGGTTGAGATCCTTTCTTATTTTTTTTATCTATAGAACCTTTTTTTATGATCCAAAACCTATATGTTATATATAGATATATATTATTTTCAAATTTTAATTATTTGGATACATATATATGTATTATTGTATGAATATGATCATATTTAATGATGATTGATGAATAGGTTAAATGCACAGAAAATGCAGCATGTTCTGGAAGAGTTACAATAACAGATGAGTGCCCTGGGGATTGTAATACTTTGACTTGAGTGGAAAAGCTTTTGGTTCTTTGCCCTGGAGAATCTTCTGAGGAGTGCATGAAGAATTATTATTCAATATGCAAGGCATGTATATATGCATTTCTCACTCTCCATCATCTCATTTAGTTTCTTAAGTAAAGGTATAGTTTGAGGGAGTTGGAATTGATATATAATTGTCATTTAAAAAGGAAGAATTCAAAATTTGGGTTATTATATTATGTAAAACTACTCATTTTTATAAAATAATAAAAAAGTATATTTACTTTATATTTGTGTTGATATAAAATTGTTTGAATTTGTGGATGCAGCACTGAGTGCCGCTACAAGTCTAGTCTAATATAGCAGTGAAGATTGATTCTTGGAGATGGCGAAATCTTAAGTGTCGAAATTCTCCCTCAAGGACAAGGGAAATAATGGCAGCTATGCAAAGAAGTTGGGGTTAAACTATCAAACTTGATCGCAGTTCAAGAACGGTTATGGCTGATGGAGTTATTCCAGGAAATACATATTATTCTATTCCTACTATCAATTTGCCTTGATTTACTACTCATAGGCTATTCTTGATTTTCAATAATAATGATAGCCTTTTTTATAATTCTAGTCTTTCGTGGGTATCAAAGAAATATTGGGCTTTGAGGAGTTAAATTGGTTGTCATTTTGAATAATTAGCAAACCAATAAAATGAAACGAAGAAAGATTATATTCTTGAATTGAAAATTCGAAATGCTGTCCCACGCAAGATCAAATTCCACTTGAAAACCGAAGCCCGCTTTCAAGATTCAATTTTTCCCAAAATTAAAATGAAAAATATAATCCAAATAGAAAGTGCCGCAAGAATTGGTATTGACTTGTTGTCAGTGGGTGCCCACAAGGATCTCTCATGTGCCGGCGCGTGTACAATCAAGTGTACAACCGTCTCCACGAAAGTGAGACATTTGTACTAAGTCCCCATGATATGGAAGAATCACAACGCCCCCGCAGCAACCTTGTCTCAATACAAAAAAAGGAGAAAAAAAAGAAAAGCTTGGCCCAATCTTTTCTTGGTTTGAACGGTTTGCTTCTGACATGGTGGCGTGATCTTTATATGAATGATGGGTTCGAGAAAGAATAGCAGCGCAGCCACCAACTATGATTACTCTTTTAAGGTTCTTTTGATTGGGGATTCTGGTGTGGGAAAGAGTAGTCTTTTGCTCAGCTTTATCTCCAACTGCCAGCAGTTTCCTCATGATATTTCTCCTACCATTGGTGTGTGTGTGTGTGATTCGTTATTTTATATGGATTAAAAGTATTCCTTCTGCAACTTTGATTGTTCTTGGGATTTTGGTGTTTTGTTCTTGAAGCTTTTTGGTGCTGTTTTCTATGTTTTGGGTTTAAATTTGAGTATAGGATTGTGTTTTCAGCTGTGGCTTAAAAGATTGTAGCATTTGTTTGTCTTTGATAACAATGGCTTCTTGATTTTCTTAGTGAGGAATACTATGTTGGGCTTTAGTTAGTGCACCTTCTAATATTATAGCCATTCTGAGTTTTTTGAGTTCGATCCTTTCAAGTTTCTTGAGAGAACTGTAATGTTTGTTTTGAAGTTTTTCTATGCAAATAGAATGTGCAAGGCCTTGGGTGTTGATGGCTTTAAACTTGATGATATAATTATGATGTGCACTTTCTTGATTTGATTAGGTGTGGGTTTATGTTCGATTATTATACTTCATTTTGAATACGGTGATGATGTGCAGGAGTGGATTTCAAGATAAAGCTACTAACTACTGCTGGAAAACGACTCAAACTTACAATTTGGGATACAGGTACCTTTAAAATCTGGGAATTTTAGGAGCCTTGGATATAGTATGTCCTCATTTGGGGCATTTTTTGCTAAAATTTGGATTTGAATGAATACAATAAGGTGGACATGATCACTGGGGATAGGTAGGCCTTTTTCAAGTAGACGTTGCCATTTACGACATAAATTAATGAGGATAAACCCGGATTCTGAATGCTAAAAGTGACATGGATGAATTAGAATCGGTGTTTGTGTTGAAGTCTTGAATAGAATTAAGACACAGCTAATTTGATTTGGATTTGTGGTTGAAGTGTCTCTTTTTTCAAAAGGGTTGAGTAATTTAGTTGAAAGTTAGTCTTGCAATGTTCCTAGTTTTCCTTATTTATGACATTTAATATGTCATCTAATGTGACACTCAACTTTGTCAGAGATTTGAGAATGATTATGACAATTAAAACTCCTATATTAATGTGTTTTAATGCCAAACTGTTTCCCTGTCTTTGTTCATGTGTTTCAATCCTGTTAGTGACTTCTTTAGAAAAATGTGTCGGTTGAAGAATAAATGAGAAGCCAGAGTATAAATCCTTCATAACTAGACAAGTTTATCACCGAAAAAGGACATGAAAATAGCTTAATCTTGCATAGTTGAGTCGTTTTCGATGCCCACTGTCGTTCAATTTGGCCTTTATTAACCTTTTCCATGTTTCTATTACTTAAAAATTTAAAATACTTGTACTCAAATTTATATTTATGTTATCACGACGCAGCTGGGCAGGAAAGGTTCGGGTCATTAATAAGTTCGTACTACAGAGGAGCACATGGGATCATCCTTGGTATGGTTTGCTAGTTTTGTTGTTGGTGCCTTTTTCTTTGTATAAAATGAAGAATTTAGAATACTTTCTGTAAGTGTTTGTAATGTAACTAACATTTCATAGTAACCTTTCGATTTTAAAGATCTCAGGGGTTGTGATTATGTTAGCATAACTCGTGTGCCATGTGAACTCTTTGCAGTGTATGATGTAACAAGACGAGAGACCTTTACAAGTCTATCGAAGACCTGGGTTAAGGAGTTAGAACGCTGCTGCACCGATCCCGATTGTATCAAGATACTAGTTGGCAACAAAGTAGATAAGGTAAGTTACATAACTTAAGCAAAGTCTCCTAAATCGTTGTCATATACACACATGCATGCATCGATTCAAGTCATTTGAACTAGAACATGGTGCACTCACATATTTTGCTGTTTTTGTATGATTGTGTCTTCCTAGACAATAGTATGACCTATCTTGTCATTGGATAGGAAAATGAGAGGGCTGTTACCACGGAGGAGGGGATGGCGCTCGCACAAGAGAACAAGTGTCTATTTTTCGAGTGTAGTGCCAAGACTAAAGCAAATGTAAAGGAATGCTTTAGAGAGCTCTCTGGAAAGGTTTGTTTCGAATACGATCATCAAAGTGAATATTACGAAAATTTTAATTATTTCATAACTTAAGTAATAGATTTGTATAGTTTTATACTCTTTAAGTTCCTACACAAACACATTTGTTGTTCTTTAAGATGATTGTTAAAAATTAATCTTCCTGAAACTGCTTTAATTACAGATACTGGAGGTACCGAGTTTGCTTGAGAAAGGATCTACGCCCGTAAAGAACCAGATCTTGAAGCAAAAGCAAGCACAGCACAACAGCAACTGCTGCTCTTAGTTGAAAGTGACCACTCAACATTGTTCTTGAGGATTACACTTTGAACTTAGACCAGTTTGCACAGGTTCTTGCATCAAATATGGTGATAGACAATCATCATCTGCATTTCCTTCTTGTCATATGTAAATTTTAAGTTTGTGTATTTAAGTTTAGTTTATTTTACTGCATTCTTTTAATCTTTTATAAACTGTAAGATGCGGTCAGTAAAATGACATTTTTGTACACCCTAAATTCCATGAAGGAACCATATATCTGTATATGTATATAAATGCATAACATGTATATTGATTCAGTTACTTCTGTTTCTGTCTACCTTCCTTTTCTTCTCATTAGTATTATGGGTGTTGATCTTTATTTGGGCTTTTACTAGATGTTGATTTCTCCTTGTTGATCAAAACTGAGGGCATATTCATCACAATGTTCTTGAAATCTAAGACACTATACAACGTTATCCTACACGAGTAATGCCAAAATAACACGATCTTTTTTACCATTTGGAGCATCTCTGAGTGGCCCTTGTGTTGGTATTGTTTATGAGTGAAGCAGAAAAAGGGAATTATAGTTTCTTGGTACATGCAGATGTGTTGTGACAGTTGGAAGATTTAGTTTGTTGCTTTTGTCCTTATATTAGACCTTTTCTTATGCCTGGATTTGTTATACTCTTTCTTGGCCTTTTTCTGCTGAATTAGTCCTGAACATGTGAGATTACAGGACAGAAATTGACAGCCTAGACTTGTCCTACACAGCCTTGTTGAATGAGAAAACAAGGACGAATATCATCGATGTTTTCAAATTCATCCGATGCTCGTTTTTGAGTAAGGCCTGCTTCTTATATAATGTGCCAGTATATATATCAGGTGAAGTAAGATGTTCTTTTGCAGAGTAGTACCAATGGCTTCTTGTTTTGGCTTCTTTGCAATCTCTCTCTTGCTTTTCTCTCTTCTTTCGAGTGTGAATTGCTTAGATATTTACTATGAATGGAACGTGACAACTGAGGCTATAGTTCTGTCCATGCCTAACATTGTTACCGTAAGTATACATTTCTCACTCACAATTTGTGTGTTCTTACTCATTTTGATTAACTAGTTCTGAAGGTTTACTACAATTACAGGTTATCAAGATCAACGGGATGTTCCCGGGACCACTCATAAATGCCACGACTAACGACGTTGTTAGTGTTAACGTCTTCAACAATTTGGACGAACCCTTACTCTTTACATGGTATGATGATTCATTCTGTCTCAAGAGGTGATGTTTGTTTCAAGACTAATGCTTCTTCCTTTTTCCTTTTGAAGGAATGGGATACAGCAGAGGCTAAATTCATGGCAAGACGGGGTGTCGGGCACGAACTGCCCCATCGAGCCCGGGACAAACTGGACTTATGTTTTTCAGACAAAGGATCAGATTGGAAGCTACAGTTACTTCCCTTCTACAAACTTCCAGAAATCTGCTGGAGGGTACGGCCCAATTCGTGTCAACAATCGCAACGTCATCCTCGTGCCATTCCCTAAACCAGAAGCGGAGTTTGATCTCCTCATTGGTGACTTGATAGAGAACAACTACAAGGTAACAAAGACATGATTCTTGCTCAATAACTCTTAATTGTGTTGACCTTACTTGGATTTTTACACGTTTTTGTGGCTCATTGAACAGGATACGAGGATGATGATACAAGACAAGAACATAAATGAGATGTATCCTAGTGTTGTTTTAATGAATGGAAAAGGGCCTTATTATAGCAGCAGCCCTCCCTTATCATACGAGTCTTTCAATGTCACGAAAGGTGGAGATGAGATGCTACTCTTTAAGAAGTTCTTTTTTCTTGAATTTCTTGATCTTGAATTCTTATGGTTGCTATTATACACAGGAAAGACTTACCGATTGAGAATCTCAAATGTCGGGACTCGCTTCAGTCTCAACTTCAGGATTCAGAAGCACCAGATGGTGCTTGTGGAAACAGAAGGCTCCTATACGAATCAGATTGCATTGGATTCTCTCGATGTGCACGTGGGCCAGTCGTACTCGGTTCTTGTTACTGCAAATCAAGATGAGGCGGATTATTACATGGTCGCCACCCCAAAATTTTATGAGTTTGATGCATCAAATAGTTCCCTTGTTGCCACAGGGATATTTCATTATATGAACTCTGCTTCGCCTGTCCAAGGCCCCATCCCCGACGGCCCTGATCCTTTCGACTTAGACTTTTCGATCAATCAAGCTAAATCGATAAGGTCAGAATCCAACATTCATACTATATATGCTTACTCAACATTAACTTCAAGAACCAGTTGCTTCAACCAGTGTTGTGTTTTTGCAAGAGAAGATGGAATATGACTGCTGGTGCTGCGAGGCCTAATCCTCAAGGCACGTTCAATGTGTCAAACGTGACGCTCTCCCAGACGTTCGTCCTCCGAGGATCGAGATCTCTGATCAACGACTTTTGGAGCTATGCTGTGAACAATGTGTCCTATCTAACTCCCACTACTCCTCTGAAGCTTGCTGATCACTTCAGAAACGGCTCGGGTGTGTACGAGCTTGACTGGTTCCCAACTCAGTCGAGCAACGATCCTGCAATGTTCGGAGTTTCTGTCGTGACAGGAGAGCACAAGGGGTGGCTGGAGATTGTGTTGCAGAATGATCTTGATGATGAGATTGATTCTTGGCACTTAGATGGCTTTGGACTATATGTTGTGGGGTGAGGTCTATTGACATATTTATTCAATCTTTCTCCTATTTGATTGTTTCTTTTTTATTGATCTGTTTAAAACATGATATAGATTTGGAGAGGGGGAATGGACACCCGAATCACGCAACGAGTATAATTTGTATGACCCGGTGGTTCGTTCGACCGTGCAAGTTTACCCGAGCAGGTGGACTGCTATGTATGTGTTTCTTGACAACCCGGGTATGTGGAACTTGAGATCACAAACCTTGGTGCATTGGTACTTGGGGCAAGAGATCTATGTTAGGGTTCACGACGACGACCCTAACCCGGCCAAGGAGCGCCCGCCTCCTCAAAACCTCCTCTTGTGCGGTAAGCGCTCCTAGCCTCAGACCATCATTTACCATTATTTAGAGTTGTCAAAATAGGCCCGACTCAGTCATTGAGGTCGGGATTTTATTATAGAAAAGAAAAATATTTTGTTGAGGAATATATATATGATTGAGTTAATTTTGTTTGGAATCTTGGAATAGGATTGGTGGATGGTGTTGCCTTTGCACCAGCACCAGCTCCACAAGCAGGGTGGTGATGAATGGTGAGGGATTCTTGAATTAATTCTTTTTTGTTCAAATAATATAAATTTCTTGTAAGAACTCTACTTATTTCCTTTTAATTTAAGACACTTCTTTATTGATTCTTTATTATGTTGAGTGGAATTAGACGTTACCTATTTCTCGCTCTACGATATTAAAATTCATTCTTTACATTTTGTCATTTGTCATTTCTATGTTGTTAAAATTATTTATATTTTGCCGTTTTAATCCTTACACAAATATTTTATATTTTAAACTTTCCACTTATATTAAGTGGATCCACTCCAAACGCCACTACATTTACTTAAAAATTTAAAATTTATTAACTATATATACATTCTTACGTAAAGTCAAAATACGTTATTAAAACCTTGTATCGGGTTAAAATATTAAGATCTTAACCTTGTGTCACGTTAAAATATTAAGATCTTTTGTGGATGAGAGAGTATTTATTATCATATTACTGGTTATTCTTATTTTTTTTCAATCACAACCTTAAAATTACCATTTACAACACATGCACACAATGCATGAGGAAACCACTTTTAATTTAATTTATAATTTTATTTAAAAAATATACTAATTCGACTACCATATAGAAATAAACCAAAAAAGTTTATTAATTATATTATATTTAAAATAAAATAATGTCGCAATCATCTTGAAGAGGCATATCAGATATAATGATTTAAAATACAATCATCCTATAAATAGAGGTTCGAAAAGTTGCATTGCATGCAGTGCAATTATTATATGTAATAAAATTTCACGCATATGCCAAATAAAAACTTAATTATAATCTCAATCATTACGAGTTCATATATATACTATAAATCACAATACGTATAAATATATATATATATATATATGTGTGTGCGCATATTCAAGATTGAATACTTCAATTAAGATCCAAAGTAATCTATATTCGCAAAATAATATTGAGAATATACCATATTCCATTTTACCTCAATAACAGAAAAGAAATTAAACTACTATAAATAAGCAAATCAATTAATTAACCTGCAATCACCACACCATTAATTAACAATGAAGAAGATGAATGCCATCTTGTTGTTTGTGCTATTGGAAGCCATATTCCTTCAACAATATTATGTGCATGGAAGATGTTTCATGAGCAAAAAACACTATATTCATGTTGTTAACAATCTCCCTTCAGATTCTGCACCATTGAAGGCTCATTGTGCATCTAAAGAAGACAATATTGGGACTCACACCCTCTATCCCAACCAAGATTTGCATTGGAGTTTCTGCGTTAATTTTTTTCCCAATACGTTGTTCTTCTGTCATCTTTGGTGGGGATCCAAGGATAGGGCTTTCGAGGTTTATAATGAGAAAGAGTTCGACAAAAAAACAACCACATTTTGGTGGATAGCAAAAAGCGATGGTATTTACTTGAGTAATCAGACCCAGACGGCCTTGAATAAAATATATGATTGGGATAATTAATTAGGGTTTGGATTAGGGTTTTAATTGTGCTTTGCCACCTTAGCTATGCAATTCTTTAAGATTTTTAATTTGCTCATAAATAAAGTTTCTGTTATTTATTTATTCTCTTTTATCATTGATGAATATTCTGTCTAGAACTAATTTATTATTCCCTCATGCATCAGTTAAATGAAGATGTAACTACATACAAATACACACAACTGAATCAAATATATATAATAAATCCAGTGAGATCTAAATTTCATTCAATGCACAGTACACTTTTTAAATCAAACTATTTTCTTAAATCGTGTGTCGAATAAAAGTGAGTAATAAAACGATGGAATGGAAGAATGAAGTAATATATATAGGTGGGTAATTAAGGAGGGTGGCTATGTGTGTATATATATATATTTAAAGTAATTGAGAAAATTCAGCAAATAACAAACACTAGCAAGGAAATCTACACAAATATACTGTGATTCTATGAGGGAATGGAAGTTATATATGATGCATCTTTGCTTGTTTTGGTACTTATCTTCATTAATATGCATGTCTTGTGTTTTTTCTGCATTTTATGGGAAATTATAAAGTATTCACGAATCATGTGATACGAAAATAATCTGTGAAATTAAGAGGTAGAAGAAAACTGTGAATGATTCTAATTGCAGCTACGAAATCAATTAAGAATTTTCAATCTTACTAATCACATTATATGAAATTAATTAAAATAGATGGAATTAATAAAAAAAATCGCAATTATAATTAGAAAATTAGAATTTGTTATGTCTGTGTATTTAAAGGTTAAAAACTCAATAAATTTAAATAAATATAATTAGAAAGTGAAGACAGTAGGGAATGTAAAATGGTATTTTTATACAACGGTCGGTTGGTAATGGTTGATTTTCATTGTATCAAACTTAATAAAAATTGTTACACATCATATTGATAATATTATTTCATATTGATGGTAGAGATTTTTGTTTAATTATTTTTTAAAATATCGATAATTTATAATTTTGTAAGTATACTTTTTTAGAAAACTTAATTTGTTTAGTAGCTAGCTCTAAAAATTAACACATACATGAACTAGATGTTTGAAAAGTTGCACTGCAGTACAATAATTTAACAAAATTTCATTTATATGCCAAATAAAAACTTATAAATCTCAATTGTTATGAGTTCATAGGCAATAAATCACAATATATACATACATATATATATATGCATATTAAAGATTGAATACTTCAATTAAGATCCAAAATAATCTATACTCTCAAAATAATCTTGAATAGAATATACCTTATTCCATTTACCTCAATAACAGAAAAGAAAACTACTATAAATAATCAAATGAATGAATGAACCTGCAATGACCACACCATTAATTAATAAGAGAAAGCCCTTCAATGAAGAAGATGAATACCATCTTGTTGTTTCTGCTATTGGAAGCCATATTCCTTCAACAATATTATGTGCATGGAAAATGTTTCATGAGCAAAAAACGCAATGTTCATGTTGTTAGCAATCTCCCTTCAGATTCTGCACCATTGCAGGTTCATTGTGCATCTAGAGAAGATGATATTGGGACTCACATGCTCTATCCTAATCAAGATTTGCATTGGAGTTTCTGCAATCACTTTTTCTACAATACATTGTTCTTCTGTCATCTTTGGTGGGGATTCAAGGAGAGGGCTTTCGACGTTTATTATCAGAAAGAGCACTTCAGCAAAAAGATCACCACATTTTGGTGGATAGCAAAGAGCGATGGTATTTACTTGAGCAATCACACCCAGAGTGCCTTACATAAAATATATGATTGGAATAATTAATTAGGGTTTTAATTGTGCTTTGCCACTTAATTAGCTATATGTATTTCTTTAAGATTTTTTGCTCATAAATAAGTATCTTTTATTATTTATTCTACTTTTTACGCTCAACTTAATTAAATACAATTCAATACACAATATACCTTTAAGTCAAATTATTCTTTTAAAACACTTGACATAACAAATTGGGTAATAAAATGGTGGATGGAGGTTGTAATATTTACGTGGGAAATTAAGAAAATTCAGCAACTAACTAACACTAGCAAGGAAATCTACACAAATATACTAGGATTTTATGAGGGAATGGAAGTTGTATGATGAAACCATGCATGCTTGTTTTGGCTATCTTCATTAATATGTGAAATTAAGAGGTTGAAGAAAAAGTGAATGATTCTAATTGCAGCTACAAAATGAATTAATAATTTTCAATCTTACCAATCACATTATATGGAATTAATTTAAAAAAATTGTACTAACATACAGATAGAGATGTGATGACCCACAGCCAGAAAAAATGTTCAGAAGAAATGAGCAGCAAATAATTCATTTCCAATATATCTAGAAAATATAAATCATCTTTATTTGAATCCTCCTAAAGTTCATAAATATATATTGGTTTGCACTTAATTAGATCTAAAACCTGTAAAATCATAAAATTAATGACTTTTTCTATGGGGCTTTCAAGATTGAATACTTCATTCAAGATCCATTCTTTATGGCTAAAAAATAAAAATAATACTCTATTATAAACAAAATTTAAGTTGACTACCTTATTCTGTTTTACTTCAATAACAGAACAAAACAACTCATCATAATGAAGAATATTAGCATTATCTTGCTCTTTCTGCTTGTGGAAGCCATACTTTTTCAAGGATGTGTGAATGGATGTTTCATGAAGAAGAAGTTCCACATTCATGTTTCATTGTGCATCTAGAGCCGACGATCTTGGAAATCACATCCTCTATATTAACGAAGATTTTCATTGGAGTTTCTGTTCAAATCTTTTACTTAACACGTTATACTTTTGCCATCTTTGGTGGGGGTCGAAGGATAAAGCTTTTGACGTTTATAATGAGATGGATTTCAAGATATATACCAGACAATTTTGGTGGGTAGCAAAGAGCAACGGTATTTATTTGAGTAATCGAACTCAACCCTATTTGATATATAAAATACATGCGTGGAATGATAACATGTTAGGAACATTTTTTTATTATTTCATATGAATAAAACTTTATATTATAGTTTCTTCTCATGTATGGCTTTGCTTCTAATTAATTAATTAAAGTTGTTTGTAATTTTAGGCATCTTATTTCAATCAATGCATTTATATGATTATTACAGTTAATATCATATAGTCTTTCTAGGGTTTTTACTGAACATTGTTATGATATACGTTACACTTTTAAAATATAATATCATATACTTTTAATTAATATTTATGATATGATAAAATTAAGGGATCCGATTTTAATCACATATATTTGAAAATCAAGTTTGGAATCAAATAATATTTTGTTAATACGTACATTAAGCCAAATTACAGAAAACTGGATTCTCAAAGTATATAATATATATACACACACTTCATGTTTTTCTAAATTTTCCCTAAAAATAATAAATCTGATAAATCTTTCCTTAATTTTGCTGAACCACTTATATTAACAATATTCGGTTAAGCAATAAACAAGCTCAAATTGATAGCATTAACTACAATTTCCATTTATATGTAATAAAAGAAAAAAAACTATAAATTGAAGTCCTCAAACAACACAATAAACTACAAAAGGAGATCTGCAACTACAATGAATAAAATTATTTTGGTTTTTGTATTTCTTGAAGCCTTAATTATTTCTAAAGTGTCCGTGGATGGTTGTTTTATTACTACCAAACACCATATTCATGTCCGTAATGAACTCTATGGAAATTCTACATTGTTGAGGATTCATTGTGCATCGAGAGACGATGATTTTGGATTTAAAACTCTTTCTGAGGAGCAAAAATTCGAATGGAGTTTTTGTAGAAACTTCTTGGTAAATACCCTATATTTCTGCCATTTTTGGTGGGGGTCCAAGGATAGAGTTTTCGATGTTTTTAGCGATAAATTATTTAAAAAATCTACACACGACTCGTGGTGGGTAGTAAGGAACGATGGTTTCTATTTTGGTGATCAGCCTCTACCCATGATGGTGAAGAAAAAGTATGATTGGAATGTATAATTAGTTAATTAGGGTTAGTAGGATTATTATTGGAGATATATAAAGAATGTTACACCACTAATTAATGCTCATTAATAAAACTTTATCTCCTCCGCTTTCTTGTTTTAATTTGTGCTAATTATGTGTTGATCTTCTTATATATTTATTTTAGCTTTGTCGATGGATTGGATGATTTGTATTTTTTTTAAATGTGTTTCATGTTGAATGATGCCTTAGGTTTGAGTTCAATATGATTAATAACTTAAAATTTTACTCAAGTGAGATAGTCTTTCCAAGATATATTGAACTATATAATACAACACTATATATATACATATATATCTACAAAAGCTAGTGATTAATTTACTAATTTAATTATCTTAACAATTGCAGTTGAATACTTCATTCAAGACCCATTCATTTTGGTAACATATTCATGGCCGCCCAATTTGCCTAAATTGGTTTCTACATAATCATCAAATAAATCTCAAGATTGGGTCCCATATAGATAGATGAACACTGATTGAACCAAAGATGATACAACATCTCTCATATCATTTTGATCTGGTCCGGTGGTCCCTCAGGTGGATCGACACTCGATGAAAACAGCGGTCGTCCTAGAGGGTATTCCAAAAGAGCCCGTTTGTGAATCGTACGTTGAATCATTGACGAGATGATCACTTGAGTTCACCTGGAGAAGATCAGAGCAGTGTAAGTGCAAATATAAGGGCAGTACTCTTCTAGAGTTTGCTTATCAGAATCAGAGTTTAATTATGGAGAAATGACTTGTTTGTGGAAAGTGGAGAAAGAAGAGGGCAGATATGAACCTGCATAGGGTGCAATTGTAGGCATTTTCCCCTCAGAGAAGGGCTGGTAAATGTGATAGCCGTAGGGCAAGCGTTGATGAGAATAACGATGTACGAGTAGCTGTGAGCATGGTTCATGCATATGTTTATGTTATATAGTTGGCAATAGGTTATATAATGATTAATGATGTAGACAAACATATGGTTTACTAACATGGGATCTAATTGTGAAAGACCAGGAACTCCCTCGTGGCCATCTTCAATGCTCATGACAATGACACCAGGGATTGATGAAGGGCCCGTGTTGTGAAATCGTACTCTTTCCTGCGCAAAGATGTCAAACTTAAAAGAGAAATGCATAGATGAGAATTGGAACACTATATTAGCTTATTAAGAATATAACGAGGATTCCATTCTGTAGTGCATGGTTAACATTGTTCCCTTCAAAAAGAGAAATGCATACACACTTCATCCTCATGTATCTCTTCTAACCTGGATTGAGTTTGCTGTATGCAGACGGAATAGTGGGGAAGAATATCTGATTGTAATAAAGCTACAGAAGCTATCGAGCGCTGCAAGGATGTGATTTTTTTTAGGCTTAAATGCTGGATCTGCCAGTCTGATTTTCATTCTGAAGCAAAACCGGAAAAGAATCTGAATCGGGAAGAGAAATATATTGCATGGTGATGCAGAACTGTAATACTAGAAATTGATCTCATGCTATGCTTACAGTGGCCAATTACGCTCATTCTTTTCTTTTGGAGGAAGGCCGACACCCCAGTTGTTAGAGTTGTAGCTGAAGTCTAACCTGAAACATGAATATGGAGAGTCGTAGAGTTTCATGAACTTACGAGTTGAGAGAAGTAAAGTTACTGTCACCATATCGTATCGTGTAAAATGCGGCAACTCTAGTAAGCGATAGTTTCCATCGATCAATTTGTGGAATTTTCTGCACCTAACAGTTTCAAACAATTTTTGTGTAGTTAGTATATATGCCTTACCTGTTAAACCAATCACCAGAATTATATGAGTCACGATCTAATGATTTTGAACGCAGAATCTCATCACCAGCATGAAAGAAAGGTATTCCCTGTGAATAAATGGCATGAGTACAGTTACACATATGTTAAGGAAAAGCATAACCTACTGTCAAATGTCAAGTTTAAGTAACAAAATGAAGGTAAATCAATTTCTTTATCCAACATGATATATGAAGGACCTCTTTACATAGAACTCAAAGTTGAAACCTGGGAAAGCGCGATGATGCTGGTTGCCAAATGGTTCATCCTACATCTTGCATCGACAGAGATGTTTATGGGAGTCTATACATAACGAAAACAAGATTAAATACTATGCATCAGCAGGAAATACAGTGCAAGATATGAAAGAGAAGATTACCTTCAAACTGATGATGTCAAATAAGGTCTCGTTATCATGAGCTGAGACATAATTAACCTAATTCAAAAAATAATCCAATATGTGAACTACTGGCATGCATATAAAAAGAGATTTGTGACGACTGACGAAAGGCTTGCATATTGAGCAACCTCACTTTTTAAATAGATTTACCGAAGAATGGCAGCACTTACTGTTTCTATGGGGGATGAAGAATATGCAACAGGTACACCATCGTGCAGTAACACTTCACAACCTTTAACCTGGTTGGGGGAAAGCAAACCATGAGCTTATGATAGACTATGGCAAAATGTTGGCAGATCTGACGTATTCTTGATAATAAAGCACTGGTCATTGCAATATAATTTTTGTAAGGTTTTTGTGAAGTTCATAAATTATGTAAGAGGAAGTGTTCCTCCTGTTTATAAGAACAACATGTTTACCTCCTGTCCCTCATGGTTGGTTAGAACATAATCCTTCAAGTTAGCAGCCATTGCAACCTGGCTTAAGTAAAGATGATGCTGGATGAGTCGCAAAATAATTGAAGCAGAAGAAGATATATTGAAAATCATCATCCACAAGCCTCGAAACCCATTTGACAGATAATTATGACAGCTAAGAAAGTGCAACCTACTGTTACCCTCCTAGATCTTGCCTTAAGAGAAATTTATACGTAATATAATAATAATGAATAACGAGTAATGACTGAAAATTTTATAGGAATATATAGTTCAATCAAAATACCTGGATATGATCCTTTGATACAGAAAGCATATGCTCGACGATAGATTTGTTTCCATGGTCATGATCATTGGGCTGAAGGAGTAAAAGATCAATAAATAAGATACTTCAGAAGAAGTATGTGAATAACTTTTGATGTGAAAACGTGGAGTGGGTTAAATTATTAATGAAGTCAGAAAGCAAACTGATAAATGAATGTAGGTAACTAGACTCTGAAATTGGGATTACCTCCATAGACAAACCTGTTACAAAACCTTGTTGTAGTAGAGGTCCAAAAGGAGATCCACCAAGCAGTGCGTCCCGGATCCGGTCATTGAAGCTGAATTCACATTTCATAGTTATTTGTTAGCTTAGACACAATTCAAAGTTCAACTTAGGTCTATATTATGGTATCAGTCTCTTTTATTGTTGAAAACATTAAATTTTTTGTTCTTGCTTATATATGAAAAATCAAGATGCCATTACATTAAAGATATACCATGCTTTACGTTAGGCACATAAAACACATGTTGTGTTATTATATAACTCTTGAGGGTGATATTTCAGAAGTGAGCTTTACTAATTTGGAAGAACAGAAATGATGTGATAGTGATTGGACTCCCGATTTTAGGATTATGAAGCACGTAAAGAGTGATATAGAAAGTATTGGGAACTTTTAGTTGAAAAAATTGATGTTAATTCACAAATTCAGATGGCAAGTAAGATCATGTACCTTCCAATTCCAGTGCCATACATGTTGAACTGTGATGCATTTACGCCACGCCCATTGTTAGCAACTTCCCCAAAGTTCCATCCTTCACCATATCTAATAATGAAAATGGTATAAATATTTAAAGAGAGAAGAGGTTGGGAAGGGGGATATGCCATTAGTTGTACTATTAAAACTTAGTAATCATAGAATACTTCATTAAAAAATGATGAACTGAAAAACAAAATTCATTCCTTCACCCATACATGTAGATATTAGAGCCTTCTACTCCATCATTTTCTTTTAGTAAGTTTTGAAGCTTACTTCTGGCCTTTACCTGCAAGCAATATAAATATATCACAAGAAGGAAAAGAGGAGAAAGAAGACAACATTTTCATTTTTCCTCCTTACTTGAGAATAACTCAACAACTAGCACATATCTCAATCAAGATAAATGAATTATTTGAATCATAAAGACCAAGATAAAAGGCTACTTTAACTTCTTATTTTTTCAAATGAATATCATTCGCCATATTCAGCTACTACCATTGTATTAGCAATATAAATATATCACAAGATTTTGAATTCATATAGCACAGTGCACAGTTTCACAAGATAAAATATCTCATGAATGCAATTCATACCATTGTACGCTTCATAATATGACCCATGAGGTCAAAACGGAATCCATCAACCTGCAAAACAGATAATCAGGAAAAAAACATATCTAAATAAATTTCATTAGGCATACTAAACATGTCCACTGACAGTTAATGAATGGTTATTGCAGTATGAGAGAGATATGATGGAAGAGATCAATTGGAAATGGTACCTTGTAATTGATGGCCCAGTGCAATAGATCATCAACAATCAACCGGTCAACCATGTAATGCTCACTGGCTGTATTGTTTGCACACGTACTATGCTCGATAAAGCCATCAAGATTTCTACGGAGGTAGTAACCTGGAACTATCTGCAGTTAACTTCTTATTATTACATAGAACAGTACCTAACCATGTGATGGTGGAATTCAGCAAAAAAATTGTGTAGCCATAAAACTTAAAATGAACATTTTCATTGACCTTGTCTAAGACAGAATTCTCGTCGTACGGGCCATTTGCATGTAAATGGTTGTAAACAACATCGAGTACAACACGAACACCTATGCGGTTTAGAGCCTGCCATCAAATACCACATCTTAGTAGACCTCAAAGCAACAATAGTCCCATTAGCAAATGAGGTTATCCTATCCCATATTTAAGCAAATATATACCTGTACCATCTTGCGGAACTCGATTATACGGAAGGGCCCATTAGGATTACTAGAGTAGCTTCCTTTTGGGACACCCCAGACAACAGGATTATAGCTTTCACGCGCAACAGGAAGGGCACCAAGATAAAGACACTCATTAATTTAAATAAGTCACGAACATAAAATAAACACATAAAATTTCTTAGCTTATCATTCGGAGACAAAATCTCTTACCCCCAGTTGTACCCATTTGCATTCTGGGTAGCTGTGATGCAAGCCTGTTGTTCATCAGAGTCAGGTGGAAATGATTCGAGCATCTGAAAATCTGTTTATGGCCTTGTATCATTCATCGCAGACAAAATAACATGAAAGGAGATGCTCATACAACAGAACAAAAGTCAACAAGTTATATAAGTTCAAACAAAGATATATGACATCCTGCTAAGCTTATCAACATTTAAAAATTATACAGATAAAGAATCAATGAAAAAAATAATCGAAAATGGAAATGATTAGTTCAGTTGAATTCATAGAAAATATATCGAGATGGGACAGAAGCAGTGTGGATAATACCTACACTCTGCCATTTTCCCTTATCATCATCAACTCCAGCAAACTGGTAGGTAGGGAGCAGATGAACATGTGTGATACCAGCACTGGATAACTTTTTAAGATGAAGCATTCCAGCTGAGTCCTTCAAGGAATAGCAAATACTAATTGAATAGGGATATAATAAATAACAGTCAAGCCACAACAAGAAGTTTTTCGAGTATTTTATCATTTCTTTAATCTAGTGGCTGGGATGGTTAGCATTGCGATATTTTTCTCTCTAACTTTACTCTGGTAATATATGAACCGAGGGAGATGAGGCCGACCCATTGAATTAAGATGGAAGCCCTTGATTAATAGTTAAAAAATGAAGTTAGGAAAACAAAATCCTTCTGATGGAAAAGAGAGTGGTTGCAAAGATTACCGGGCAAGTAAAGGCAAGGTAGCCACCACGGAATTCAGATGGAACAGTGTCATCACTGGCACTGCAATGAAAAATTCACAGAAGGCATAAGCATGAAAATTGTACAGCAGAAATCAACAAGTGAGCGTCTATGTTGTTTTATTGATAAACTTGCTCAAAATAATAGTAAGAGAGAAGAATATCTCATATCTAAATAAAAGAAAGGGGAAAAAGGTTAACTGGTAATCAATAACTCTTCAAAAGTGAATCATTAAATCCTTTCAGACCTTAAGATCGTATGAGCAAGACAAAGGTCCATAATATATTTTTCAACAGGGGCTTGAATAAGTCAAGATTGGATCATCATTTACCTAAAGTCTCTTACATGCAACTCATAAATACTGATATCAGAAAATGAAGGAAGATTTGGTTTTTCAACCACCAAATGATCCCATGATTCAGGTTTCAGAGCCTCAGAAGCAACATTGACTAACAGTGTTCGCCTTCCATCAGCTGACAGCCTACAGTTACAAAGATGTGCCCATTTTACACCATACATCTCACTAATATAACTATTCAGATGAGTGGATATATAACCAGCATACCCTCTCGCATATGGATCATTTGCAATACATTTTTCAATTTTCAAGGTGCTAGGATGGTAGACATAGACTTCATAGACATAGTAACAGCCATCCCAAGTTAATGGGCCTTCAGCACTCCAAACACCATTTGATTCCTTAAGCTGGACAACTTCTAAGGGATCGCCATCTTCAGGTTCTCCATAAATAAGCACACTCACTTTCTTTTTTATGTCACAAAAAAGTAGACATTTATCTAGTGTTAAGATGAATGATCTATAGTGATTATTGTGGAACAGAGATAGAAAGAAAACAAGTTATAGGAAAAGCATTCACCTGAGCAGTGGGTGCCCACAAATGTAGAGAAACAGATTCGGATGAAAAAATTGCACCAAGAGGACCATCGTAAGAGAATAGTTCGTCTAGGACACCTGGTAACTGCAGACCAGTGATAGTAGTGCATTCTTCACCAGCTGCATATGTAAATAAGTGAATCAGGAATGTTATGTGGGGAAACACCAACAATACCCTCCACAAGTTGTTTAAATAGGAGACTGAAACATCGTACTTACAGCTCAATGTAGCAACAGCCAATTGGAATTTTATTAAACTCTTGACATCCAGATCTGGAGGAACTTGGAAGGGTTTGAAATCTTTGATATGAGGAAATTTCTCAATTACCTAAGAGCATAGAGAAATCAACAAAATGAACTTTCCTTTTCGACAAGGAGGATAAAAAATAATCTATTTTGATGGGCCAAATAAGCTAATTTTTTTAACTTGACATCCTCACACAGCCAAGGTATAGAAAAGTTTTCCATTAGAATGTCTCACATGTTCTGGAAGTCTCTCTTTACTTTGTTCAAGCTCAATCTTAACATCATACCCTGTTAGTGGCAAAATTATAAGATGGTAATCTACTTCAAATAAGAATGGATCACGAGGCGTCACTACAGAAACTCACCACTAATTATCCCATTTACTACAGAGAGAGTGGCGTTTTTACTTCCGTAGAGACAACATGAACCATCTCCAGCATCCACATTCCAGGCAATTGTATCTTTAGCCACCCAAAATGCTCGAGCATGCGGCATGATATCCTGCAATGGAACATAAAATCATTAGCATTGGTATTGCCATTGTCCTTATTCTGGAGTTACAAAGAACTACATTGTGAGTTCCATGAATTCAACCGAATGCTTTGCACAAGGCTGCCCTAAATATAGCAATGAAATCATATAACTCAATTGTTTCATAACAACTGAACCGAGTCCATTTCATGTATACTCTCCCCACATAATGATGTCACTTAACTATGTCTAACTTTCCCTTTTCAACTCCTCCTCAGTGAGATACATTTCCAAATACTGCACAATTCTCACCACTTATTACCAACTTTCTGCACCTAATTCACCTTCCTATATATCTTCTCTCAATTTCCCCATCCAATAAATAAATCTAAAAATTAAATCAAGCAATGAGCTCAAAATAAGAAGAGATGGGTTACCTGAAGAGAAGAAGAAGGAGAAATTGGGTTGTCGTCAATGGCCATGAGTGAAGTACAGCGAATTAGTCTAGGGGAAGCTTGGAGCTTGAGAATGAGGCGGGGGGAACCGAGTCGGCGACGAGTCAGAATCGCCGGAGGTGGGTGAGAGAGGATGTTGACACGTGGAGACCCGGAATTGGGGGAGGTGGAGGGTAACACGAGTGATGAACGATAAAGTGACATATTTTTCATATTACAGTTGCAATTCTGCTGCATGTGATGTTAAAGACGATGATGATGCATTCTTTCAAGTTTCAATAAATAAATAAATATCTCAATCTAATGCAAAATATCTCTATTGTTTTTTTCTTCCTTTTATTGATAAAAACAATTTTTATTAAGTCGACTATGAATATCATTTTTTTTGTTAAAGAAACTAAATATGAACTCTAGCTGGCAAAGCTTGAGGTAGACATTACTTGCTCATTAGTTGTAACAAATTATTTACTCCCCATCTCCCGTTAAATTAGACACATTTTAACCAAAAAATTACTCTCTTCGTCCACGGAAATTTGTACGTTTGTTCACTTTATTGCGTCCACAAAAAACTTGCACACTTTTTTTTAATAATTATATCCATATTGTTGGACCCACCATTACCTTTTTAATCACTCACATTACATATTTAACTATAAATAATGTAGAACCTCATTCCACTCATACCATATTTAATTTATTTATAATCAACCACTAACTTTTCTTTCATTCACATACACATGTTTAATTAATAAATATTGTGGACCCTTACTCCACTCACAACACATTCATAACATACATTAAAACTCACCCAAGTATGCAAATATTTGGTGGACAGAGAGAGTATCATAGTTTTAGTCAAAGTATGTCTAATATAACGGGACAGAAAGAGTTCTATTTATCTATCTGATGCTATCTTTATTAGCTACTTTTAGTTTAATGTATGTAAATTAGTATATATGTATGTGTACGTATTGTACCATACTTCGTAAAGAATGGATTGACCAATAAACAATTCATGTTTGCATCTCTAATTATTAATTATATGTATGTATTGATAAGCATGTTATCTTGCTAACACATGCAATCACTTACTCAAGAACTAGATCGAATTAATTACATTTTATATTCTTTATATTTATATCAATATTCAAAACTCTGACCCTTTACCACTACGGCAAATAACGACCTTTTACAGTAATTTATTTATTCTCGAAGACCATTTTCTTAACGACGATGCATGATGCAAAGTGATCATCTGAAAAATACTAAATACTTGCTGCAAAAAGGTTTCAGAGGAAAGAATAAGTCTCATATTAATTCATTTTACTATATTTTAAACCTATATATAAACCAATCAAAAATCTATCTTTTTAGCTATTAATTGATTCATAGCAATCAGCACATGCATTAGATACATCCTCTCTAACATCAGAAGTAAAAGAAAAAAGGATTAAAAAATCAAGAAATAACCGACCTAATGGATTCTATGACATCTACAGAAATGATCAAACAGAAATGTCATTAGTGAAAGCAATCTCGGTATGATCGACGTTAAAGAGAGGATCCATGGCCATTTGAGAAAGCTTGAGGAGGGTGCCGGCAGCAAGCATGGCCTTGGCATTGGTATCATGCTGTGCCCTAGCGTTGATGCTGCGGCACGCCACCAGCGCCGCCTTGAACAGCTCCTCATGCACGTTCCTCTCCGGCCGCATCAAGCAGTGCCCTAGAATCCTCATTATCGGCTGCAGCAGCTCCCACGGCAGGTTTATCCTCCCTCGCCGCGCCATCCCCTCCGTCGCCGCCTTCTCGCTGTCGCCGCCGTGCCCCGACCAGATCTTGCAGAACTCGCAGAAGTCGAGCTTCGAGCCGATGGGGATGAGGGAGATGCGGCTGTAGTAGAGCTCCAGGGCGACGCCGACGATCTTGGCGCGGCGCGTGGAGCGGACGGTGCCGTGGGGCTCGAGGCCCGGGGTGATGACGGCGAGATGGAGCTCGACGGAGGCGTTCTTGGCGGGGGGCTGCTTGGCCTCGTGGTAGACGCTGGGGTGGGCGAGGTCGGGGATGCTCACGGTGGTGGCCTGGCCGTTGCGGGCGCCGGTCTCGTGCGCGTAGATGGCGAGGAGCACCGACTCGAACCCCGGGAGGGGCTTGTGGAGGGCCGCGCGCGTGAGGTACACGCCGGCCAGGATGGGGAGGAACCGGAGCACCACCAGCTGGAGCTGCGGCTCCGCCGAGTGGAAGGTGTCGTAGAGCCACGCGCACATGTTGTCGTTGACGGCGCCCGAGTCGGGCCGCCGGAGGAGGGTGGAGATCTGCGTCGCCACGTCCGGGTCGTGGAGGAGGGACGTGGCCGGGGTCTCCGAGGTGGAGAGGTGCGGCGGGAAGTATCGGAGGATGGCGGCCAGGGACTCCACGGCGGCGCGTCCCTTGCTGAAGGGGTCGCCCCACTTAATGCGCTGTTTGCCGCCGGGGGTTTTCTCCGGCGAGGGTGTACGATCGCCCATGGTCCTATTAGTTAATTGGCTATTAGAAAAGTAAATGAATTTCCATTTTTTTTTTTGGCTTTTGTTGAAATGAAGAGGATAAATAGGAGGTAAATGTGGATCTTATTTAACTAACTGTGGTGTTTTAGTTTAGATAGAAACTAGCAATTTCCTAATAAATAAACTAACTTCCATACATAATATACCAGTATGCCACAATGCTACAAATTAAAACCTGGGATTTTTTGGTTTAGAATGAGAAGAGAAAGATAAATATGGCTGTCTTAATATTCTTACGGTAAAAATTAATTATAAACTTTTAGCTCATTGATTAATTTTGCAAAAATTGCTTGAAATCAGACACTTTCGTCTTTTCAAATTGAATTACATTATGCTATCCTTATACCTCCTGTCTCATTCATTCATGATTAGGGGTGAGCATGGTTCGGTTCGGTTACCGAACCGAAAAATTATTGAAAATCGAAAAAAAATCGAACCGAAAATTTTCATACCAAAACCGAACCGAATTAAATTAAAACCGAATACAAACCGAACCGAAATTTTCACCGAAAATTTTATTTCCAAAACCTTACAATCCTAAAAATAAAAAGAAAAAATCATCATTAAAGTAACATCTTGTTCAACCACATAAAAACTCATCACTAAAGTCAGATCAACTCAAATTAAAATTCAACTTCTAATTTAGAAACAATGATATTCGATTCCTTTTTTAGCTTTACTCGTTTTTTGGTTATATCACAATTTTCAGAAGCTTGAATATATGTATAACAATTGCACTTATGGACAAAATGACAGTTAGTCAAAGACAAATACCTTAATAGAAAATTAAATCTCTCTTAATGAAGTTGTGTAACTCCTCTTACTTCTTAAAATCTGCTGCAATACAGAGTATTGAAATAATTAGAAGAAAAAACAAGTAGAGAAGTGGAGGTGGATAAGGAAGGGGAAAAATAAAAATTTCACCTCAATCTTCAGTAACCAAGCAAACCCATTGACAGTGGAACTGAGGATTCGACCACGACGATGGTGTTGGACAACGGTGGGATTGAGAATTCAAGGACGAGTGTCGGGCATTGGGTGTGAGGAAGCGGGAGATTGAAAGAAAGAAAAGGGCAGAACACAGAAGGGAGGGGGGCAACGTACAGTGCAGCACTTTCTGGCTTCAAATGCCAAAATTAGAAAAATTAGGGCTCCTATTTTTTAAAGTATATATATATATATATATAATAAATAAATATTATATATTTTCGGTTCGGTTTACGGTAATTCGGTTTTTTCACTATCAAAACTATAACTGAACCGAAAAACTGATTTTTTTACATTTGCAAACCGAAACCGAACCGAATAGTAAAAAACCGAACCGAAATCATCGGTTCGGTTCGGTTTTCGGTTTTTTACCACATTTTGCTCACCCCTATTCATGATGACCCCAAAAATCAATAAATAACTTACACTTTTAATCAAATGCGACAAAAAATATGAGTATAATTATTAAAAATATAAATGTACATGTTTGGACTGGGCTTGAATTTATTTGAAAATTAAGAGATGAGCCACAAAATAGTGTGGGCCTAAATTTGGGCCAGTACGTATTTTAAATTTATAGCACTACCCATAAATAATTTTGTGAAATTTATTACTCGTAATTATTATATGTACATATAATTTATGCATTCATAGTCAGTTAAATTTATTTTTCAGATAATGCTTAAAAGAAACAAAAGGTGATATACCGAATGATATCATCTATTACCTAATGATGATGTAGAATTTTTTGTTGCATTAATTATTAAAATCGTCACCGTGCATGGGTTCAAGATTTAAAATATATATAAAAAATTAAATATATATTTTATATCTTACACCATTAATTATGTCACGTATCATCTTATTAATACAATATGAGATATTACACTATCAAGACTATAGAAAATCCCAATTATACATAAACAATATATCAAAAATCAAGCAACGTAACTAACTAGTGATAGCAACGAGTAATTTATAATTTATTGACAATAATTTGGCTTAAGTAATTTACTACGTACGAAAATCTATGTGGAAATTTATAAGCAAAAATAAAATAAAATACCTGAAAGCCACGTCAAAATTGCAGTATAATTAATGAATAAAACCTAAATAGGAAATAAAAATAATAGTAACATTTTATCAAAATTTATTATTTACCTAAATGATATATTACATCAATATAACATACATTAACAATATCCATTACCATAAACGAATGTTCATATTATTATAATAGATTATAAATGGAAAATAAGATGTTGAAAGCAAAGAAATTACTTGAATATGACTATAATATTTAACTAATTTGATCAGAAAATCATTTCAATTAGTAGAATCCGTTATTATTTACCATAATTTGTCAACACGCAAAATCTTAAATTGAATTTGCATAGTAATTTTCATTAATTAGGGGTGAGTTAAGTATGATTCGGTTCGGTAACGGAACCGAAAAAATAATAAAAATAAAAAATTGAAATTGAATCGAAATAATATTGAACAAAAAAAAACGAACCAAAACTGAATATATTAAATAATTAATTATATAATTATAATATAATATATTTCAGTTCGATTTTTGGCATTTTGATTTTTTTTATACCAAAAACGAAATCAAACCGAAAAACTAAAATTTTATAAAATCAATACTGAAACCGAACCTAATTTATCTGTTCAGCTCAGTTCGGTTCAATATTCGTTTTTTTTTTTACCAAATGTTGCTCAACACTAATTCAGATTAGATCCATTTCACAAATCTTGCCTTTTACAGTTCTTAATTAACTTTTTTCCAACTATAAAAACGAACTTCCCTTCAGAAAAAAATATACAAAAACACACACACATAACTTCTCTTTCTAGTGAGTCACAAAAAAACATGAAATCCCTTCTATTATATTTGATTGTCATAGTACTAAATATTGAGCATGCATTATCAAGAAGATGCATATTTAGCCCTAAAGTTTCAGTTCACATCATCAGTAATCTGTCCCCATCATCTCCACCATTGCAAGTGCATTGCAGATCTGGAGATGATGATCTAGGTTACCATACTGTGGGTGTTAATCAAGATTATAATTGGGGGTTTTGCAATAGCATATTTCAGAACACTTTATTCTATTGCAACCTTCGATCAGGTGAAAAGGTGTTGGAGTTTAATGCATATGACTCTGACTTCAGAACTGACTGTCCTAACAACACATGCAGTTGGACTGTAAGAGATGATGGTATCTATTTCAACGGTGTCAACAAATTATATCAATGGTCTATTAAATGTTGTAAATGAGTGTCATTTTATATTACTTAATTTGAAGCTACTTATCAATAAATTATCTCTTTTTTATATTAGTATACAGTTTTCATGGTTGTATACTTGTATTGTACTCAAATTATGCTTCATAAAATAAAAAAGAATTGAGTAGATCTGTGCCGAACAAAACAAGTATTATCGGATTAATTCAATAACAAACGCTTGTTGGCATTCCATCCTTCCTTCTCATTTTAAGGCCTGTCCGAAAGCGAATTCAGTACCAGAAAAAAAGGGTACCAATGCAACATAGAAAAAAATTATTTTTGTGATGTGGCCATCGCCATGATTCTGCAGTATTTTGATTTGATTTCTTTATATATATATATATAGGCGTGGTTATATGATTAATTAGGAGCAATTATGGACCATGTATATGCATTTAATTTGTGATGTTATACATGGAGTATTTGATCGAAACGTGTACTGAATTTTATCCAGATTATTGTTGTAATGTGTATTGAATTTACTAAATAAAGCGTATGTTGTATATATTCATTTGGTAAATTTCTTGCAATTTGGATCATTGAAGAGCAAATTCTCGACATCATTTTCGTCTCTCCAAATCGAGGAAGAGGCTTTTAGTAGTCTATATTTTATTGGGAGTATAACAACGAGTAAGTTATAATTTATTTACATTAATTTGGCGTAAGTAATTTACTAATTTACTACGAAAATCTATGTGAAATTTTATAAGCAAAAAAAAATATAATAATAAAAACCTGAAAACCACGTCATAATTGCAGTCACTTGCGAGACACATGGAATATTAATTATAACGTGGGCCTTGTCACTTTAATAACATGAGTCTTGTCACTTTTTCAACTTTTACACTATTTATTTTACGTGCAGAAAAGAAATAAGTCGCTTTTAACGAGACGAAGGGAATATAAATTATAATAGATTATAGAATTCAAAAAAAATGTTGAAAATTTCTTGCTTGAACATAATTATAATCATAATATCATTTCAATTACCTAGAATCCATTACCATTTACCATAATTTGCTAACACAAAAAGTCTTAAACTGAATTTGCAAAATAATTCTGATTATATCCATTTCTCAAATCTTGCCTTTTATAGTTCTTAACTTTTTTATAACTATAAAAACGAACTTCTCCTTTGAAAACAAAACAAAACAAAACACAAACATATCATCACTTCAATTTCTTGTGAGCCACAAAAAACATGAAATCCCTACTATTATTTTCGATGATCATAGCACTAAGTATTGAGCAAACATTATCAAGAAAATGCATTTTAAGTCCTTTAGGTTCAGTTCACATCGTCAACAATCTGTCCCCAACATCTCCACCATTGCAAGTGCATTGCAGATCTGGAGACAATGATCTAGGTTACCATAATGTGGGTGTTAATCAAGATTATCATTGGAATTTTTGCAATGGAGTATTTCAAAACACTTTATTCTATTGCAACCTTCGAACAGGTGAAAAGGGGGTGGAATTTGATGCATATGATTCTCAATGGAGAAACGAGTGTCCAAGAAACACATGTGATTGGATAGTAAGAGATGATGGTATCTATTTCAATGGTGTCAAAAAATATCAATGGGATATTAAATGTTGTAAGTGAGTGTTACTTAATTCATACTCATCTCGATCTGTCTCATTATTTATGACAAAAAATGGAGCTATAAATAATGAAACGGAGAGAGTATTTCGAGTTGCTTATCAATAAAGTATGTCTTTCTTTTTTATATTGGTACTCAATTTTCATGGTTGTATACTTGTATTCTACTCAAATTACATTATTTTGCCATCTTTGAGCAATTAATAAAAAGTGTAAGCCTTTTGAGGTGCCCAAATAATATACAAATCCGTCCATGAAATTTTGTAGATAATTACTATTCTTGAGCAATAACTATTTTTATGTAGATAATAATTTCTTGAGATGGTAATTAATATTTAATGGTACATAATCATAAATTTTCAACGATAAATAAACAAGATTAACAACGTTCACTTATATTCATACTTTTGTAAATGATCGATCAATAATCAAAATACAAGAAATTATTAATTACCATGGATATATCAACTTCAACGACGACGCTAAGTGATTGTCGGCGAAGTAAATACCGTCGGTTTTGGCCACAAATAGGTTCAGAAGTTCGCGATTTTTGGAATCGTCGGTAAAAGCATCGAAAGATTTCTGCTTCTGACCCCACCAAAGATGACAAAAATACAAAGTATTAAGAAATACATTCTCACAGAAACTCCAATTAAAATCTTCTCCTACTGTCAGATTTTTAAACCCCAAATCGTCATCTTTTGAAGCACAGTGCACAGTCAAAGGTTTTGAATTTTTGGGGAGTAAATTCACAACATGGACTTGATACTTTGTAGTAGTGAAGCCTTTGCAGCTTCCATTAGCAAATGGTAGTTGGAAAAAATATGCTATTACAAATATAGCATACACTATTTTCATCATCATTCTTGTTGATATTTTTGTGAAATGGATGTATTTTGATCGACGAGTGATTCTTCATTCACTATTTTGATTTCTTTATATAGGCGTGGGTATATAATCATTAATCGATTGTTTAAATTGGATCATGTATATTTATTGTTATGCATTTAATTTGTGTTGTTATGTTTGTGATTAGTATCTTAATTTTCTCGATATGGCTTAACATGATAGATATGATTATAATGTGTAATCATAATTAGTTTCATTTCAATATTTCATCAACTAGATATATACATTCCATTCGCACGATCAAATTTTAATTTTAATTAGTATTAGGGTTCATTCCAACTAAATATAGTATATGGTTAATTTTTTAACATTTAATGTCATTTTAATTGATTTTAGTATTCATAAATTGATATTTACAATTTTTTTTTAAATGTTAATTATGATTTATTATATTGTAAAAAATTTAATTAAAATAATAAATTTTATTTTGGACATGGGATGCAAGATGCAAAAATGAGATACTGAATTGGATTATTGTTGTAATGCTTTTATTTCTTCATGTGTTGCAATTTACTAAATAAAGCTTATATAGTGTATATATTCATTTGGTAATTAAATTTCTTGCAGTTTGGACCGTTCAACATTGTTATAACCTGATTATTGGAATAATTAGCATATATGGGATTTGTTCAAAATATGATTACACTGAATATTTAATAAACATGAGTGTTATAAATTTTCTAAGTTAACGGCTGCAGCCCGTTTCAATCAATATTGAAATCATGTGCAAATTATAAAATTAGATTTTTGATTTTTATCAAAATTTAATAATCATTTTACACACAAAAAAAATATTTTTTTAATATCTGTGTCCAAAAATAACGTGTCAAATATGTAAATAATTTTGATTTTTAACATTTTTTTTAAAAAGGATAAGGATTTTTATAAATAAAAATAAAATAATTGGACCTGTAATAATTCAATATTTAGGGTCCTTATATTTTTGGGTCATTTTCTGACGAACTTATATTATCTCCTTTATCAAATTTTATTTTTATTGAATCAATATTGAATTATGTATAATGAATCAATAAATCCCTACACAAAAAGTAAAATTAATATTTTTTTATTAAAATTTTTTATTTATCTAAACATACATTAACGATGTCCATGGTGAACGAATGTCCAATCTTATTCACATTGTGTCACCACATTCTTGTATGGCTCAGTGCATATGCGGTCTACTCTAGAAGGAGATTTACCAAATACTAGCTTCTCGGTGATGATTTTGTTGTCGGGGATGCGCGAATAGCTAACGAGTATATAAATCGATCATTCACTAGTTAAGATTTTCTATTTCATTACCTAAATCCTTAGTGTCTGATACGGGTTATTTCGAGTTCGTGAATCAATTCCGCGAGAGCGATAGTGAGAATGATTGATGGGATGAAGACTGAGATAATTAAACCGACTCAAAGAGCGAATACCTATAACTGAATTGACCGAGGATGTTGAAAGTGTTGATTTAATTATAATAGATTATATAATGTACAAAAATATTGTAAACAAAGAAATTTCCTGAATATAATTATATTTTCTCTGAATTGATCAGAGAATCATTTCATTTACCATAATTTGCTAACACACAAAGTCTTAAACTGAATTTGCATAATAATTCTCGTCATATCCATTTCTCAAATCTTGCCTTTTATAGTTCTTAACCTTTTCCTAACTATAAAAACGAACTTCACTTTAGCAAAAAACAACAAAACACAAACATATATATCATCCCTTAAATTTCTTGTGAGTCACGAGTGGTAAGAAAAAACATGAAATCCCTACTCTTATTTTCGATGATCATAGTACTAAGTATTGAGCAAGCATTATCAAGAACTTGCATTTTCACTCCGACAGTTTCAGTTCACATCGTGAGTAATCTGTCCCCATCATCTCCACCATTGGAAGTGCATTGCAGATCTAAAAATGATGATCTAGGTTACCATAATGTGGGTGTTAATCAAGATTATAATTGGGGTTTTTGCGATGGACTTACCACTTTATTCTATTGCAACCTTCGATCAGGTAAGAAGGAGGTGGCATTTGATGCATATGATTCTGAATGGAGAAGCTTGTGTCCTAGAAACACATGTAATTGGATTGTAAGAGATGATGGTATCTATTTAAATGGTGCCAGATTGTATCATTGGGGCTATAGAATGTTGTAAGTTATATTTCAAGCTACTTATTAATAAATTCTCTCTTTTTTAAATTGGTTGTATACTTGTGTTGCACTCGAATTATATTATTTTGCCATCTTTGAGCAATTAATAAAAAGTATAAGCCTTTTGAGGTGCCCAATTAATATAGCAAATCCGTCCATGAAATTTAATTTCTAAAATAAACATATTACTCTATACATTCTTCACTCGTGTGTAATAATTTTATTTTGAAGAGTTAATTTGATGTAAATACATAAACTTTTAAAAAATTCTAAACTTTTCTAATAATTTACTTTGAATACACAATTTTTCATGTATTCCTGACTTTACAATAAAATCTATTTGTTGGTCCCGAAACGAGTGAACTGAGTGTATGGGGGGAATACACCAGTCAGATTTTTACAAGTTTAAAACTTGCGTGTCTCCTGAACTGAAGGGAAGAACTTCAGTTAGAGCTAAATACTTTAGATAGGAATCATTCAGTCTACACTGAGTGTTTGACTGATGGACTAATATCTTAAGTGTTGTGCGAAATGTGGAGGCTTTAAATCTTTACTCGTTTGTTTCAGAAAACCTTAATGCAATGTTTCTCTTTTCAATTAATCAGTATTCAGTTGATGATAAACAAAGAATATTAAATACTGAATATAAATGAGAGAGAGACAAGATTTGGTTTGCGTGGTTCGGAGATAAAAACTCATACGTCCACGAGTACTCGATGTTAGTCGAGGGTTTCCAACTTAATGGAGATGATCTTACAGTGATCTTACGGTTGACTAAATAAGTCTAATCACTCTTCGGTTACAATATGATATCGCTTCTAAGAACACTTAAAAATAAAATCTGAAAGCTAATGTGTTCTGGACAGAAAGCTTGAAAGCTTGAGAGCGATGATTGATATAGTGAGTTGTGAATAATGGGTAACCGGTGTCTTGAAGTGTTTGAAGTAGCGAGGTATATATAGCTCTCTCATAGAAATTGACCGTTGTGAGATAGAGCTTTATTTGAATTCTTCCCGTTGGAGTCTTCGTCCTTTTTGCCATTTTTGGTGTTTGCAACAAGATTGTGTTCACCTACTGAGATTTTTGCTATAAATGATAACACCTATGAAATAGGCTGTCACTCAGTGGGAACTTCAGAATGGAGACTCAGTGCAGAACTTCAGATTGAATCTTTAGTGGCAGGAAGACTGGCTTCTAACTTTAACTTCAAAACTTCAGGACAGACTTTAGTGGAGTGGTCCTTCAGTTTTGGCATTTGTCTTGAATTTTCAGTGGAGATGTCCTTCAGTGTACCTGAAAGAATTAGAACTCCCTAACATATGAGTTCTTAAACAAAACACTAAGATTCAGTATTGGTCTTATTACATCTTTCAGGGGAGGTAGTGGAATCTGAATCAAAACACTTATAAATATTTCCCAACACTATTTTTGTCAAAATAAGTATTGAAATTACATATTTTTTATTTTTTCTAAATCTTGAAAGTTTAAATAAGAATTCAATTTAATTGACAATAAAAATAAAAACAATCAAGAGAGAATTGTCAGCATCATTTTTTTAAATTATATATTTATATTTGAAATTTATCTAATATCTAGTAAAAAATTCCGCATCTAATTTGAAATCAATACCAATATAGAGGAATTTATTCATAAGTTCATGTTATTCAAATATTTAGCGAATGAAATATATGAGCACATAATAATTTCTATATGTGCTTATATATAAAAATAATTATATTTTATTTTTTATTTTTAAAATTGAGTAAAATTTATTTTTTTAAGTGAATATTTTTATATTTAAATTATCAATATTTTTATATTTAAATTATCAAATTAGCTGTTTTAGCCCTTACCATAAAAGTATGAAAGTTTATTTATTTATAGTAAATATCTTATTTTAAATGCACTTTATCTTTATTTTTTAAAAAGAGACGAAAAGTTTATACAAGTGGAATATTAACTCTTGTGATTAAATAAATGCACATAATATAGCCAGAGGTCCATATATAGGATATTTTTCTTAATCAAATTACCAGTTGTATAGCTATGTTTGTGTGATATTGGTTATTTACTTATTTATAAGCTTGTTTGTCTTTCATTTTGATGGACTTAATGAAAATAAAAAACTTACCATTTTTTATACATATGGCCAATTAAATTTATTGAAGAAAAATAATCTCGTCTCGTCATTAAGTGGCTTTCTAATGACTTGGATATATAATAAATTAATAATTTCTTGAAGATGGTAATTAGTATTTATATCACATAATAATAATAATTTTTCCATAAACTATTATCAACGATAAATAAACAAGATTAATGACCTTCACTTACATTCATACTTTTGTAAATGATCGATCAATAATCAAAATACAAGAAATTATTAATTACCATGGATATATCAACTTCAACGACGACGCTAAGTGATCGTCGGAGAAGTAAATACCGTCGGTTTTGGCCGCAAATAGGTTCAAAAGTTCGCGATTTTTGAAATCGTCGGTAAAAGCATCGAAAGATTTCTGCTTCTGACCCCACCAAAGATGACAAAAATACAAAGTATTAAGCAATACATTCTCACAGAAACTCCAATTAAAATCTTCTCCTACTGTCAGATTTTTAAACCCCAAATCATCATCTTTTGAAGCACAGTGCACAGTCAAAGGTTTTGAATTTTTGGGGAGTAAATTCACAACATGGACTTGATACTTTGTAGTAGTGAGGCCTTTGCAGCTTCCATCAGCGAATGTTAGTTGGAAAAAATATGCTATTACAAATATAGCACACACTATTTTCATCATCATCTTGAGATTTATTTTTGTGAAATGGATATATTTTGATGGATGAGTGATTCTTCACTATTTTGATTTCTTGATTTATAGGCGTGGTGGCTATATATGATCATTTATATATGTATTAATATTTATATATGAATATATGCTTGCGATTAGTATCTTAAATTTCTCAATATGCATGCCTAAAATAATATATATGATTGTAACGTTTATCTTAAGTTTGAACGGCGTCGTGTTAAGTTGATGTGTACGTTTATGTATGTTAATCGGGTCCAGGTATGCAATATTTTGACCAAATCTAAATTAAATAGATAAATAGTGGTAGTGTATTGTGCAAACAAAATGATGGTTAGTTTATGTATTTACAAATAATTATTATAATATAATGATAGTTCAGAATTCTGCAGTTAATTTTCTGGGCCGTTTATGACCTCATTAGCGGTTCCGGCCCAGGCCCAAGCCCAGGCCCAAATGTGTTAAAAATACCTTTAGTCACTCGATTTATATGCGTATTTCAAATATAGTCTCAAAAACCATCCACAGCTCCTGATTTAAAATAATACACTTATAACCTTGTCTCATAGTCGTAAAATTTTAAAATTATATTAAATTTTTTATTTTTATATTTTAAAATAATACAATTATAACCTATCTGTTGATTTGGGGATCATTGTTCAATTCTTTAAAACTATTGGAGTGATTTCTCTCTTAATTATTCGAGAACAAAATTATATGGTGAGAAATAAATTTACAGATCCGAGTACCCGTAAATATCGAATCTTAATGAGATAATTTTGGGAGAAGAATATCGGAGTTGCGTGCGGGTTTGAGTTTATATATTTGTACTCGGTCGGGTTGGGCATATTATACATTTAATGCAGTTTTTTTTGCAATTTATAATGTGCTATAATTTGTGATGTATTTTTGTCTCTCACATAAAAACTATTTAGATGATTTATCAGCTATTACTGTATATCTTTAGACTTATTTTCTCCTTTGCTATAATAATGATTCTTTTTATGGCTATCTCAGTGCATTTTCTAGATGTTTCATACCTCAAAAGAATCTCCAATTTTTTTAATAAAAAAGGAGTAAAGAAATTATGATTGTATTGACTTTAATTGCTTGCTTATATATTAATATATTTTTATGATAAAGAAAAAGGGTTCAATGAGATGTTATTTATATGGCAGACACAGGCCATGCAATGGTAGGCACCCATTCTTGAAAAAGTAAGATTTGCTTACTTGCTATCTTTGATTGCATGCTTCCTTAAGCTTATAATTAACATTTATATACATATATAAATATATATCAACATATAAATTATATTCTTCATAAAGTATATGTGAGGATGATATGACTTTTAAAATAATTGTGACTATAAAGCAAGATGAAATGAAACAATTCAAAAGAAACAAACTTTAATTAATTCATTATACTAAACCAAAGCCATCTTTCCAAATGATGACTGGTTTTCTACAACATCAAATCTATAAAATGAAAAAGATACTCTTGATTCTATATATAATTCCCTAAAATCCATACAATATTCTCCACCTATTTGGAAAATATTGCATCTTCCCATTTTCATAATCCATATATGGGGCCAAATTAGAGGACTACTAATTAACTATAGTAGAAAATTAAACTCAAAGTCTCCATCCCAAATCAAAATCTCAACTCTCTCCCTCTATCTCTTCTACAATTAGTTCAAGAATCTAACACAAACCATTAAAATGTACAAACCATAACAAAATGGAGACTCTTCAACTCCTAACATGGCTAATTAAGGTGATCAAACTCTCCCACAACTATAACGAAATTAAAGGGTGCAAATATTTGGTATATATATATATATAGAGCTAGTTAATATTTTAAGGTTGGGGTCAAATTTTTTGATATTTGGAGGTGGGAGAGAAGTCAAAATCAGAGGCTACTTCCATACCCCTCTTGTTACTGAATCCGCCGCTCATGGTGGGGCTGGGGCTAACCAGGTAGCAAGAGTCTTGGTGCAAGAGCCTCGATTTTGGCGAAGACGACGACGACGACAACGTCACCGGCGGAATGTCGTCGGAGCTCAACTGCGGCGGCGGGTGCTGCCACTGTGGAAGCGGGCCGGCCAGCAGTAGCGTCTGCAGGAGTGGGCCCGCTTCCATCACCGCCTGCAGGAACTTCCCCTGCTCTGGCAACGGTTTCTTGACCGCCACCCCCTGGACTGCGTCCGGTCCGACCGGATGCAGCCGCGGTTGGGGTTGCAGTGCTGGTGGTGGTATTGTAAGCGGCAGATTGTCCTTGCTGCCACTTGGTGATACAGCCACTATGTTGTCACCACAGTCTGATGGGGAAAGGGCATTATTGTCATCCTCATTGGTAGTCGTGCCGCTTGAGATCGGGCGGTCGCGGTCGGGTTTGTGTACCGAGGAATGTGATTGGATTTGGAAAAGCAAGTGTTTCTCCAAGGCAAGTTGTTGGCATTGTGACTCAAATTCATCCCTCTCTTTGATGACCTTGGCTAGCAACCCTTTGAGTTGGAGAATCTCCTCATCCTTCCCCGAAATCTCTTCGTGCGCCGCGATCACCGCCGCCTCGAGCTCGAGAGTCGAGTACAAGAGCGAGTGCTTGAATTCCTCAACCCCCTACAACATCGCAAAAAAAAGCTAATTCAGAACTCGACTCGATAGAAAACATATATGTATATATAATACTAGAAAGAAGCAAGTGTAAGATAAAAATACCTCTTGTTGAAAGTAGAAAGACCAGCTAAGAGGACTACATTGTTCTTCCATCTTGGTTAGGTTAGGGAGTTAGTTTGTTTGTTGGAGTAGGAAAAGAAAAGAGAGCACCACAAAGGGAAATGTTAATGAGGTTGTTTTCCACTTTCTTATAAGGTTTAATTTGGAGTAGTTGCTTCTTCTTTCTTTCTTTATTTTTTCTTTTAATTTGTTTTTGCTACTTTTGAAATATGGTTAGAGAGGAACAGAAAAGGCCAAAAGCATGAAAAAGTCAGGTGCCTAGTGGCTAAGCTTTATACTACTAGATTCTTAGTACACGAGGACCGTTTACTGTGAAAGATAATGTCAGATTTAATTTTTTACTTTAATTATTTTAAATATTTTATTTGATCATAATATTAATAAATATATATATTATATAAAAAAAGAAGAATCTAAGATGGGGTAGGAGGTGTGGAGTGTGAATCCAGTGATTTAAGGTTGAGGGTTAGGTTATGTCCCCTTCTTTATGAGTATTGTAATTCCATTGCATGCATTTCACTTTTCCTCTCGAATCTTTTTTTTTTTTTTAAAAAAAAAATTAGATTACATTAACATTAAATTACATGGCCGCGTCATGGAGGACTCGAACCCAAGACCTAAGCCTTGAGCATTAACCTCACTACCACTAGGCCAACACACGCACACCTCTCTAGAATCTCCCATTGCTTCTTTTCCAAATCTCATTATGTGTGTTCCTATATTTGCATTAGCATAATATGGAAAATTAACATTTTTTTATATTATTTTCTTTTGCAATTGCAACATCTCTAACAAAAAAATTATCAAAGTTTTGCTCTATATAAGTACCACCAAAATGCCGCCGTCAAGAACCAGCATAATTTTATTACTGAAAAATTGAGACTAAATTTAGGAAAACATAATCAGTCTCATTATTTATAACACATTATTTTTAAGTTCTCGGACATTAATAAAATATTTTTTTATGTATATAGTGGTAAACTCCAATAAAATTGATTGATTTTTCAATTGTTAATATTTCACTTTTGGATCTAACTGTTACTATTAAGACATTTTAATATAATAAATTTGTCATGAATAACGGGACGGCAAAAAATATTTTTTAAATAATTCTGAATTTATTTTGAGGAGATATATCTAAACTGCAATTGACAATCTAGTAATGAAAATATTACTAATTTAGCAATTTCATGTTTTGAAACTCGGAATGGAGGAAATCATATTAATATTTTAATACAAACAAATTGAGTCTTAGATTTAGCTTGTATTATCACTTATTTAATTTCTATTCGAAATACAATAACTATTATTATTGTCAACGGAACATTTTGTCGGTATTTAAGCCAAGAATTAATGCAAAAATAGTCATATCCTAAATCACAACTGTCTTCCATTAAATCAATTGAAGATTCTCAACTTTTCCATTAACTGCCAATGAGTTCTTGAAGACATCTAGCTCGTGTGTAAATTTATTTATTTTTTCTATCAAAATTCATGCATAATTGTAAAGTTAAAAATCAAGTAGCGACTCTTTCTGGAGGTAGGTTATGAGCATATATATATATAAAATAAAATTTTGTGAAGTGGACATATAAATAAATTAAATAAGTACTCTCTCTGTCACAATTAAAACGAAATGCATTTTCTTTTAAATCGTTCCAATTAAGTTGAAGCGTTTCTTTTTTAGTAAATTTGTTTATACACATAATTTTAAATAAGGAGTATATATTAATATTTCTCCTAAAAACTTGTGTTAAGAAATAACGTCTTATTTTAACCGGGACGAAACTGTCAGTATTATAGATGTTATTTTGCTTTTCTTATGAGTTCTCTCTAAACTTTGAGAGATGCATTTGGGATTACAAGTTGGTAAATAATTAAGTCAGTCTAATCAAATTGATTATTTTAATGACAAAAATATTTAGTATTTAAGATTCTAAAATATTCAAGAATTTTGACATTTTAACGAAATATGTTGAATTCGGAATTCCAATATATATATATATATATATATATGATCTCATCTGATGCATATATAGTAAAATCCAAATATAATTTGTTTTGTCGTTAAGCAAGAATTAAATTTCATTATAGTGTATCATTTTGAAATATTTTATCATATCATATCTCTAGCAACTTCGAGGTTCTATTAAGCTATATTCGTCACATATTTTACTATCATCCATGCATGCATGTGTATTTAAAATTATAAGTACTATATATGTTGGGATATTTATTATGTTTTGATTTGGTTCCAAAACTTGATTATGTGTAGCGCAAGTCTGAAGGACCAAGCCTGAAAAACTAAGTCTGAAAGTCAGCTTGAAGTCTGTCCTGAAGGTCCTGCCCTGAAGTCAGCCTGAAGGTCAGTGCAGCCTGAAGGACCCAGTGCAGCCTGAAGGTCAGTGCAGCCTGAAGGACACAGTGCAGCCTGAAGGTCAGTGCAGCCTGAAGGTCCAAATCTGAAGGCCAATACTTGAGCTATGGAAAGCTACAGATTGCAGAATTTGTCTAAAATGACAGATACCAAAAATGGCAAAAAGGATGACTTCAACGGGAAGAATTCAACGGATAGATCAGATTCAAAATTCAAACAGCTACACTCAACGGCTAGTTCGGATCTACATCAACTATAAAAAGAGAGCATTTCTCACTTGAACAACTAACGGGAAGACTCAAGAATTACAAGAAATCAACTCTTACTCAAGTTCAAAGTTTTATCCAGTGAAACACTCATTTCTCAAGTGTTTCATAGTTAGAGTTGCTATATATTCCTCGTGTATTCTAAGCAAAATATTTTCATATCTAGAACTTAGAAATCGAGCAAGTTATTATAGATTTCATATTCATTGTAAAATCTTGTTCGATAGAAAGAGCACTTGGCTCTAAAACTGAAAGTTTGATTTTGATCGATTTTTTTATAAAAACGAGTTTACCACCAAATTCCGCATTTCAAATTTTTATTTACTCGTTTCGGAACCAACAATATATTAATTATATTAACATTAGCATTTGAAATTCATTAATGTGACACAAAACTGTTACAAATAAATCGGACCGAATTCTTCAATGCAACGTTCAAGAATGATATATATACTTATTAATTATGTTGTACTAGAAGACAAATAGGAAGACGGAAAGCAAGATAATGTGATATTAATAAAATCTGAATTTAAGTATATATAAATTATCAATAGAATTAAATTAAATTAAATTAGATAAGACAAAAAAGTATGATTTATGCATCGCCCACATAGATTTGTTGATGTTTAATTAATTACACTAATTAAACTTTTATTGAAATGTAAGTGAAAATTAATTATATTAGGGTTTCTCGTAGCAAGATATTAACCACAAAATGGGTCAAGAAAATAACATTTTTCTATGTACGAGTAATGCCATATGAGCACACGAGTCACAATAATTTTTGTTTTTTTGTTTTTTTTATTTTTTTATTATTCCCTCTGTCTTATTTAAGATGACTTCGTTTGACCAAAATTGTAAGTGTTTTATTAACTTTTGGGATCAACTTAAGTGGGACATGGGGAGTATTTTATATTGAATACTTTTAAATTATATCTTAATCAATAAATTCTAGTGAAAAAGTGAGAATTAATAATAAAAAAATTACATTTTTAATATTTACCAGCTAAACATGTCATCATTTTTGGGCATATTAACCCTACCTGCCACAGACGGACGAGCATTTTAGTGTACATAACATCTCCAAAATTATATTAAAATGATATTAACAAATGAAAAGGGACCATCAATTCAATTCTCAACCAAAGGAAACGGTACAATTCTTGTTTATATTTGGAAGATAAAAGGTATGAAACATATCTCAAAAGGTGATATATCATGATTCTTTAGTACTAATGTTGAATTTTTCCTTATATATGCATCTTGATTTTGGATTATTTTTTCCAACAAAAGATTGTGTTTTTCCTAAGTTCACACCCCTAAAATTAATTCATGAAAGAACATAAAACTGAAGTGATCCAACAAGATGAAGAATTAAAGCTGAAAAAGGGGGGATTAAACATGCATGTAATCATTACACACATTTGATTTTAGGCCCTTTTCCCTGTAAGAGTATATGCTCGTGTTATTAATTTTTTCTCTTTTTTGACTATCATAGGATACAAACAAAAGGAAATTAAAGAAAGTGCATGGAATTATAAATACGAGCACACTCGAATATAATCATTATATTTATGCAAGTAAACTAAATATTAATTAATCCAAGAAAACACTTATAATTAATAGTATTTCAAGCTAAGTAGCAATGAGGATTAAAAACCAATTTATATATACATCCATGCATGTTTGAGTTTGATCTTCTTATTATTATTTGTCATGGATGGAAGCTACAAAGTCATTTTCAAGAATAATATGTGTTGAAAAACAATCCAAATTACTTATTGCTTGGAAATCTTTTATATTAGTATTAAAAAGGATAAATAATAAGAGAGGGATAATGGTAGGGTCCTTATGGAAACCTTTTGCACAACAAAGTGAAAAGATTTTGGTTTTCTGACCAATTCCAAAACAATGTGTCAAGGGGAACTGCTCCACCACGCGTTCTACCGTGGCTGGGTCCCATTCACTATATTTTCTTTTTTTAATTATTTCATTTTTTTAAATATTTAAATTTTTTTCTATATTTTTCTGTACTCTCTCCATATGTTTTTTCTGAAATTTTATATATGAATTAATAAATATTTTAATATTTTTGTAAATTTAAATAAATATTTAATAATCGATTCAAAGTTGAATACTTTATTTAATTAGAGATAATTTCATAAAAAAATGTACTATTTCCTTTTCTTTTTAAAATATAATCTCACAAAACACATACTCTCCGCGTCTCATTAATAACGATCCATTTACTTTTTATATGAATATCAATAAATATCCAATAAATGTCTATTACACATAAATCAAAAAACAACCATGTGTTAAACTTTACCAAATAAGAAAATAAGTCATTATTAGTGAGACGTCCCAAAATGGAAAATGAGTCGTTAAACTTTACCAAATAAGGAAATAGGTCATTATTATGAGACGTCCCAAAATGAAAAATGAGTCGTTACGGAGGAATATACTATTTTAAATCTCACGTGTATTCTAAAATACCTAAACAAGGACATTACGCACACATACTTCAATTTTTTAAAATTGGATTACATTAAATTATATAGCCGCGTCACGGAGAACTCGAATTCGAAACCTAAGTCTTGAGCATTAATCTCACTACCATTGTGCTAGCGCATAATATAGGTTTGAATTGAGGAAAATGTGTGCCAAAAATGTACTCTTGAGCTTCAAATCAAACACCAATTTTTAGATGTGTACTTTTTCTCATTCATATATACGTTTCATTTTCAAATTATATAAAAGAAAGAGTATATTTTTTTTTTGAAATGAGATAAATGAGAAACTACTATAATTGAGTCTAGATTATTGAAATTGAACACATTTAAAAACAAGAAACATATTGAAATGAGACAATTCAAAAAGAATGGAGGGATTATATATTTAGTAAAGTATTTATGCATTTACATACATGACTTCATATTCTTCAATAAAAAGTTGCAAGTTTATCAATTACTAATGTAACTCATTATGCTTCTCATTAAAACTAAAACTGTTGGTCCCGAAACGAGTTTAACTGAGTGTATGGGGGGGGGAATACACTCAGTCAGTTTTTGCAGTTTAAAAACTTTTGTGCTCCTGAACTGAAGGGAGGGAACTTCAGTGAGAGAGATGAACTTTCAGTTAGGAATCCTTCAGTCTACACTTAGTGTTTGACTGATGGACTAATAACTTAAGTGTGCGGAATGTGGTGGCTTAAATCTTAACTCGTTTGTTTCAGAAAACTTTTAATGCAATGTTTCTCTTTTCACTTAATCAGTATTCAGTTTATGATATATAAAGAATAATCAATACTGAAATAGAGAGAGAGAGAGGTTTGGTTTGCGTGGTTCGGAGATAAAAACTCCTACGTCCACGAGTACTCGATGTTAGTCGAGGGTTTCCAACTTAATGGATAAGATCTTACAGTGATTTACAGATGACTTAGAATAAGTCTAATCACTCTTCGGTTACAAGATGTTATCGCTTAAGAACACTAAGAAATGAATACTTGAATGCTTAGAGTGTTCTAATCTGAAGGCTTGAGAGCTTTGAGAGCAGAATAGCGATAGAGAGTTGTAATGAATGGGTAACCGGTGTCTTGAAGTGTTGAAGCAGCGGAGTATATATAGTGCTCTCTCAAGGATATAGCCGTTGTGAGATAGAGCTTTAAATTTGAATTCTTCCCGTTGAGTTTTCGTCCTTTTTGCCATTTTAGGTGTCTGCAGCAAGATTGTGTTCACCTACCGAGATCTTAGCCATAAATGGAAAGTCCTACGTTGTAGACTGTAACTCCAGTGAGAACTTCAGAATATAGGCTTCAGTGCAGACTTCAGTAATAGTACTTCAGTGGCAGAAAGACTTTGGCTTCTAACTTCAACTTCAATACTTCAGTGAGGGCTTCAGTAGAGAGGTCCTTCAGTATTGGGATGATTGAATCTTTAGTGTAGGCTTTCTTCAGTGTACCTGAAAGATAGAACTCCCTAACATGTGAGTTCTTAGAGAAAACACTAAAATTCAGTACTGGACTTAAAACATCCTTCAGGGGAGGTATTGGGATCTGAATCAAAACACTTATAAATATTTCCCAACAATTTCCCCCTTTTTGATGATGCCAATACCTAACCTGAAAACATCTATCTAAGTTAAGAAATTCCCCCTAAACTGGAGAATACTTAAACTATAAGACGAGATGGGTTAGTAAAAACAGTTAGGTAAAACAAACCAAAAAAAATCAGAGCCTGGACAACTAGATGGTTGTCATCAGGTTGAGATCAAGAGAAACATAATGTTGCATTTTATTCAAGAGATTTCAGTACAGAAGAAGTTCAGTACAGAGACTTCAGTGCAGAATAAAAATACAACCAAAAGAAATTAGGGAACAGCTTTCTTCTTTTCTTCTCTTGCTTTCTGAACCATTTCTAACTGGGCTTCAGGAGATATAGCGTTGAACATCAGGTAGGTATCATCCCTTAGCTTTCTGAATGGTCCCTTCAGATTCAGATCTTGCCAGCCAAGCACTTGAGCAGCAATGAGTGCTTCAGATTCAATTGACTTTATGTTCATAAGTATGCTACCTGACATATTAGTTCTATCAAATTGTTTCCTGCTAGGAGCTGCGATTGTGATTCCAGACTTGGTGGCATCTTCCTTGATCATCTTGGTAAACTCTGAATCTGGGTAATCAATTACAAAATTCTGAAATAAGATGTCTCGATCAGTTTCTCCACAAACACCATATATCATCCAGTGATCGAGCATCTTCACAAAATCATCCTTCAGATCTTCCCATTCATCACTCAGATTGGGTCTAACCCAAGAATCAGCATGAAGGCGTGAGGGAGGATCAGTCTGAGTGGTTCTCTTCTCTTTTCCTTCCAGTCTCAGTTGATATAATCTTGATGCACGTTGAGTGTCAGTGGCTCTCAGTTCAGCCTGACGGGCATCGAAGAGAGTTCTCAATTCCTGCATTTGTTCTCTGGCTTCTGGAGGTATTGTGAGTTGGATCAGCACTCTATCTTCTCCAGAACCAGGACTCATCTCTCCTTCGTAGATTTCATCTTCATTTACTTCAGAATCAGTTGGAGATGGCTGTGCATCTTTCCCTTTAGGCAAGACAGCCTCTTCATTGGCTTCAACAGTCTGAGTATCATTACAAGAAGGAGTTGGAATGAGAGAGTTGTTGAGAGATAGAGATAAGGACTCAGTGGTATTGAGATATATACTCACATCATCATCCTTGTTACCTGAAGACTTAGGTGGAGGTGAATTTGTCTTGGACTTGGAGGGAGCTGGATCAGAAGTAGCAGCAGCATCAGAGACTGGCTCTTCAGTAGTGGCAGCAGGACCTGAAGGCACGGCACCTGAAGGTCCGTCCTCGTCATTGTCATTATCATCGTTGTCATCGCCTTCAGCGTCAGTGAGTTCAATGTCTGGTGTGGGCGAGCGTTCCTCATCATCATCCTCATCATCGTTCTCTTCAGTTGCAGCTTTGGGCTCTTCAGTAGAAGGCACTTCAGTGACCTTTTCAATGTCAGCTTCAGTGGCAATGTTTTCAGGTCCAGATCCTTCCCCCTTATTGGCAGCATCAATAGCATTTAGCAAGAGAGAATCAGCATGCCATGGAAGAATTTGGGCAGGAGGGAAGTGAAGATCAATTTTATTGAAGTCTGCGATAGAGCGGCATAGATCTTCAATTGGCAAAAGGCGGCGGCGGGAGTCAGCAATGATAAGGTCCACCTGCGTCTGGTATTCAGGAGACAGAGAGGGAGAAGTGAGAAGACCAGATGAAGAAGACTCAGCCCTAGATTTGGCAGCAATGGCATGAAGGCGAGCAGCGTCAGCTGACTCTTGAGCCTTAAGAGCCGTTGAGAGAGCAGAGTCGGCGGTGGTCTTTGCTGCTTCAGCGAGTAAGTAGCCGGAATCAGCGCGTTTGAGAGTTCGACTGATGCGCTTGTGTTGACGGTCAAGAGACTTTCCATGCGCAGAGCAGTTAGTTGATAGTTGGTCAAGGAGAGCACGCATATCTGAAGTGGCCTTGACAGCGGCATCAAATTCAGTGCGTAGAGCGTGAGTGTTGGTGCGATTGCGGTTGCAGGAGAGCACCAAATCACTGAACTTCTTGTGAGAAGGCACTCTGTAATGCTCCAGATGAATAGGGAAAGTGCATTGCATCTCCTTCTTCACAAATTCTTGCAAGGCTGAATACTGAGCCTTTATTGCATTGTCAATTTTGACGTCCAAGGCCTCAGTAGAAGGGGCAGCGTTCAGATCAGCCTTCAGAGAGGCATTTTCTTCAGTGATGGCATCCATGGACTTCTGAAGGTCAGCGATGTGGCCTTCAAGCTTCTTGGTATAGGTGGCCTGGAGGGCGTTGATCATGGAGGCAGTGGAGTTGGTTAAGCGCAGGCTCTCAGCATCAGAATGCTTCTTGAGCGCAGAGATAGTTGCCTCGAAAATAGAGCGATGAGCAACTAGAAGTGCTCCTTCTGAAGTCAGAGCTTCAGGGAAGAAAGAATCAGTAGAAAGCTGAGAAGAGAGGGCAGCAGCAGAGGAACCAGTGCGTCGAGAATAAGAGCGGCCGGCTGCAGTCTCAGCTTGAAAAACTTGGGCTTCAATTAAGGCCTCAGCATCGGTGAATGCATCCTTGGCATCAGAAAATTGAAAGATAGACTGAAGCTCAGCTTCCTCAGTCAAAATTGCGCTCCATCCAGATAGCTCGATCTTGTACTGGAGAGCAAGGGTATCGATAAAACGATACTGGCGCCATGTCCAGAGGCGCTGGCAGAGAGAAGCCAGGGAAGGATGGTTGAAAAGAGAAGGAAAGTTGGAGCTCAGATATTTGAAGGTTTGGAGCTCAAGGTTGTTTAGGTAGAGTTGGGCAGGGGATGAAAGCACTAAGGCATGGGTTTCAGAGGGGTTGGAGGTGGATGCATGTTGGTTGGTTTCTGAACGAGAGATTTCAGTAGGGTTAGGTTCTGAAATAGTCTGGTACTTGTCCAATGAAACCTCAGTGGTTATCAAAGGCTCTGAAGAATTAGTTCCAGGTTTTCTTGATGAAATAGAAGGTTCAGTAACTTGCCGATCAGGAGAGAATGAAGGAACAGTGTCATTTTCAAGATTTTTTGGTCCATCGGCAAGGGATATGTGGGTCGTGGAAATACTTGTAGGAATCTGGGAGATGGTTTTGGTTGGGGTTTTGGTTTTGGTTTTGGAGGGTGAGATGTCTATGATGATTGGAGGGGGTAGAATGTCTGAAGGGTTAACAGTGGTGATAGGTTCAGGGTTAGGGATAGAATGGCGAGGGCGTTTGGTTAGGGTGTACTGGTCCTGAAGGTCCTCATCAGTAGAGGAGTCAAGGACCTCCTGGAGGATAGGTTGGGTAGGAGGGGAAGGGATTCTCTCTGATTGACGAACAATGCACTTCAGAGGATTGCGCTTCCTCTTGACGACCTTGGGAGGAGATGGAGGTGGAGCCTCAGGAGTGTCTTCAGTTTCCTCCTCTTCATCATAATATTCTACTGCGTGGATAGGGTCCACGTCTTCTTCTTCAGTAGCAACCTTCTTACCCTTTCTCTTCACCTTGGGCAGCTCAATCTGAAGGGCCATAGCCTTCCCGTGCATGCAAGTCTGAACATCCAAGTCAGTGGAGAACATCCACCGTTCATTGTAAGCTTTGGCAGTGGTAAAGGCAGAGTCTGCATACGGGTAGGACTCTTCAAGCAAGATTGAAACCTTGGTGACAAGGTTCAGAGTATCATTCCCAGTCATAGTGACCCCACCAGGCACTGTCTTCAGCTTATTGGCCTCAGCTATCAGTAATTCTTCCAGGACAGCTACCCAGTTGGCACCATCAGAATTGTAGATGCTCTTCATCAAGGCAAGTTTCTGCCAACTGAGTTGTTCATGGGAAGACTTCTTCCCAAGGATGCAGTGCTGAACCACATCCAGCAAAATATTGAATTCAGGGCGAATCAGGCCCTTGTTGTTGTTGGCGGTGGAGAATTGGCGAGGGGGATCTTCCACCTGAATCTGAGAAAAGAATTCCTGAATGGCCTCCTTATCCTTCATGAACTGAATGGGTTTAGTGTGACCCACGTTCCTCAGTGAAAAGACTGACTGCAGCAGTGCAGTCACATTAAGATCCAACTTCTGGACCTCAGTTGTGCCAGTGATAGGTTCCCTGGTGGAGATGTCCAGGGAAGACTTCAGGTCTGAGCCTTCATAGCCCAGGTTAAGGTAGAAATGAACCACCTGATCAGGATAGGTGTTCTTAGGGCGAAGGGTGGCCAGGCGCTCCAGACCATTTGATTTTATGACTTCAAACATGGTCTTCGCCACAGCAACGTCAGTTTCAGTGAAAACAGCAGTGGGCTCGGTGTAGAGGCGAGCACGAATCTGAGACATCTTCATTGCTGGTCCGAGAATTGCTTTCTTCCCCATGGTGTTGATGTACTGGAAAAAAAATACAGTTCATGTTAAAATCAACAAAGTAATATAAAGATACAGATTATCTGCAGAATGAATGTGCCTAAGAGTGATAACATACATTGATGATTTGAAGATTGAGAGAAAAAATATCAACACACAAGCAAACATAGATCAACAATGCACAAGTAGTAGAGGCTTCGAGAAATTTTTAGCGTAAGGCTTTGAGAGAAGGAGAGTTGTAAAGTCTCGAAAGATTGAAGAAGATGATCTTTATAGAGGTTTGAAAAGTAGAATGAACGGTTAGATCTTCTTCCGTGTTTTTAGAGATTAATGGTTAGGATTACAACACGTTTTAAGGTGGTTGACAGGGCGGGAAAGTGTATAGCGCGTGATGTATAAGCACGACGTTTGAGTTCCCGAGGTCAAGTAATGATGATAAAAGCACTGTATAACTACTGTAGATATCAGAAGAAATTAAATGCAAGATAGCGTATCTGATACGTTGAATCGTTCGAGGTACGATGTGCCTTTAATTACTCTTATAACATTCAATTCAGATTACAGAACAAAACACTTAGAGCAATAAATATGAGAAAAGTGCAAGTGTTGAGCTTCAGTTGCTGATACTAGCTACTGAGTTTCTTCCTTTCAGTGGTGATTCTGCTTTCAGATTCTGAGTCCCTTCATTGACCATTTGTACTTCAGATTCTGAGTCACTCCTTTTGAGATTCTTCAGTTGAAGTAATATTTTGGACTTGGCCAACGAAAAACATCAGATTTTGAAGTTCTTTCAGTACGTGACTTCAGTAACCTGCATGATTAGTGTAGGCAAGAATTTCGGAATGTGTGATGATTTGTTTCCTGAGGGTAACTATGTAGAGTTATCCAGAATGTAATCATCACGTTGATGTGAGTCTTATTTTGATCATGACTTCAGTTTACTAAGAAAACTGAGTCAGTGAGTCATTAAGACATCAGTGGGATAGGGTTTGGAGTTGTACCTTCAGTGAACACATTCAGGAGAGGTGTGAATTCAATAAGCCAAGTCTGCCACTTAGCATTTTGAATCTAGCTTCTTCCAGTGGCTTGGTGAGGATGTCTGCTCGTTGGATGTCAGTATGGATCTTTTCAATGGTAACATCCTTCTTTTCAACGTGATCTCTTATGAAGTGATGTCTGATGTCCACGTGCTTGCATCTTGTGTGTAGAACTGGGTTCTGAGTGATGGCAATTGCACTGGAACTGTCGCAAAAGATTGCAACCTGAGTGGTAGGCGCTTCATAGTCTCTAAGCTGTTGCTTGAGCCAGAGAATCTGAGAGCAGCAACTTCCTGCAGCCATGTATTCAACTTCAGTGGTTGATGTAGCAACTGAAGTCTGCTTCTTGGAGAACCAACTAATCAGTTTGTTTCCCAAGAACTGACATGTTCCTGAAGTGGATTTCCTATCCAACTTGCAACCTGCAAAATCAGCATCAGAATAGCCAGTTAGTTCTAAATTATCATCTGAAGGATACCATAAACCAAGATTGGGTGTGCCCTTCAGGTAGCGCAGAATCTTTTTAGCAGCTTCCATGTGTGACTCCTTTGGATTTGCTTGATAGCGTGCACACACTCCAACTGCAAATGTGATGTCTGGTCTGCTGGCAGTGAGATATAGAAGGGATCCAATGATTCCTCTATACTCAGTTTGGTTGACTGGCTTTCCTTCAGGATCTGGATCTATCTTTCCATTTGTGTTCATTGGAATCTTCACTGATCTGCTATTCTGAAGGCCAAATTTGCTGATCAGTTCCTTTGTGTATTTGGCCTGGTTGATGAAGATGCCTTCAGGGGATTGCTTGATCTGGAATCCTAGGAAGAATCCCATCTCTCCCATCATCGACATTTGATACTGAGTCTTCATCAACGTGGCAAACTTGTCACAAAGCATCTTGGACTTCGAACCAAATATAATGTCATCAACATAAATCTGAACGATTAATATGTCTCCATTATACTTGATGGCAGTGTTCTAAAAATCCCCGACTAGCCCCGCCTAGTCCCCGCCTAGGCGCTAGGCGGCACTCCGCCGCCCGACTAATGCTAAATCCGCCTAGGCGCTAAGCGATGCCCTAGCTATCGGTCGTATTAAAGCTTAATTAGTCTATATGTGTGAACTAATCGATACTTATGCCAACTAGACTGTTCTATACATGATTTTGGGCTAAATTAGATTACATATATTTCAATACATATGAATATTATGTTGAAAGTTATAAAAAATTTGTTGTAGGCTATGAAGTTTATGTGGGGACTGTAAAATTTATGCAATTTGACTATTAATAATCATATTCTATGTTTTTATCATGAATTTGATAATATAATTATGAAAAATATATGTTGATATAGTTTGTATCTCATGAGAATATGTAAAAATAGTAAAAATAAGCATTGTGTAACGAATCCGCCTAGGCCCCGCCTAGGCTCCCGCCTAGTCGCCGCCTAGTCGCCTAGGCGCTAGTCCCCCCTCCACCGCCCGACTAGCGCCTAGCGATTTTTAGAACATTGCTTGATGGTGAATAGAGTTCTATCCACTGATCCACGCTTGAAACCTGATTCAATAAGAAAAACAGACAAAGTGTCATACCAAGCTCTAGGAGCTTGTTTCAGCCCATAAAGAGCCTTGTGTAGCTTATACACTTTGGTGTAGTCAGTTTCAAAGCCTGGTGGTTGTTCCACGTAGACTTCTTCCTTCAGTACGCCGTTCAGGAATGCACTCTTGACGTCCATCTGGTAGACTTTGAACTTCATGTGAGCTGCATAGGCGAGGAAGAGCCTGATAGCTTCCAATCTAGCCATTGGTGCGAAGGTTTCATCGAAGTCAATGCCCTCTTCTTGGCAGTAACCTTTAGCAACCAGTCTTGCCTTGTTGCGAACAACTTCTCCTAGCTCGTCCTTCTTGTTCTTGAAGACCCATTTCACACCAATAACGCCTTGATGCCTAGGACGATCCACAAGTTCCCAAACTTGGTTCCTAGTGAATTCATTCAGTTCCCAAACTTGCATCGCGGAAACCCAGTTCATATCCTGAAGGGCTTCCTGAGCGTCTTTGGGTTCAATGTTGGAGAGATAACAGCTGTGTAGGAAATTTTCATCTGAAAACAATGCAATATCAGCTTTTATCAAGAGTTGTTCTTCAGTGGTGGAGTCAGTGGGAGCTTCAACAGTGGCTAATGGCTGGACCATTTCTGCCTGAATTTGATTTCTGGTCTGAACTCCTCTTTGTAGACTTCCAATCACTGATTCTGTGGGGTGATCTTCAATCCATCTTCTTCTTCTTCGCATGTCCTCTTCAGTGATAATCATGAGATCCATCATCTGATTAGGAGGTGGTGTAGTTACTGAAGGGCTCCTTTGGAATGGATTGAAATCGTCTTCAGTCTGAGGGATTTAGCTTGTTCCCCCTTGATTGTTGGCTCTTACATATTCAGTTTGTTGAATATCCTGCAAAATAGCTTTGTCTGAACTGGCCAAAATATCATTAGTAGCAACAGTTATAGGAATATTGACTAAGTTAGGACTGTTACTCCCTGAAGTTGGTGATGGAATCTCACTGGTGAGATTTTCAGATTGTGTATGAACTTCAGGTAGAATCTGAACATCAACTAGCATTTCAGATTGGATGTCTTCTTCTCTAGGTGGAATCTCAGTGGTGAGATTTTCAGTTTGAATAGGAGAAGAGTTGTTAGTTTCAGGTTCTTGAGTCCTTCCTTCAGGTTCTGAAGATTTGACTTCAGAGAACTCAATTTCTTGATCCAATCTGACATTTATGTCTTTAGTGGGAGCATTCTCTTCATCATTGTCATCTAAGTTCCAGATAAGAATCTCCTTAGAACTCTGAACTGATGGTTGTAAGTTCAAATTCTGAAGTTGTTGAGTGATAACTTCAGTTTCCTTTAGCCTGTACTCAAAAATAGATTCATCAAAAATAACATGAGGTGTTATTTCCACAACAAGGCTTCTCTTGTTAAAGACTCTATATGCAGCACTCTCTTCTGAGTATCCAAGGAAGAATCCTGGATCAGCTTTGCCATCAAATGTCTTTAGCTGAGTTTTGCCATTATTATGAATATAACACATACAACCAAAAGCACGAAAATATTTAAGAGTTGGCTTCCTGTCATTCCATAGTTCGTATGGAGTCTTTCCTTGGCGTATGGTCAGTAGAGATCTATTCTGAGTGTAGCAAGCAGTGTTAATAGCTTCAGCCCAGAATTTCTTTGGAACTCCTGAACTGTTGAGCATAGTTCTTGCTGCTTCCTTCAGTGACCTATTCCTTCTTTCTGCTACGCCATTTTGTTGTGGAGTCCTTGCTGCTGAAGTCTGATGTTCAATCCCCATGTTTGCACAAAATTCTGAAATCTTTGCATTGAGGAATTCAGTTCCTCTATCAGTGCGGATGGTGATGACATTGGTTGACTTCTGATTCTTCAGTTTGGTGAGCAAGGCTGGAATTCTCTCCATGGTTTCATTCTTGTGATAGAGAAACACTGTCCAAGTATAACGAGAGAAGTCATCAGTAATAACTAGACAATATTTCCTACCGTTGGCACTCAGTGGAGTCACTGGTCCAAATAAATCCATATGGAGGAGTTGAAGAATCTTCTCAGTGGATGGTGCTTCTTTGGTCTTGAATGAAGCTTTGATTTGCTTTCCACTTTGGCAGGCTCCGCATATGTGATCTTTGTCAAAGATCAGGTTGGGCATTCCACGCACTAGACTGTGTCTTGAAAGTCTGTTGATGACTTTGAAGTTCAGGTGACTTAGTCTATTGTGCCATAGCCAGCTTTGTTCTGAAGTGCTCTTTGAGACCAGGCATGTTTCAGGGGAGGAGGCTTTCCAGTCTGCAGCATAAATATTTCCCACCCTGAAGCCTTTCATCACAGTGGTCTCATCAGTGAGCTTGTTGATCCTGCACTCATCAGAACTAAAAACAACATTAAAACCTTTATCACACAACTGACTTACTGAAAGTAAGTTGTGCTTCAGGCCAGATACATAGGAAACATTATCTATAGAAACATTCCCTATATTGAGAGTACCATACCCTTTAGTGAAACCTTTTGAGTTATCACCAAATGTTACCTGAGGACCATCCTTTTCGATGTAGTTGGAGAGGGCTTCTTTCTGAAACGTCATGTGCCTTGAGCATCCACTGTCTATGATCCAGCTGGACTGCTCCTTTTGTGCACCTCTCCTTGGTCCTGAATCCTGCAATTACTGAGTCTTAGGATCCAGCTCGGCACTCGATCCAGCTTCAGTATGCATGACATGTTTAGGCACCCAATGTTGCCTAATGATGCGTGTGTTTGATGCAACTTTAGGTTTCTTTTGAGATTCAGATTTGACTTCATTCTTTAGGACATATTTCTTGCTTGCTTCAGGCTTAGATTTAGCCTTAAAGCTAGCGTTTGTATGTTGGAGTTTAGTCCAACGTTTTTCAGTGTGTACTGAATGTCTTGGTTCACGGTAATGAACTGGGGGTGCGTTGAAGTCATGTGTTCTTCTTGAGTTGTTAGAGTAATATGAACTAGGTGATGAATTCCTACGTTCATATCTGTTGGAATAGGCTTCCCAACGTTGTGTTCTATGACTTCTTGATTCTTAACTTGTAGATCTTGAATCACTTGATGAACAAGTGCAGTGTGAGCACTTGGATTTGTAAGTTCGTGATTCAGGAGACTGAAAGTATCTCCTAGGTTCATGTCTTTCACTGGCATGCTTTCTTTGTGGCTTAGGTTTTTCAGTAGTTTTAGCCTTTGGCTTTTCAGTAACCTTAGGCTTATCAGTTGCCTTAGGCTTCCTGAAAGCCTTTTTTTCAGTATTAATGTTGCTTTTGGTAGCTTTTTGCTTCCTGAAAGCCTGCTTTGGCTTTTCAGTAACAGATGGTTTTTCAGTGGCAACATGTTTCTTTGCCATAGGTTGTTTCTCAGTGACTGGCTTCTTCCCTTGGGACTTAGAAGCAGTCTCAGTGATGATCATGTCACTATCTTTTCGATCAGGTCCTCTGACAAAGGATATGATAGTTTGTGGCTTTTCTGGTGCCTTCAGGAAAGGCACAGTTGATTTATCTTGGGTAAAACCAAGTCCTTTATGTTGAGATTGTTGAGATGAACTCAACAAATGATTGGTATAGCCTGATTTAGTCCAAGTCTCAACCTTTCCTTTGTAGTACTCTATCCTTTCAGATAGAAGGTCGATACGTTCAGTCATCTCATTTATTTGAGATCTTTGAAAAATGATCTCATCATTCTTTGTTGCAAGTTCAGAATTCAGGTTAGAGATAGAGATCTCTTGTTCCTGATTCTTAAGAGTAGTGTCATTGAGTTCCTTGCAAACTCTTTCAACAAGTTCATCCTTTCGAATGTCATTGGGTAAGTTCTGAAGTTGATTTTCAATTCTTTGAGCCAACTTGGAAGTTAGCTCCTCATTCTCATTTTTAGTAATCAGAAATATGGTTTGGAGATTATGAAAATCCTTAGCCAAGATTTCATACTCCTCTTGAGTAATCTTGTCTTCAGTTTCAGTGATCTCGTCAGTATTTATCACTTTAGTTATTGAGTGAGACTCAGTATGCAATGTCATGATGGATGTGGAATTGAAAGAAGATGAATCAATTTCACCATTTGGCATGACATGAGCATATATTACCTGAGGTGAAGAGTCAGAATAGTTGCCCATCAAGCAAAATTCTTCAATCACTTCTTCTTCATCCTCAATGGCAATCAATCCCAAGTCTTCATCGTCTGAAGAGTCTGAGAAGTGTCTTTCATATACAACCATAGCTGGTGAGTTGAGTTGATCGACATCATCCTCAGCTAGCATGGCTTTCCTTTCTGCATTCCTCTGATTTCTCTTTTGCCTGAGTTCTTCCCTTTCCTTTTTACTGAGGTCTGGGCAGTCAGGTTTGAAGTGATCAGGGGACCCACACTCGTAGCAAACTCCTTTGCTATACTGAGGTCTTTCAGGCCTTGACTGAGTAGCAGTCGTGTCCTGGTTGGATGCAGGTGTAGAGGTAGAGGTTGTTCCTTCAGTGGAGGGTGGTTTGGACCATCTTGTTTTGTTGTCTCTATACATTCTTCTGTAACGGCCATTCTTAAGATCTGCACGTTCAAAACGTTTGGCCATTAGTACATACTGCTCCATGAGTTCAGCCTTTGACATACCTTCAAGGTCGAGTCCTTCAGATTTGGACTCTTTAACTGGACTCTTGTCTGCTTTGAAAGCAACAATATCCTGAGTGGGTGTGGGAGTAACTTCTTTGGATGGGTTTGTGATTTCCAGTATTCTTTGTCTAGTTTCATGGCTTTTCAGGATACTGAAGATAGCTGTGGTTGAGAGTGAGTTGAAGTCTGAACGCCCGTTGATCTGGATTTGATATGGTAACCATTCTTCACGTCGAAGACACCATATGATCTTCAGGTTGATCTCACGTTGTGTGTATTTGGTTGGATTTAGAGCTTTTACTGATGTAAGGATTTGCATAATCCTCAGTTCAAGCTCACTTATTGATTCTCCTGGCATCTGCAAGAAAGAATCAAACTTTTGGCATTCAAGGTTTAGTTTATTTTCCTTGATTTCCTCCGAATCTGCACACATTTGTTCTAATGTGTTCCACATCTCCTGAGCAGTTTCACAGTGTTGTATGTGAACAAGCATGGGACGCTCTAGAGTTCCTGAAATGATATGCTTAGCATAGTCATCCAGTCCAGCAATCTTCTTTTCATCGCTGTTGTACTCGTGCATGGGCTTTTTCACAGCCCATTCAGTAGCTCCTTCAGCCGTGGTCTGAGGGTACTTTACAAGAATCACAATAGGTCCAGTTGTGATTACTTCCCACATCATGACATGATGTGCCTTCAGGAATGATGAAACCCTGTACTTCCAGTACTCATAATCTTCGATTGAGAACATGGGTAATCTGGTAGAGGTTTCCATGATAGATGTTAGAAGAAATGCAGATGAGTTTTCTGAAAGATCAGTTTAAAAACCTTGGGTCTAAGAAAAAGTGGTAGTTAAACACACTGCTCTGATACCACTTGTTGGTCCCGAAACGAGTTTAACTGAGTGTATGGGGGGGGGGGGGGGGGGGGAAA
>JAPKLX010000027.1:541763-567707 GCA_026898415.1 Leonotis leonurus
TTATGATATATAAAGAATAATCAATACTGAAATAGAGAGAGAGAGAGACAGAGGTTTGGTTTGCGTGGTTCGGAGATAAAAACTCCTACATCCACGAGTACTCAATGTTAGTCGAGGGTTTCCAACTTAATGGATAAGATCTTACAGTGATTTACAGATGACTTAGAATAAGTCTAATCACTCTTCGGTTACAAGATGTTATCGCTTAAGAACACTAAGAAATGAATACTTGAATGCTTAGAGTGTTCTAATCTGAAGGCTTGAGAGCTTTGAGAGCAGAATAGCGATAGAGAGTTGTAATGAATGGGTAACCGGTGTCTTGAAGTGTTGAAGCAGCGGAGTATATATAGTGCTCTCTCAAGGATATAGCCGTTGTGAGATAGAGCTTTAAATTTGAATTCTTCCCGTTGAGTCTTCGTCCTTTTTGCCATTTTAGGTGTCTGCAGCAAGATTGTGTTCACCTACCGAGATCTTAGCCATAAATGGAAAGTCCTACGTTGTAGACTGTAACTCCAGTGAGAACTTCAGAATATAGGCTTCAGTGCAGACTTCAGTAATAGTACTTCAGTGGCAGAAAGACTTTGGCTTCTAACTTCAACTTCAATACTTCAGTGAGGGCTTCAGTAGAGAGGTCCTTCAGTATTGGGATGATTGAATCTTTAGTGTAGGCTTTCTTCAGTGTACCTGAAAGATAGAACTCCCTAACATGTGAGTTCTTTGAGAAAACACTAAGATTCAGTACTGGACTTAAAACATCCTTCAGGGGAGGTATTGGGATCTGAATCAAAACACTTATAAATATTTCCCAACAAAAACTAAAACTAAAACTAAACATAAAAATAAAATAACATAGTGTGAGACAATATGGATAATGTAAGACAATGTTAGTACACTATTCAATTCTACAATCAAATAAAGCACACATATATATGCATTAAAAGCATTAATTGATCAAACAAGAACAAAATTATTAATCCCATGCTACCATGAACTGTTCCACTCTAATGGAACATATTTGAAATACTATGATTGTTGGGGTTTTTAGTTAGCGGTTTAGGACTCCATCTTATGGAAAAAAATGGTGATTAATAACACTCCCTAATATGCATTTAAAAGCTTAATTTATTTTCCCACTATGTAGGCATTATAATGATAGGGAACAAAATTAGTCGTTTTTGTACATGTTTTACCAACAACTACATTTATTACCCAATGTAAATGGGGGAAATAAATGATGTGCAGAATTGACTTAGGAAAAAAGCAAAATATTCATGTTTATAACTTTTCGTTTGCATAATTTACTTTGTCATCATCAAACCAGTTTGCGGCTAATAGCTTCAAAATGTAATTAGGATATATTGAGACCCCACTTTTATGATATAATTATAAATATTTAATCTGTCCCATTAATTTTGGTCTATTTGATCAAGAAGTACTCACAGTTTTAGTTAAATGAACTAAAATTATTGGGACGTTTTAGTTAAATGAACTAAAATTATTGGGATGAAGAGAGTATTTATTCAAACATAATTATAGGTGTTCATTATATTTATCCTTTTTTTCTTTTCAAACACAAATTTTAATATACTACTCCATTTAGTATTAATTGCTCAAATAAGATTCAATGTTCTATTTTTGCTTCTCATACTATATATGTGTTGTAATTAAATTATAATTCATTTTTCATTTGGTGTTATTTTTAATTTCAATTTTAATTTATATAATTTATTTTAATCCGACCACCCGGGGATATAATTAATTTTAAAATTTTAATATCAGCTTTAATTTTTTTACTGTTAATAAATTGAAAATTAGGATACATAATTTTAAAAAATTTAAGTTTTTTCAAATAATTATTAATTTGATTCATTATGTTATAATAGTTTTTATTTTATGTAATTACTAAAAGAATAATATCTATAACCTTTATGAGTTTTAAATTTGTAATCGATTATTGCATAGACAACAGCATTAAGTGATAGAATAAAAAAATGGAATTTACACAGAGAAAGAATGGAAAATATATATAATGTCAAAATCAAAGGATAATGTAAAGATTTTGTATTTGATTTGAAGCACTTTAATTTGTGTGATTATATTTCAATAATGCTTGATGTAATGAAAACGCGTTTGACATAATCATTGTGCAAAATGCAACTTTATTTGCAACTGTCTTTTTCTTTTTCTTAATTCTCATTCACTAATTGTTACTTAAGATAAAAGATACTGGACCAATTAAAAGAGGGAAATTAAAAGAATCCACTATCGAAGTATGATTAAGTTTTTACCTCGTTAGAAATAGTGTTTTTTCCATTCATTTCTCCATATTATATGATGCAGCATGGAAGTGTATTCTTTTAAGGTAAGTGAGAAACATCATAATAGAATTTCGATTCATTTATTTATTTTATTTCGATTTAATAATGTACTATAACTTGCTAGGGGGGGGGGGGGGGATTAGCTTGCAATGGACTCCATTTTTACTAACAAAAATAATTCAAACTTCAATAGCATAATTAATATCACATATTTTCCATGTTTAATTATTATTTTTGAATTCAATTCCCAAACTGCATTATAATTATGTAACCTTCAAACAAATATTATTAGGTTATATTAAAAATTATTTTATATTCAAAATATAATGAAATTATTACATGAATTCTATATATTTTAATATATATTTATAAATTAATCGAGACAACGATAAACTTAAATATAAATTTAAATATAAAAGTATAACTTTCTCATATAGAAAGTTAATTCATGCATTTTTGCAAAAAAACAAATGCTACACATTTTTGTAATTAACTCTGAACCACGATATTTCTTTGTATTCTTGAATTCTTGGCGTCTACTTTCAGTATTTTGTTTGTGAACGGATAAGCATTCTAATATGTGCAGACTAATTAAGAGATTCTAATCAACAACTTAGGTTTTAACTCCAAATATGAATTGCACGCACATGCACTATTTTTACGGGGTGTTTGGTTGGATGAATTATCTATTTTTTAGTTTCAGATTAATTATTATGAATTGTTTAGTTAAATTGATACGGTCCGTGATTTAAACTCGAGATTGTGCCGTGTAGGATTAGTCATGACTTGTTTGTCTTGGCCTTTTTCCTATGACAAAAATATGAGTCTCAACTAATCTCGGGTCAAATCAATTTCGAACAATTACAATCTAATCCAGTCTTAGGTAAACGAACACCCCTAGTATATAGAGTCTTAGGTTTTATCTACATTTGAATAACAAAAATTAACTCTTTAAAATGCATGAATTATATCTGTCTTTCATCTTTTACACTTCTCATCATTTTACGTGTAAAAAAGAAACAAATCAATTTTATCGGTAGTAATTGAATTTTTTTTTGGTGACCAACAGAAAATATTGGACGTGGCGGAAGACTAGCATATAATGTTATGATTAATTGAGATATCAATATAAAAATAATTAATGGGACAGAATTATTGAAAAGGAAATATGCAATGGGGACGTCGTTTTCAGATACGTATGTATATAGTCGATGCCAGAGAGGTTGGACTTCCCCTCTCTCTCTTTCTCTTTATCCTTGTTCGTGCGGCAAACACGGTTTGAGACGTTTAGATTTGAAGAAGTGATGGCTCAAGATTTGAATTTCAAAGTGTTTTTGTCATCTTCTTGCTCGACTTACTAATTAACATTTGAAAACTTAACTTACAGACAGTTACCGGGAGAATTAGATGAAGTGCAGAAATAAAATACTAGTAAAACCATTGGAAGATGTCGGGTATTATAGTATAAAGTATAAACGTCATTTCGAAGAAAAACACACACAATGTAAAAAAGTATATATATAAACGTGTCTACTACGAACAAAATCCTGCTGAAAATTACTTCATATCTTCTTAAATTATATACTAATTAATATGTAAACATATTACTGAGTGTAACCCACTACGAACATCGCTGGTATGCATGCAAATTAAAGCTCTCCAATTCTCAAATATGGGAATTGAAAAAAAATAAAAATCAAACCAGTCACAATTGGATCGATGGCAACTTAGTCGTGGATTATGAACCACAAATGCAATATGGAGGACTTGAATCAGGAACATATTGTCACGAATATTAAAGTCCAGTCCAATCGCTAAGCCAACACAAGCATGATGATTCATAAAACACACACACATATATATGTTGTGATGGATAGATTTTATAATTAGTGAATTATTATATGATATGTAAACCACAGTTAGAGAACTCAATGTGTTTCATCTAACTTCAATGTCTCAAAGCAAGACTTCAAAATTGAATGAAACTAATATGTTGCAAAATATCAAAAAGTGAAAGAATTATGTTGCAGGGATGAACCTCTTAGTTTCAGCAGTGTCCTTATACTCAACTTGTTCAGAAAGGCATACTAGCACGAAAGGGCAAGAAAGAATGTTGATAAATTAAACAATTTTTTCACCATTAGGTTGTGAATTCACTATGGTTTCAGGAGGCTTCTCATCATCTATATCATCTTTTGGGAACTCCATTTCTTCTTGAGACTCGATAAACTTCACATATAGAAGACTAGAGCAGCCAAGTGAAGTCCAAAACTTAAACAGGAAAAAGCTATAAAGATATCAATGAAATAAAGAGATGCATGACTTACTTCATGCAGAGCAAAGATGATCGATCAAAACTTGTAAATGTAAATAGGCCGGTATACAGAAACAATGTACAACATAGAATTTGACATATTATTAAAAATGCACGGTATACCCCATCATCAGCATCTCCTAGCAGTGTTGTTGTTTCCCTTCCCTGTGTAACAGCTGAATATTCAGATATATACAATAAAATAGGACAACTTGCTATGATCAGTATCAGACTGCTAGATCACTAACAGACCTCAAGATTCAAATTTCTTGCTTTAATAAGTCCCCTTTTAATTTGCACTCAAGCACATGGTGTAACATTTTCAACTAAATTAAAGGGAACACACAAATGTGAGCTTCAGAAAAATTACATAACCTAACCACAGATTAGATATAAACGCTCATCAAGTATCCATGCACATACATACCCGATCTTTACCTGAATTAAGTTCCTGAAATCCAGTTAGATAATATCAACAAAATGCAACAGAAGAAGTTCAGAGTCATCCAAGAGCTGCAAATTTAGATTTCATATAAACACACCGCAAGCATTTGAAACTTCCAGCTGCTGATTCTGTTCCTGCATTTTAAGCAGATTTACTCACTCTGTCAATCTCAATTGCATTTCCTTCGGTAATTTGGCTTTCACAATTATGTCAAGGAAACAACTAAAAAGACACCTAATCGAAAGCAGCCAACTTATCTGAAGCAATGAATATTCATCAAGTACAGCAACTGTATTAAGCAAAATAAAAAACAAAAAGGATACTTCCTTTGTGTGCCAACATCTTCACTTGTGCCATATTTTCCTAGATAAAGTATAAAGATACTCCTAGTAGATTAAGACATGTATGAGACATGAAAATCAATTATCATCGCCACCATCAACCTGCAAACAGCTTTACATTTTGGAGCTGGTTAATGTACTCTTTAGCAGACTTCTCAATAGATTGAGACTTGTCTTGAATTATCAACCTACGGTTTTGCGGCCGATTACTTATGTCTGAAAGCTTCTTCCGAACCACAGTTTGAGCCTGAATTCCTGCTGCGCTCTTCGCTCTAGCTCCAAAAAAATCATCCGCTATACACGCATAGCCAACAAAAAACATGCCAATTCGCAACAAAAATGAAAATGCAAATTGCAATTCTACTAGCTGAACATACATAATTTGCGACTAGATGAGATCAAAAAGGTATATAATCCATCAATCCACACAAATGAAGAAGATGAATCCGCACGACTGAAAATCCAACTTAGCTGATCGGCATTCAACAACAATGCTTCATGTCGAAATTCCGCATAAAAACTTGAGAATCGCCATAGTAAAACAAAAACAAAACACCCCTAAGAGACCGAAAAAGAGAAAGAGATGATTTCAACATATACCTTCGGTTATGAAAGCATGTAGAGCATCCAGAATGCGAAAACTCTCTGTCTCCGGCATCACCGCTCAAATCGCACCACATCAAATCGCACCACTGATGTGTGCGAATCCTTAGCTTTGCACAAGTCATTTCAAATGGAGGGAAAATAGGAGATAACTATGAGGCTCAATAATGATGGGCTCTTTATATTTAATATTTGAGGCCCATTTAAAAATATATCACGGCCCACTAAAAGGCTGACCCAAATACAATCCAATTAAGAGGCCCACTTAAATAGAAAGAGAGCCATCAATTATTATTAAATTTATTATTTTAACTAATATTTTTTAAAAATAAAAATTTGTTATAATATCAAAAATTATTTATTTAATCTTCTCTCTAATGGAAGAAGACTAACTCAAAACTTTCCAAGGCAAACTCCCAGGTCCCAGCCTTCTAAATGGGCCCAATTATTCAATAACTAGGCCCATTTGAATATAGACTAAGGCCTACTAACAGAATACCAACCTAGTTAAGATGTCATTAGATTTCTTTATTTATGATTGCAATACCATATTAATTTTCACCTCAACCAGTCCAGTTTTTTAATTTCTCCCAAATTTAGTTTGTGTTGTTTAGAGAAAAGAGGAGAATGATGCCTTCAATAATTTATATTTTTATAAAAAAATGGCCCATGTAGAGGTGTGAGATTCTTGGGTATCCAGGGGAAAATAGATTTTAAATTTAACTAAATTAATTCCACATTGTCTTACTTCAAAAATTATGAGATCCACATCGTAATTAGTGGTCCTAAAAGGCAAGAAAAAGCTTTCTTGATTTTCACATGTCTCTCGAGAGTCATTTTCACCACTAAAAGTGAGGTACAGAAGTGAATAGAAAAAAGAAAGAGTTAATATATTCTTCTTCAGATTCTTTTTGATTAAGCAGATTCTTTAGCAGTTGGAAAAATTGTCTGAAATGGAACAAAATTGAATCCCAAATCAGAAGTAGTTAAACAATTATCTTTATAGTGTGTGAAAAACCAGCAGTGAAAAGACCATTTTTTTTCTTACATGCAGACGAATCTCTAGGTTCACTAATCTGCAGCTAAAATCAAAACATTACTTCATTAAAGAATCAATTTTTATTTTCTTATTTCTTGAAAAGAGGAAATTAAACTTGTCATTGGAGAAACCACCTGCCCTAATTCTGACAATTCAAACTGTAAATCCATCTGATTGTTTTTTTTTTAATAAAATATTTGCTATCATCAAACAGTAGTGAGATGTGTCTGTGATTGTGAAATCCCTAAAAGAAGCTGGACAATGGAGGATGGATGTAGTGTAGTGAGAGATTCCCCTGTCTCTCTCTATCCCTCTCCCTCTCTCTCCACCATGGGAGCCTCCCCAAGATCTCTACTCTGCTTCATCACCATTCCTGTTTTTAACTTAAATTAGTCCACACAACTGACGCATTTATTTAGTTTTTATTATTATTATTGAATCATCATCTCTAGAAGCAGAAACAAATTATTTCATTCCATTTACAGACAAGAAACTTAGCAGAAAATCATAGTATTTGTTTCAACTGATTCTTGATTATTTCTTCTGCTTCAAAGATGGCTCCTCACACCTACATTCTCTCTTTGTGCCTCATTTTTTCTTCTTGTGTTGGAGCAACCAGTTTCTTTAATCTCACCCTCCCTCATCAGCACCCCAACCCTGATTTCGTGTCTCTGCAAGTGAGAAGGTACACACACTCACACTAATATCTGCAATTTCTGCATATATTTCTTGCTGTTGGAATTCCCAGTTGGGTTTTTGCTCATTACACCTTTTCTTTAGATATTCTTGAGCATATATCTGTTTAAATTGAAAATCTTGGAAATTCACATCTGGGTTCTGCATTTTACATCTTTGAGCAGTTGGGTTTTCTTCTTCGCTGTAGATTGTATTGATGAACCTTAAACTCTGCATCTGGGCTTGGTGTTCTGTTTCTACATTGCTTGTAGATTTAGTACTGTTTCTATCATTTAAAGATCTGTGCTTTTATCATATTTGTGTTTTTCTTCTGGTTCCTGTGATTTTTCTAGCCTTTAAGCTTTTTTCCAGTACATACTTTAATGTCTCTGTTTCTCATTCTAAATTCAATATTTGCTTTTCCATTTCTGGCAAATGTTATCCACATTTAATGATCATTTACTTTTTTAGCCTCTTGTTCAATCTTATAATCTTAGATATATAGATTTCTGAGTATGATCTCATTTACAGATCATCTACCTTTTTAACCTTTTAATCAAGCATGTACAAGCTTTCTTATTACTGATTTATGCAAATTTCTGTATCTAAAAAGATATTTAAGATTAACTTTTAGTCACTCATTGTTTCAATATCTTCACAGGAGAGTGACTGAATCCTTAACAAAACATCGCCAAATTCTTGAGGGCAAAGCACAGTCACAATGCCTTACCGGAAACCCCATCGACGACTGCTGGCGCTGCGACAGCGACTGGGGTAACAACCGCCAACGCCTAGCTGACTGTGCCATCGGCTTCGGCCAATCAGCAATGGGGGGCAAAGGGGGCCGTTATTATGTTGTGACGGACTCCTCCGATCACGACACGGTGAACCCCACCCCTGGCACCCTTCGCCACGCTGTCATTCAAGACGAGCCCCTCTGGATCATCTTCAAGTCGAGCATGGCCATCAAGCTCAAGCACGAGCTCATCGTCAACAGCTACAAGACCATAGATGGTCGTGGCGCCTATGTGCAGATCACAGGAAATGGCTGCATCACCTTGCAGTACGTGAGCAATGTCATCATCCACAACGTGCACGTGTACAACTGCATGCCATCTGGGAACACTGATATTAGGTCGAGCCCCACGCACGTTGGCCACAGAGGGAAGTCGGATGGTGATGGTATATCGATCTTTGGGTCGAGGAATATATGGATCGATCATTGCACTCTGTCACATTGTACTGATGGATTGATCGATATCATCATGGGATCAACGGGTATAACGGTGTCAAACAACTACTTTTCTAATCATAATGAGGTCATGCTGCTAGGACATGATGATAAGTACTTGCCTGACTCAGGAATGCAGGTTGGTTTCACAAATGGTGGTCTTTTGAACTTTTACTTTCAAGTTCTTGATCTAAACTGCTGATAGGAAGTAATTTGTCGTCCCACTTAGGTTACGATAGCTTTGAACAAGTTCGGGGAAGGCCTCGTGCAGAGGATGCCGAGAATAAGGAGAGGATACGTCCATGTGGTAAACAACGACTACTTCGAGTGGAGCATGTACGCCATTGGAGGGAGTGCTAGCCCGACTGTGAATAGCGAGGATAATCGCTTCACAGCACCAACAGATCCTAGTGCTAAGGAGGTACAAATGATCACATTTTAGGTCAATTTTGTTGTATGCATTGTTTCTGTTTCTTTGATTCCAAAATGCATGAACTTCCAAGATTAGTTTTGAGAGTGAAAGCAAACTTGATCATGTTGAGGAACAACACATCTGCATTTTCTCTTCATAGAATCTGAATGCATGCACATATATAGGTGACTAGACGAGAGGGTTCGGGCGAGGGGGAGTGGGCCGACTGGAATTGGAGGACGGATGGGGACTTAATGGTCAATGGGGCTTTCTTCGTGCCATCTGGTGAAGGAGCCACAATGCAATATGCCAAGGCCTCGAGCTTCAACCCTAAATCGGCTAACCAAATCGACCAACTAACTATGAACGCCGGTGTTCTTGGTGGCCCAAGGTACACACTCCCACACAAATATTTCTATGAATCATGGCTTCTATTACAACATGCCATACCTTGTGTTTGTTCATCATTGTATCATAAGATGTAAATGCTAACCATCACACACAGTCACACACACACATAACATGTTTCTTCTATGCATGCTCTTGCATCTATAACAACTACAAACTAGAAATTTGAATATCACACTCGTGTTTTGCTTTTGCTTCTTCAAGTGTTACTAGACTTGCTTACTTTCATCAGTTAACAAACATATCATAAAAGCATGCACTCATACTGTAAAATGCAAAATAAGTGACTTATTGTAGATTTTGAAAAAGGAAATGAAACTTTCCACACATAAGAATCAAAGCCTTGATGCCTTTGTTACTAGTTTTACTTTGCCTTTCCAAGTAATGCCCACTGCTTTACACCCTTTCACTATTAAAGAGTATTCTCATATTTCCCATCATGTGATGTTGGAATAAAAATAGGCTGGATTCAAACAATTACACACTAATAAATTTCCCATTTGCCATAAGTTCTCTCATTTATCTTGTCCAAGTTCCTAATGTTGAAAAATATTGGGTGGTATTTTTTGGTAGGTGATGGGATAATTTTCATTTCTTTATGATTGTGTTGAATATGCTTTAGCATTTAAGAATGTGATTTAGAAATATAAAATCAATATATTATTCCAAGATAGGAAAATATAGAGAAATGCAATCCAGCCCATAGAAGGTGGGCCCACTGAGGCTTGGGACCCACTGGGCTGCCAGCTTACACTGACAGTGCTTTGTGCATTGGTACATAACATTATCATCTACACTTTTTGCAGCGTGTGCTTTTCTGGGTTGTACGCTCTTATTATAAATACAATTACCGTTTTACCCTCAACTAATTTTAAATTACTAGCTGATTTATATAGTCAATTAGTTCTAATTTCTTATAATATGTTATGTTCCGATTTATTAGGGACAATAGCATTAGCATACCATCTGGTGGTGGGTCCACCACCGGCGGAAGCGACGGAGGCGGTGGTGGGTCCCGCGGCGGTGGCGGTGATTATTTTGGGATGATATTTGCGGGCAGCGCCGCCCCAAGGCAGACATCGCGGCCCAACATTGTGTTTTTGTCCTCTTCAATTATTATTATTATTAGTATATTGTATATTTCCACCTATGTACCTTTGCTATGATATTTCACCTCGTTTATTTTATTATTATTTGAGGCAAATAAATTAAAGAAAAAAGAAATCAATTTTGTGGGAAATACGTAGGGCCCTCTTTCACGTTGTCACAACTGTCTAAACCTTAAATTAATTGAAGAGTTGAAGTAGTGCAAAAAGTAAACAAAAATGATAAGCAGTTGAAATCATATTAAATTCACCGAATAAATCACGACATATACGACGTATTTGAATAATTAGAGCTATTTGTAAATGGATAAGTAGGGGTCCTTCAATAACTGTTGGAAATTATTTTATGTGTTTTGATTCAGATCTCAATACCTCCCCTGAAAAGATGTAATAAGATCAATATTGAATCTTAGTGTTTTGTCTAAGAACTCGCATGTTAGGGAGTTCTAATTTTTCAGGTACAATTGAAGGACATCTCCACTGAAGATTCAAGTTCTAAAACTGAAGGACCATCTCTGAAGTCTGTCCTAAAGTTTTAGAGTTGAAGCCAGAAACTGAAGTCTTCCCTGAAGATTTCTATTGAAGTTTCATACTGAAGTACTATACTGAAGTCTTCTACTGAAGTGCCAAACTAAAGTCAGTACTGAAGTTCTCTACTGACTATTCTCACTGAAGTCTGCATTGAAGCTCTCTACTGAAGTTCTCTACTGAGTGACAGCCTAGTCAGTAGGCTTTCCATTTATAGCAAAAATCTCGGGTAGGTGAACAAGATCTTTCTGCAGACACCTAAAATGGCAAAAAGGACGAAGACTCAACGGGAAGAATTCAAATCAAAAGCTCTATCTCACAACGGCCATATCTTTGAGAGAGCAGTATAAATACCCCGCTATTTCAAACGGCTTCGATACCGGTTACCCAATACTCTCAATTCGCTATCGCTATCACTGCATTCAAGCTCTCAAGCTTTCAGTCAGAACACACCAAGCTTTCAGATCTCATTCTTTAGTGTTCTTAGCGATCATATTTGTAACCGAAGAACAATCTTAGTATTAGAATTAGTTCTAAGCTAGTAGTGATCAGTTCAAATGTATATCTAACCTTCACGGTTGATCACTGTAAGATTGTTATCTCTCCATTAAGTTGGAAACCCTCGACTAACATCGAGAACTCGTGGACGTAGGAGTTTTTATCTCCGAACCACGCAAACCAAATCTCCGTCTCATTTAAATTTCAGTATTCTATATTCTTTATATTACATCAATTGAATATTGATTAACTGAAAAGAGAAACAATTGCATTAAGTTTTCTGAAGCAAACGAGTAAGATTTAAAGCCACCACATTCCGCACACTTAAGTTATTAGTCCATCAGTCAAACACTAAGTGTAGACTAAAAGATTCCTAACTGAAAGTTCATCACTCTAACTGAAACACCTCCCTTCAGTTCAGGAGACACAAAAGTTTTAAAGATTAAAAATTGACTGGTGTATTCCCCCCATACACACAGTTCACTCGTTTCGGGACCAACAATAACAGATAATGCCCAACATAATTATTAGTTCAAAAAATATCGAATATTTACGTATGAATTATAAATTGATGTGATGCATGCTTTAAGACAAATCAACGACAACGAGTTTGTAATTGTCTACATTACTTTGAAAATAAATGATAAGTTATTGAATGACGAAGATTTGACGAGGCCACAAATTTCAATTGAAAGAGAATTTATTGAATATAAGAGAAGACGTGTAAATTCTATATTATGGACGTATCAATGTACATATATTTATAAAATTTATGTGTCCCGCAATTTGTTAACAAAAAAATTCACACAATTGAACATAAATTGCGGAACTAGTAGTTTATTAATTTGAATCTATACTCAAATACTCAAGTGTCATCTCAGTTAAGGTTTGCCCAGCTGGGGAACATTCTTATATAATTGTAATTTACTGTAATATTAATAAAATACCTAATGAATACTAGCAATATGGAGTTAATAGGTGAGGGATAGAGCATAGAATTCCAGACAGTATTGTAAAAGAGGGCATGCACAGAAACATTGAATAGTTAAGGAACAAGAAGATTGTGTAATTGGGTCCCAATGCAAGAAAGCATGCATGTGCAAATTGGAATCTCGCTCTAGTGAATAGTTTTTCATGCAAGAGGCACAGCTTCAGAAATCAATCTAGAGCTACACCATATATGAGTAACTAATCACACACTATTTACTACTTGTGGTTCTAAAAATAGAAAACACTCACCAATCCATATTAAAGGTGAAAACTCATCAAGATGTAAAAGTAAATATTACTACTAATTAAAATGATGATAGATAAATAAATAAACCCATTATGTTGGCATATAAGTGAAGAATACTCCTCCCTCCGACCCACTTTAATTGACACGTTTTATATGAGTGTATGATAATGATAAAATATATCAAGTAAAATGGGTCGGAAGGAGTAATATATAAGAAAATTGACAAAGATCCGAATAAAATGACCCGTCAGCGATAAAGCTTCTAAAACTCGAACAAATACAATAAACTGAGTGAGAATTATGAATAGAACAACCTTTGATCGAAAGACTGATAGCTTGATTTTCTGTCTATTCTTTGTTCTATAAAGAAGGGAAGGATATTTAGAAAATACAAAACCACAAAACAATTATAGATTACAAAAACTGATCATTATTAAAAGATGGAAAACAAAATGAATTGTTGCAAAGCACAAGCACAACGGCACATGTGTGAAGCAAAGTAGTGTAATTACCTACATATTTCCGGCCTTTCCCTTGTAATCAATTTGTCTTTCCTGAATTGCTCCTATTCCTTGAGAAGTGGCGGGTGCCGGCTTGCCGGGTCCATAGAGCTTCGCCAAACGGGTACATTACTTCATAATCTTGAGCTGTATGTTTTGAATTGAACATTAAAATATCTAAATGACAACCATGCTTTCTTCACCAGTAACTTGAGAAGCAACCTCTTCGAGTTTCTTCCAGGTTAACTCACGATGCTCTTTAACTTCCCCAGCTCTTGCTTGCCTTTCATCATGCTGTCTCTGACATTCTTCAAATAGATTGGGATCCATCTCCAGGAACATTCTCCTGATATTGGAGCTCAAGCCAATGATTGCCTGGTTCCAATGGCCTCGTATGTTCTTTTCCAACGCATCAAATATGATTGGTAAAATAACATGCCGATTTTCTGCAATCAGATTGACTATGTGCTCATTGTTCCACCAGAAAAGAGCCCGTTCAGCTACCTATCAAATAAGAGACAGTTTTGGTTAATACTGGAGTATGAGAAAAGGTGATTCTGGTAACTAACAGATAGTGCAGTCAATATATTGGGATAATAAGAACAAAGTTCATGATTTCAGAGTTTTGCCAGTACATGTAACATACTTTGACAAGATTCAGTTGCACCAGTTAAATATAATGGACATAATAATATCCAAATAAGTTAAAAAAACAAGCATCCTCAAAGAGAAGGTGTAATCTAAGTGAAGTAGATGGACAAAACACGGTAGCAAAACATTATACATCAAACAAGATCTAATTGCAATAGCCTTTCCTAATATAGATATAAGAGTCCCTGAGAACGATCAGACCTGGAAATGTGAGCTAGTGAGGCTTCGCCCGATTTGCCTAAAAAGAGGTACCATGCAGCGCTGGAATTCTGCAGACTGCGTAACCTCCAAAATCTCTTCAAGTTCTCCAAGGAAGAGAACCTCCTTGCCACAGTTGGTGACAGGCCAATACTTCAGAACCCCTCTAATGACAGTATCAGACAACCTGTAATCCTTCTCAACAAACTGTGTTACACAATATGACAATTGCTGATGGTATGACGCTATACATTTCGGCTTGTGCAATGGAATAAGTGCTCGAACAAGGAACAACTTGTGCTCTTCTTTCATTGGCAGTGCAAACCCATTAATTATACTTCCAAGAATCTCCAATAGCTCACCAATCCCATTGTACCTCTCAGTCTCGAATATAAACCGATAAAAAATGTTGTTTATCGCATTCCGTATAAAGGGCCTATGTACCATAAATCTACCATATATGCGATGAAGAATTGTTTTCAAATACTCTCGCTCCCTCATGTCTTCTGAATCAAACAGATCAAGTAATTTCAGTACAAACGAGTGATCCAGATACTTCTTGGCAATTTTAGTGTCTGTATCTGAAGACACCACATACTTCAAAAGTAAATCATATACAAGTTGCAAGTGAGGCCAACAAGGGTCCACGAACATTTCATCTTCCTCGGGATCTCCACCCTCTGAGCCAGTGTTCTCATGCGCAGCTGGTGGCAAAGACCGGAAAATATTCACAGATATCATCTTTATCAATTCCTCCTGCATCACCTCATTCATTTTACACGATGACGACTGAACCAAGTCAACAATTTCTGCCAGAATTTGCCTCTTGATTTCTTTCTCTGGCTCAGACTTCGTTGGGTCAGAGAAATCAAATAGAAAGCAACAGATTTGAAGTTTTCGAATGAATAGATTATGCCGTTCAGACATTGGAACATCCCGTAACATTGGCAAAACCTCAACAGTACCCAGATTCTGCGTGATGCTGGCAAGGGTCACAGGTTGAGGTGTTGCAGAGGCCTGTCGAGATGCATGATTGACAGTCACACTAGAGGCTGACGATGGCGGTAATGGGGCCTCAATTGCTTCAGATTTCGAGGACTTCCTCTGCCCCCTTTTCATAATTTTGTTCAACATTCTGATCCGCTCACGGAAACAAGAAATAGGAATCACATAAAACCCAGAAAAGAAACTGCCTAAAGCATCAAACTACCGCGCACTACCCCATTCTCCCAGCTCTACTCAACTTCACATTTTACTTGCTCTTCCAGTAACTTCCAACAGCAAAGCAATCAAAGCAGTAGGTGGGAAAAACACCGGGACCGCAATCCCAGAACCTAATTAAGGCACGACCAATTACTAACACTACCAGGTAATAACTCGGCTACACTTTTCCTGTATAAATCGAGTGTAAAATATTCCCCACACTATCTGTGAGTGTGCAAAACCGCAAACAAAATTGATAGAAAGAAAAATACTAGAGAAATAGTTGAGAATTCACGAAATCCAACTAGAACTCCAAAAAAAAAAAAACTAAATCTGGTACCAAGCAAGTAGCGGATCACATCCGGCGAACTGAGCGAGCAAAGTTCGGCTACTGGACCAACGAATTCGAGAGGCAATCGAACAAATTATAGTTTCGGAAGCAGCACAAATCTGGCAACAACGGCGGCAGCGGGGGAGGACGACGGAAATCGAAATAGGATTGAGATGAAGGAAAAGGATATGATTTGAATAAACTACCGCCGACGAGAAAAATGAGGAGTAGAGGGCTTATTAGGGCTTCCAATTCATTTTGCTTTATTATCTTAATTAAATGGGCAGAATCGTAATTTCAGTAACAATAGACCACTTTGTAGTAGCCCAGTGCTTCATTATCTAATGGCCGCTCGTTCGCACTTCACTTCACTTGCCCCTTCGCCTCTTTCGTTTTCAACGTTTAATTTTTGTCTTCTTGTTCCTCTACTTTTCAATTTTCGAATTATTTAACAAAAAAAAAAAAAAAAAAAAACATGTTCTTATTTTTCAGTGAAGCCCAACATGGTAAAACAACCAGAATCAACATTCAAGTATATGGTATATATATAGAGAAATAGTTTAATTAAAAAAAAGACTGGTTTAATGATATTTGAGAAACGACAAAAAGAAACTAAGGCGAATCCCACAAATAGTAACAAGCAGCCACACCTTTTTGCTTTTTGGATGTAGACTGAATTTCCAAGAAAGTCATCACGCACAGCACAAAAAAATACTAGAATATGAGTCTCATGTCAAAGTTCAAAAAAAAAAAAAAAAAAAGAACCCAGAGAGAGAGAGAGCAAAATAACATGGATTCGGTGAGAAATATGCAGAGATATATACACGCACATACGAGAGCATATATTCTTGCATTACTAAAAAGATAAAACGACTGGCTGCCCAGAGAGTTGATATGCCTCCCTGCTAATCATAAAGCAAACCTCTCATGAGAATTCAAAGTCATGTCCAGATTTCATAAGAAACTTGAGTTTAACTAAACTGGTTCCTTCCAAAACACAATTACTTATATAGAATATTTAAAAGCAAGAGGTGTCGGCATCATTCCATGACGAGAACACTCCAGTTTTTGGCCGTCGTCCACAGCTGCAGCAAAATGCAAATGCAATTCGTCAACCATAAATTTAGTAATATTTGTTTCACATTCATACAGCTAAACAACATCATCATTATAGCAAATATTCTCAAAAAAAGTTGATAAGAAACAAAAGCCTGAGGCAGCACTAATTTTATTAGCTTAATAATTCAGTCAAAGAACTGAAGATCTGTTCTTTGTGTAATCAGCAAACAAAGAAACATAACTATGAGTACTCAGCGAACTAAATTATTTGCCTAGGTCAATATTATTACTATTTGCCAAAATTCTTTAGGGCCGAAGTATAGAAAGACAAATTTACAATAGAGGTCATAGTATTTGCGGGTGAATTCCCTCATTTGATTTAAAACTATTTTTCTAGTGAAGAGGCCAGCACACCAAGCTAGTACTTTGAATTGGAAAATGTCTCGAGTGTTACATAAAGAAATGCAAGGATAGGCAGGCAGCATATTGCAAACTAGAGTATACCATGAAAAGATCTTGTAATTACCTAGACACTCTCACCAGCCTCCTTTGCCACTTCCACTTCCACTACCCCAGGAACTTGATGCGGGTTTATCCCATGAACCGGATGGTTCTTCATCCTTGTCAGATGCATTAGTTTTCTCTCCATCTTCTGATTTCTTCCAGCTTCCTGAAGAATTACTGTTAGCCGGGGCAGCTCCCCAGGAGCTCGTCGCAGCTTTAGCCCATGAATCAGATGGCCCTTCATCCTTAGTAGACACATTAGTTTGTGCTCCATCAGTGATTTCTGAATTGTTCCAGCTTCCTGAAGAATTAGTATTTACCGGGGGAGCTCCCCAGGAGCTTCCTACTGCTTTACCAGGTGGAGTTCCTAAAATCAAGTCCGAATTGTTATTCCAGCCACTGTCCCCAGCATCACTTTGCAGAGAATCCTTGTCAGAACCATTACCCTTAACCCATTGCCCAGCTCGAGTATTTACTGAATCTGATGCATCCCCTTTAGACTGGTTCCAGGTTGAGCCCCTACCCAGACTCTGATTATTGTCAGTGCCTTTCTGGTTCCATGAACCCCCGTGGGATGCATTGTCCTTTGGTTGATTCCAACTTGAACTCCCACCGTTGTCACCATCTCTTGGCTTCCAACTGCTTCCATTCCCAGAACTTTTCCATCCCTCACCCTCATTGTTTGAACCTTTACCCCAGCTGCTTCCATTCCCAGAGTTCTTCCATCCCTCACCTTCATTGTTCGAACCTTTACCCCAGCTGCTTCCAGCCCCAGAGCTCTTCCATCCCTCACCCTCATTGTTTGAACCCCTACCCCAGCTTGAGGATCGGTCCTGATTTGAACTATCTTCTCTGTTATTCCAGTCACCTCTTCCTCTGCCTCTAAAGCCACCCCTTCCACGGAACCCCTCTCTATCAGATCCACCTCTACCTCCGAACCTGCCCCGGCCACCTCTACCTCCGAAGTCGCCACCATCTGATCCAAATCTGCCACGGCCACCTCTACCTCCAAAGTCACCACCATCTGATCTACCCCTACCTCGGAAACCACCACGATCACCTCTCCCACTACGACCTCTCCAACCTCCACCTTGTCCACCATCATCTTGATTGTTACGGTCATTAAAGCCACCCCCTGAGTTCCAATTTCCTTTATTACTCCAGCTATTATCTTGGTTACCACCTGATTCAGATGCACTACTCTTTGACCAGTTACTTTGACCCCATCCCGCAGATGACCCATCTTTTCCATTACCGGAAGAATTCTTATTCCATCCATTATTATCCTCAGAAGCTTTCTGATTTCCCCATTTACTTTCTTTACCCCAATCAGACGACTGGTTCCCATCCAAGGACGTGGTTGCAGCATTCCAAGAAGGCTTGCTCTCTTCATTTGTTTTCTGTGATTTGTCCCAACCACTGAGACCACCACCAGCTTCTTCATTTGCATTGGATGGTAGACCCCAATTAGATGAACTGCTAGAGTTGGAATTTTTTGGAACATTCCAGCCAGTGGACTTGCTAATGCCTTCAGGATTTGTGCCACTCCATCCCTGGTCTCTATCCTTATTTGCATTAGATCCTCGATTCCATGCAGATTCTTCAACCTTTCCGGACACGTTATCTTTATCAAATCCACCATCGCCCTTATCGCCCTCATTGGACACAGAATTTCCCCATCCACCTGCTTGATTGCTGGTCCAGCTTGCAGTTTTCCCTGCATCATTTGACCCATCGAACTGACTTTTACTCCAGCTACTTGGCAGGTCCTGACCAAAAGATCTTCCCCGACCAGAATGATCCCTTCCACCCCGCCCCCCTCCCCTTCTCCCCCCTGAACCACGACCCGAATCAAATGTGTTTGACCTTCCCCAGCTCACTTCTTGATATGTATCATCTTTCTTGCCCCATGAGGATCCAACATCTTGCTTGCTCCAGGAAGTTGTGCCCTCTGATTTATCCCATGAAGCCTTACTGTCCTGCTTAGCCCAACCGGTTCCACTATCAGCACCAACAGATCTTGGTTTACTCCAACTGTCAGTCTGGTTGTTCTCAGTACCATCATCAGCTCCCTTTCCAATAACCCAGTCTTTTGTCTTACTGTCTTGTTTTTCAGCAGCTGACATTCCCCAACCAACTACATCCGCATTTGATGTGTCACATGCACTCCCCCATGCCCCACTTTCAGTCTCCCGAACAAGTGAACTTCCGGATGAATCTTTCTTCCAGGCAACTGTTTCTGGTTGATCAAGATCTCCATCAATCTGTTTCCCTGATGAAACTCCAGACTGCCCCCAGACTGCTTTACTAGCAGAATTATTATCACTTCCGCTGTTCCACTTCTCTGCAGCTTTGCCCCAAGAATCATCTTTTGATGACTCACCAGAACCAACTACTTCAGGCTCAGCCGGTTTTCCCCAGCCTGTGGTGGCAGCAGTTGCCCCCCATGAACTCTGGCCAGGAGTCTCTTTTACTTGCCAAGAAGAATCTTCTGCAGCAGCATTGAACACATACACCAAAGTTAAATGCATTGACTTGAGGCAATCACAACTCCTATTAAGCAAATTCCAGTTAAACTGTGACGGTGAGGAAAGCAACCTACAGCTACAACAAAACTCCTAACAGAATAGGAAGTTATAACATCTAACTGAAGAGAGCGAAGGCTGGGGAAACTTATTGAGCCTCAACTAGTTTCAAATTGACCTCAATGTGATGAACTAGGGCACCTGCACAATTAGTCGACATTTTGACTAGATATGTAAATAAAAGTAGTTCTCTCTCAATGTCAGTAGGCCAGAAGCATGTCAATTGTCTTTGTTTATTTTATTTAGTTAGCATTGGGAAGTCCAGCATAGTATTAGGGAGTGAACAAAGTTAACAATAAAATAAGAAATTCCAATATCCAACATAGTTCCCTTGTTTCAATAATGTCTCACTTGTATTGTTGTACGTGATTTTCAGGCATATAAAAAAATAAATACCCTCAAGTTCCACGGAAGAGTTGTGGATCTACTTCTATGTGTTTGAGTTAGCGTGTGGTTTAGACTCTAACCAAATTTGAAAAGAAAAGATTTGGGTATGGCCTAACAACCAGCACCTTTTTTATTATCATCATCTGCAGGATCACTAGAACGAGATTCCTTGAGTAACTGTAAAAGTTCACAGCAATATATCATTCAGGGGCCAAAACTGCATGCACTTGTTAGGAAAATAAAGATGAAAATCATGAAATAATTAAACTCACAGAGATATCTGATGTAGGAGCAGACCAAGAAGACCTGCCAGAAAATGCCAATTACAAATATTATTAGCTCAGTGCAGGTAAATATAACCATGCAAATAAGGACAACTTTTTGGATATTATGACAACAGAGATTACTGTACATAAAAATCATTTCAAATTTCGTTGTTATCCACTGTACATACTTTTCTCCAGGTGGGTCATCTTTCACTTTCAAAATTCAAAGTGATATTTCTTGAACATATTTCAAAATCCAGTTGCTACTTGCTATCATTCTTGTGAGTATGGAACAAAGCCAAACCCTATTCAGTACAAAAATACTTTAATATGACTGAACTAATAAGACCATCCCTATGCAAAACATCACCATAAGGGCAAATTCTCAGCTTGAGACAATTGGCCCATATAGGCACACAAGGCTCTAATTTGTAAGCCAAAACAACCAAAAAAAGAAGGAAAAAAACAGAATAGGTTGATGCAACTTTGTGAAATACTTATATGCACATATCACATAAGGATACTTAAAATTTAAACCTTTCCGTAGATCCGCCTGCATTCCATTTATTGTCCTCTGTAGGCAATGCTGCCCCATCCATCCAGTCTTCATAACATAGATGTATTTATGCACAGATTGTGACAGATGGCAAGGCACCAAAGCAAATGTTACAAGAAAATAAAAGATATACAAGGTACAAGTGGCCCAAAGCAACAACGACAGCTTACCCCCTGAACCATCCTGTCCTCCAAGAAAATCAAATGGTTTTACAGACTCAGAATCCTCCCTGTTCATTTCAGAAGCAACAAACCAAATAAGGGTAGTGCAATAAAGCACAAAAGCAATAATTATAAATAGGAAGGAAATTTTTAAGTTAAACAGTTATAGCTGGTACCCCTGTGTGATGCCACAATTCCTTCCACGAACTTCAGACAAATGCTCGCTTTTCACTAAAAAGTAAAAACAGAAGACACCTTTATTCCAATGATCGATGTTAACTCAATTATCTCAATCCAAGTTAGGCCATTCATACCAGTAATAATTTTATGCTTAGAATCCAGTTTTACTGTGACATCAGACCGACGAACAGCCAGCACTCGACAAATATAACCCTTTAAAGGGCCTATGCGGATTCTTAGTGATTGACCGACAGAGAACATAGCATTATCATCACGTGCAACTGCATTGGTAAGAGTCAACAGTGTAAGGACCTATTGGAAAGATACTAATTATGTTAAATAATTATATGACATGCTATTAATGTACTCAACATACATTTGCTTTTGTTATCCCTCTCTTGCAATGATTTATCAGTGGACAATGGAGATTTTGGGGAAGACGTCAAATCTGCAAAACTTGAAGGTACATGCTCACCATCCTGAAACCAAAAGGAAACACATGTAGTAAGAAAAGGCAAGTGTAGAATATGAATTTAAGCAAGATTTTGTTTCAGACAGTGTATACCAACCATTTCACTTGGATCATCACCAGGAAGCTTGACTTTCTCAGTTAGTTGTGATTTGACGCATATATAGCCATTATTCTCATGTTCGTTCTCATCATTCAAAAACAGTATCCCTCTGTAGATTTTTTTAATAATACCTTGCTTACCCTGCAGTTCTTATATAATTAAATAATGCTTACACAACCTCCTAAAATTCCAACATAAAAATCACAATATCTATATGGAGTTGGTAAAGGCTGCTAAACCTTCAATGGACCGTCCACAACACGAACTTCATCATTTACAGTTAAAGCATTTGAGTGCTGATCCAACACACTGAACAATTTCTTATCAAAAGATGCAAGTTTCAGCTCACTTGATTTAACACTGACAACTAATTGTCCTTCTGATCCCTCTGTTATGACCTGAAATGCACGTAGAAAAGACAGCACACAGAGGCTGAAATCATATACACAGAAAAAACCAAGTGAAAAGTCCCGATGCACAAAAATTAATGAAAGCAAAAACCTTGACAGAATCACCCTTGTCTGAGCCAATTACAACACCAAACTCCTTCCGACTGCCAAAATAATTGAGAACAGAGCATGTCAAAAGAGTCACTAGTTAAATCCATCAGATCACAGGATAGTAAACAGAGATGTACCGAAAAAATACAAGGTCGTGCAATTCAAAATTATTTTCAGGACTGACACTGGAGGATCCCTCTGATTTTCCACCCCCTTTGACAGGTTGAATACATTTGACTTCCTTTTTCTTCTTTTCACCGAATAGTTGGGAAAGCCACTGTTCATTAGTAGATTCGTCCTTCTTTGCTGGCTCGAACTTCAAGCGCTCATCTTCAGTAGGCTCAACACCCCAAAGAATCAACGAGTCCATAGATACCTTTTTGTAGAGATATCCATCCTTCAGCATCATTCCATCAAGAACCTCACACACGAGGTTAGTATCACGGTCTCGCCGAGTTTGGATAAGGGGATGGAACTCCCTGTATGTACATAAGAAACAAGTCTAACAAACAGGAGAAAGATGAAAAAAGAATATACAGATTTGGTACTGAGCGAATTACTGTAGCTCGCTGGGGGTAATTAGTCTCTGTGCAGGGATGGCAGTCCTTTTAGCAGGAACACCTCCACCCTATAAAACATATGGAACAATTGAGAAACTACAAATAGTAACTTTAGATTATAATCATAATTGTGCAAAACAAAAGAACAAAAAATGAAGAGAAAAGTAATTGCGTCAATGAATTGGCCACACAAACGCACCCCAAATGGAAGATAGCAAATTTTTCAGGATTATAATGAAAGTGCAAACAAAAGGGAAGGATGCAAGAAACTGAAATGCAAAATAAAGTGAAATCAAGTTCAGATATAAGATTATCAGAACACTCAGATCACCAAATTGAGTAATAATAATGCTTATTAGATTGGATAAAAAAGGAATCACTACTTGTTACAACCAAAAACAGATGAATATCATAGGATAAGCAAGTGGTTGGTGTTTCAGAAAATCAAGATACCTCCATTAGCTCCTAGTCAGATAAAGTCAAAGAGATTATGCTTCGCACAGAAATTAGAAACTGATTAAATTAATAAAACAATAGAAAAACTTATAATTCATTAACATCATGACATCTATCACTAAAATGGCGAAGCTATTTTGGTTATGGGTAAATCCAACAAAAAATACAAAGAATAACTACACATGGATATGTTTACGGAGGTACATGCACCTGCATGTGTATATTATATATCTCAAAATAAAGAGAGAAGCAAAATCTCAGAGCACAAAGGACTTAGTCTAAGAGATATTATCATACAAATTTTTCAGCCATTGACTTTAAATCTATCCTTGGAATCAGTTTCACAGTGACTTTCTTCCGGCCATCCTTCACCGCAACAATCTACAAGAAGCATCAATAACATAGCAAAAATGACAAAATTAGCTTTACTGAAAGATAGAAAGGAAAATATACTACACGATGAACAAAGAAGAACTAACATGTCAGTTTGGTAACAATATTATACCTGTGCCAGATCACCTTTGTATCTCCCATTCTTCACACGGGCCCACTTGCCCTCTTTTACTGCACTAGACTTGCTCCTAATCGATAATAAACGGGAGATTTCATTACTGGGAACAGGTGTGACTTTACTGAAATATATGGTGGGTAGACCATTACATGCCTGTAGTTTCAAGAAGAATGAAGGTGTCAGATATATAAACAAAAGTATTCATGTATAGAAATAAGAACCTGTAGCCATATTAATGCATAACAGAACATGCATGGCCAATACATCTTACACAAAATGATTTCAATAAAATAACAGGAAGAAAAAAAAATTATATCATCCACATCCCCTTGTCAGCCCAACATATAAAAAGGAATGAATTATAGAGCAATAGCTAAAAGATAACCTCATAGATATCATTTTGCTTCTCCGCCTCAATAACGATAAAGCCCTTTAAATGATCAAGTGCACATGCCGATATTATCTGCAGCTTTTTACCCAAATATACTAAATCCGCATACTTTTGCATAAGACAAAAGGCTGAGTATCTCTCTCGCCCAACCTAGGAAGAAAAGGATGGAAAAAATTAAATCTGAAAACAGAAATAAACAGTAATAAGCAACTTAAATTATATAATGCAACACCAAAAACGATAACACCTACCATACATTTAACTTTCCAGATTGTTGGATCCTTGTCAGATGGAACATATATATCGCTGCCCATGGAACTTTTGCGATCATGGCCATCTTCTGCATAAGTAACAAAACTAGATCCAGGTTTGTATCTCTCTTCCATCATTCTTTCAAACTCCTCCTCACTCACATCTTCCGTTTTAACAGTAGGAAGTTCAGAATGAGATGCTTTCCCAGGTTCATTGTTTACTTTGAACACAGAGCCAGATTCATCTTCAAAATCTTCTGTTCATGATTTAGAAAAAGAAAAGCATTTAAGTGAAAAAGTAAATACTCATTTCGAAATCAATAAGAAGTATATGGAGAACAACCATGCTCATTTCGAAATCAATAAGAAGTAGATGGAAAAAGGCCAACAAATATGTGTGTATATATGGATATTTATCCATATGGCTATACCTATGAATGCAAGAGGCCAAAAAATATGATTATGAACATGCATGTGGATTGGAGTGTCTGTGGGTTGGTACTACCTAAGACACAGCCATATTCCACAATGCAAAGTTAGTTTAAAACTCACACCATAGTATCATAGAACTAATCCCCCCCTCTCTCTGTGAACCCAACTAAAAAGGTAAAAATTCATTTCTCTTCACCATTAAACACCCCACACCACGTCAAGATTTTGTTCTATAAACATATAGCAAGGTAGAAAGAATAGCACGCATAATTTAAAATCATCCAAATGAGTCACATTTATTTCATCGATCGTGAACCCTACATCCCAAACATAACGCGAAACACGAAAACCCTAAAACGATATTATACTAAAAAACCCACATTTTCGTCAATTGGCATATAAAACACAAAATCCACGAAAACATGCAAATGCAGCACTGAAAACACCATCAACAAATGAAAATGCATGTCTCATCTCAAGCTCAACGGCTTCTTCTCGACAACCACTTACCACTATCATAAAATAAGGAATCGTC
>JAPKLX010000027.1:567717-694058 GCA_026898415.1 Leonotis leonurus
TCCCCACTTCCTCTTCCCCTTCCCACCGCTATCAGTTACCTTCTCCTCGCCCTTAGCTGAAACCATCACGAATTCCACAAGTTTACCCCGATTACCTCGATTAGATCTTCAATTTGCTATGAAACATTCATGACATGACTTCTGCGTTTTCGAGAAGAGCGAGAGGGGTATATGACTGAGTGTGTGAAGAGCGTGAAAGTCGAAAAAGCGACTGATCTTATTTATAGGGCAAAGAATATCCGTATCTTTTGAGGGGTAATTTTGGCTTTGAGGGTCGTGGTGCTTCCTTTATTTGTACCCTACAATTTATGGGTAGTACAAATCTATATATATATAAAACAGGAAGCATTCCAATTGAAATTAATTTGAGTGGTAAATTTTGTAAATAATTTCAATTTCAATGACAATATATATAAAACAGGAAGCATTCCAATTGAAATCAATTTGAGTGACAAATTTTGTAAATATAAGGAAGGCTATATTGTGAACCAATAGAACAACAAGATAACTTGAATAAATCATAATATACATGTACAGCTGAATCTGTTTTATGTTTAGCATTTACCTTATTAATTTTTAAAACTTTATAGATTATTTTCTCTCTTCTATAACACATTTCTCCTAAAATTATTTATTTTCTTCGTAAAAATATTTGCAATATTATGCATATTAAATTAGAGATCTCAACAATAAATTTAATTTGATATATGTTATATAAAATATAAATTTAATATAAAAAATTATAACACATTAGTAAATTGAAAATAATTATATGTATACATATTCTTATACATATAATATATTTTACTAAATTATAATGTTCATAATTATAAAGTTGAATACTCTTTATAATATGTTTTAATATTATGCATGAAGATAAATTAGACATAGTGTCTCAATCTATTTTTACTATAAAATTTCAATGTTATCTAATATGTTTTCCTAATTTTATTTTCTTATATCTAAGTTTAATCTTTTATTTAGTACTAAAAACTTGTCATATTTGATCAGTGTATATAATTGTTTTTAATATTTAATACTAATAATTATAATCAATTTGTATTGTTGATAAATTCAACACTAACATATATTGACTTTGTCCCACTTATTTAAACACATTTTCCTTTTTGATATGTCTCACTTATTTAGACACATTTCTTTATTTAGCAAATTATAAATCACAAACCATGTTCTTCAAAAAATATTACAACTAAATATTAATATCAATGTGAAAAGTAAATGAATTTAAATAAGTGGGACGAAAGGAGTATAGTTTTTTAAAAAATATTAATTTTAATGTATAATTATAAATATTAATTAAATACTAAATTTAATAGTGAAACATAAAATGCAATACAAATAGTCATTCCATTTAGGAGCTCTATTAATTCGTTGTTACATAAAATTATGTCAAATATTTATTATTATATAAAAAATTAGAATTTCACAACAAAATATAACGACAAATAATAATGAGTTCAAATATATTTATTATGAATTTTTATCAATATACACATATGTTTAAATAGTTATGTAATATTATCTTATTTTTTAATTTTAACGTGTTGTTATAAATTAATAAAAAAAAGACTCTTTATAAAATAAGAAATTGAATGAGGTAAAATAAATCAAATTTATTGTATCAAATCGTTGATTCTGTTCTCAAATTTTGAAACTGTAACTGAATTGTCCCGGCATAGTCACAATTGAGAAGAGTACTATCGATTACGATTTTAAAACAACCAAATAAAATTGGATTACAATATTTTTGATTTCTTTAAGTATCTATATTATAAATTATTTATAAATAGATTATAAACCCATAGCACTGAGTGCAATACGTAATATTGGCTTACAGGTACAAAACTCCAAGCACTAACTGAAGTATGATTGAAACTTTCTTTATTACTAGTAGTCAATATTTTCCCCCAAATTAGATGCAAAGATGGTGCGAGTATTCGAATCAATCTAAAAGCACGTTTTGTTTAATTTAATGTATTTATTCAACTTATATATAAGCCGTGTCTATATTTTATTTAACATGATAATTTAATGAAATTGGTGGACAAATCGATAAAAAATTATTTTATTTAAAAAAATATATATTATATTAATATTAAATTATATAGTTCTAACAAATAAGTCAAACCTAAAAATTGTCGTAACAATTCATTCATATCGATCAATTAATTATAATCGAAATTGACAGCCCATATATTGGATTTAGATTTTAATCGGCCCAACAGTGGCACGAAATTTACAGATTGGGGTTTTTTCTGGAACTTTCGTCGTCATTTAGGACCTGTTTGGGTACAGCTTTTGAGGTTCCTCGTTTTCCATTGAGCTCCGGTAGAAGAAAGAAATAGTTATTCCTCGGTCAGGTTGAGGATTCTCTCTCCGCCGCCTTACGCCGTCGTTTTAGAGGTTAATCGCTCTCAGCAACAATGTCGACCGTTATGCAGAAAATAAAGGACATCGAAGATGAGGTGATTAGGAGAATTAGTGAAGTGTTCTTCTGCTGTGCATCGATTTTGTCTAACTGTTTCCTGTAATATGTTCAGTTTCTTGACTTTTTTTGGTTCCGCCAATTATTTATTTGTTCAATGAAGTGCTGCAAGTTGAAGATGGATTACTTTTGAAATGGTTAGGATAAATTGGTGTAAAGGTTTATTATTTTCATGTTATTTTTATGAAGTTATCTTTCATGTGTATACTTGGAGTGTTTGTTAGTTGAAAACTTTGTTAACGTCACTGCGGTTGGGGAGTTTGAATGATCCTTCTTGAGTGTGCTTATTTGATTTGGTTCACTGCTAAATAGTATTGCTGTGGTGGATTACAAAAGTTGATTTTTTTTTATGTGTCATGTTGCAGATGGCAAGAACGCAGAAGAACAAAGCGACTGCTCATCATCTTGGCCTGTTGAAGGTAAGCTTCATAGTCCCATTTGTTGGTTCTCTCTACATTTTTTCCGGCTTTTAATTGGTGGCGATTTTGTTAATAATCTACTCTGTAAGTTTGAACTTTCTAATTGCTATCTGTGATTGCTTGATCTGTTTTTAGGCAAAACTGGCAAAGCTTCGGAGGGAAATTCTCGCACCACCCTCAAAGGGAGGTGGTGGTGCTGGAGAAGGTTTTGATGTTACAAAAAGTGGTGATTCAAGAGTTGGACTTGTGGGGTTTCCTTCAGTTGGGAAATCAACACTCTTGAACAAATTAACTGGCACTTTTTCAGAGGTTTATAAATCCTTAATGTTGTTATTGGACTTCTTACTTTTATTGTATGCAAATAAGGCATAGTGTTTAAGTAAGCTTGCTTGAAATTGGTTTCTTGTAACCTCCCTTTCTCTTGAATTGCAGGTTGCTTCATATGAATTTACCACTTTAACTTGTATTCCTGGTGTAATCACGTATCGAGGAGCTAAAATTCAGGTAGTATTATCACCTTGAATAAGGTGTTCATAATCTTCTAAACAGAAAACACGGTACTTTGTAGTTAATACAAATAATATTTTTACTATGCCTTTGAGCATGTTGTTAGATGAGGATTTCCCTTTAGTTAATCTTTCTGAATGGATTGCACAATTGTTAGATTCTGGTGAAGAGCTTAGATAGTGATTAGTGAACTTGATATATTTGAACTAGAGCTGTTAAAAACACCTTATATTGTTAATAAACAGTATTCCACTCAAACGCTTCCCTTTTTCGTAATCACAATTAGGCCAACAACCACTTTTGTAACTGTAAAATTATAATGAGAATTGAGAAATATATGCTGTTCAAAAATCCACTAATGGGTTCAAGTCAAATGAAAATATTGTGCTATGATTATCCTCTGATTTGGCTGTTGTAGAATTGCTTTTGAATGTCCTGAGCAAGTTATCTGGATATGATTATTCTAATCTATTTGATTCTTTTCATGCATCGGGCAGTTACTTGATCTTCCTGGTATTATTGAGGGTGCCAAAGATGGAAAGGGAAGAGGTAGGCAGGTAATGCTATACTAGCTCTCATGAAATGCTTGATCTTTGTCTTTTATTATTCTCTCTGTCAGCATTTTAGGCATATATGCTGATAAACTTAAGTTTATCCTATCTTCCATCAAAATTTCAAAATGTGTTTTTTTAACTGTAGAGTATCTTAAGTCCTTAGCTCCAAATTTTTATGCGAACTTGAGTTCCTATGTTTTCCTCCTGTTCTTTGGGATATTCTTCATACTGCTAGAAAAGTAAGAGTAAGACCACTAAGTGATGTTGTGAACCTGAACCAAAAATGGATACCACAAGAAAAACTATGAAGACAATTGCTTAGTATTCATATATGGGTTTTCTAAGATCTATTTATTTGCCATCAGATATTTATTTATTTTGTGTAAAGCCTGTCTCATTCTCATGTATTATATAGTTTGTAATAGTTTTCCTGTGTTCCTAACCAAAATAATGTATTCATGGGCATGGTTTCAATGCTTATTCTTTTATTAATGTCTGAATCTGGTTTTTAAATCAGGTGATCAGTACAGCTCGGACATGTAACTGCATCCTTATTGTCCTGGATGCAATAAAACCAATTACTCATAAACGCCTAATAGAGAAAGAGCTTGAGGGATTTGGCATAAGGTAACATGTGAATATCTGTGACAAGTTTCTATGCTGTTCTTGATTCATGTAGTTTTTTTCCAGTGGTGTGTATATTATACTACTAAATTGATCTGCCTAAGTAGTTATTCTAAAATTTATTAATCATCTGATCTATTCTTTTTTTCATAGAAATTAGTTCGATCCCCTTTAGAACCTGCTACCACATGGTGCGGGAATCTTATCCAAGTCTCATTTGTGTATCACTTATATGCTCATATCGTGCTATCCTAAGGAAACATGCAGGCCATATAATATGTTATATGAATTTTGAATGAATGCGTAACTTTTTTGTCGACGCTCATAGTGCATGAACTGCAATCTCATGAATGATGCATGTCATTTTTTCCAATTATTTTGCCCTCTCTTGACTGCCTCACACTTCTGATTCCTGTTCTCCCATAACAGATTAAACAAGGAGCCACCTAATCTCTCTTTCCGGAGGAAAGATAAGGGTGGAATTAATCTTACGTCCACAGTTACCAATACAAATCTTGACCTTGACACAGTGAAGGCAATTTGTGGAGAATATCGGATACACAATGCTGATATTAATCTACGGTATGATGCAACAGCAGATGATCTCATAGATGTCATTGAGGGGAGCAGGGTGTATATGCCTTGCATTTACGTTGTGAACAAGATTGATCAGATTACACTTGAAGAGCTGGAAATTTTGGACAAACTTCCACATTATTGCCCAATCAGGTACTTCTACGTCCACTTCTTGTGAGTAATGTACATATTCATGCCATCCTGGCTTCCATTGGGGAAGAGTCGAATTTAACAATTATTTAATAGAGGGGCATATACTAATGGGGATGGTATTGATTACACTTATCCCCACATCCAAGATTCTTCTAATCCCACCCTTCTAGACTGGAAACATTTCAACCAGATTGTCCCAAGTAGTAGCAGTAATCACGGGATTTTGGGTATCTCATGAATCTAATCTTGAGAAGTGAACATTAGATTAGCTTATATTATATTTATCTAGAAGGACTCATCCCTCTTAGTAAACGATTCCCAAGTGACTTTTGTGAACGTACATGGTTTTTATTACTGATGAGGAAATTCAATGAACTATATTTCTCATTCTGTCTAGACTCTTTAGCATAACTGATACGCCTTACTTCCTTTTCACATAATGATGATTTTGGTAATAGTCATCCTCTTATTCATGTGATGCGCAAATGTATCCTACAGTGCTCATTTGGAATGGAACCTTGATGGACTTTTAGAGAAAGTCTGGGAGTATCTCAATTTAACTCGCATATACACGAAGCCCAAGGGGATGAATCCTGACTACGACGATCCTGTCATATTGTCATCAAAGACAAGAACAGTTGAAGATTTCTGTTTGAGAATCCACAAGGACATGCTTAAACAATACAAATAGTAAGCTTCAAACTCTTAGACAAGATCAGTCGAGGAACATTCCTACGTTGAAACTCTTGACGTTTGATCTCTATTTTAACATTCTACACTGAATTGCAGTGCATTGGTATGGGGTTCAAGCGCAAAACACAAGCCACAAAGGGTGGGGAAGGTGAGTTGCATAAACACTTGTAGAACTCTCTCTCCTTTATCAGCATAGTGTCCCCGACATCTTTAACGGATGATATTTGACTCGTTTATCTTCCAGGAGCACGAACTGGAAGACGAGGACGTTGTGCAAATCATCAAAAAGATTTAATCTATGAACATGATCGGATCAGGTTCATTAACGTAGCAAGTCGAGAGAGTACTTTCTAGAGTATACGGTACGAGCTGTTGATTAAGTTGCATAGCAAGTGGAATCGAATCACATGATGGTATGATCTGTAATTTAGGTGCACCTCAGAATAGCTTTTGTGGGTTTCTTTCTCTTGTGTTTACTATTAATTGTGGTGATTAGAGGATTGTCATTCCAAGATTAAGTAGAAGAATTTTGTTACAGACCGAAAAATGTTTCTGCTTTTTGAGTGTTGATGTATACTCCACTCCTTTTGAAGACATTGAACCCTCGTAGTGTCAGTATTACTAGTTCTGCTGGTATTTACTGATAATATGCTTATTTATTCTTTGTGGTCCCCAAATAATTAAATTGAATGAAGCCACTGCAAAATGATGTCCGAGTTTATCTTCTTCCAAATCTTTCCATTATAATAAATACGCATTCCCACCCTAAGAAATTGAATATAAGATCTAATCATTTCATGTAATAATCAAAAACACAAGACAGGTCCAAAATAGTAAATTTCCATGTGACAAAGTAAGTATATGATTTGCATGATTATAGGATACACTAAAGGCAAGCCCTCCTGAAAACCTAGTGATGAAGAAGGCCAACATAGTTGCTGTGTCGACCACCACAGCCTTCTACATGATGTGTGGTTGCTTCGGCTACGCTGCGGTCGGGAACAATGCACCGGGGAATCTACTTAGCGGGGAACAATTTTTTGATTCAAGTGAAATTTGGATTACAAACAAAAAAAGTACGATGAACAATATACAATCAAAATTTTTGTTTTCTACTGTGATCTAAAATATTAATTTCTTCAGTAGTTCTATAATCGTCTTGTTTGACGAAAAAATGTTCTAAAAAAGATTGTCTCAAATGTTCTAATACAAAAAACTTTATGATTTATATCTAATAGTTTTTTTGCACCCCTTTGATTTTTTTCTTTTCATCTTTGATTCATTATTAGACCCTTCTACACGCACATTATCTATATGAATAAAATCAAAATTTGATTTTTGAGTATGGAATGATTGAAATTGCTTAAAAGAATAAAGATGCATCTCTTAGTTCTATAATCGTCTCATTTGACCAAAAAAATTGCCATCGTGAAAACCAAAATATTTAACTCGATCATCACTCAATTAATTTCTCTTCTAACTTTTTTAATTTCTCTTCTAGCTTTTTGCTTTGCATCTGCTATCCAATTCAGACTGTGCAAGTTATCCGAGAATGAATGGAATAAATTAGTTGATCTATTGTTTCCGTCTGTTAATTTCTCCTAACTTTATTATAGATAAATGTAAATAAAAAAAAATAGTTAAGATGTTTAAATCAATAAAGGAAAAAGAAGATCTATATGAAATCGAAGAATTTGTATAATGATAGAACAATTTTTTGTGGTTACTATAGTTAAAATAATTAAGATCTTTTTTATGTAATTAAAATAATTAAGATATTTTCTAAGAACATTAGTATTGATTTTTTGGATGGTTCAAAATTATAATTGGTTGTTCGAAATCGTAACCAAAACCGTTTCACATGGTTCGGTTTCAAATCGCGCCATGGCAACAATTCCGATTCTGAAAATTCAGAACCTTGAAACGACAATTCAATTATGGTATGGTTCCGAAGCGTGAGTACATCTATACCACTTCATCAGTTCCGCTAAAAGTGTCATGTTTTCTTATTGAGCCCTCCAATTAAAAGTTACTCCCTCTCTCTCGCTCAGTTTGTTACGTTTGCTTTTGGGCATGAGATTTAAGAAAAGTTTAAAAGTAGTATAAGAGGTGATAGAAATATATATTATTTAAACTTGTGTGAGTAATAAAGTTGTTTTAAAAAGGAAATGTAACAAATTGGGTGAGACAACAAAAAAAGTAAAACGTAACAAAGTGGGTGGGACGGATGAGTATCACTTTTCCAAAAAGAAAAAAAGTTTTACTTTTATAATAAAAACTTTTTTTTTTTAAAAAAACAACACTTTACTTTTTAAAAAAAAAATTTGTACCGAATCCTTTGTGTCCGCTTTTAGTGAGACATAGTGAGTAATATATATTACTATTATTTAATTGAAATGTGTGTATAGAATAATTATTATAAATGAAAAGTGTGTAGTGAGTGGAGTTAACATCCCACATGATTTATAATTTTTAATTGAATTTTGTGTATAGAATAGTTACTATAAATGAAAAGTTTTAGTATTAAAAATATTGGTAAACTAACCAAAAAGAAAATATATTAAAAACATTGGTGAACAGAGGGAGTAATCAAAGCAAGAGGATTAACTTCTTGTGTGTCTTTTGTCCTGTCAATGCTCTCATGACAGCCTATCTAATCTTCGAAGATTACCTCCCGGAAACAAGACCCGAACAAATGGGTTCAAAATTGATTGACTCCACTACGTTTTCTCGGTCGTCGAAGGTGTAGACTAAGAAAAAATTAATTTAACTTTGAAAGAGAATAGGGTATTCCTTTTACCAAATAGGTTCATGTACAATTTTGTCTTTTCTCCGACTTAGTCTAAATATATGTTTTAAGATTGTAACTGTGTATTTATCGTTGTTAATTAAGTTCTATGTATAAAATGAAAGGGTAAACTCATCTAAAAAACAATTTCGTGAACAAATTAAAATAACAAAATCCATGAAAGTTTGGTGTATTAAATGAATTGAAGGAGAATGACACGTAACTTGTGGAATAGAGCTGTTTCTGTTTATTTCTACATGAAACTTGGCTTATAATTACCCAATCCATTTCACACGACTCTATATGTATATATAAGGTAAGTTTCGACATTTACGTGGAGACAACAAACCCATCGACTAATATGAGAGCCTCAAAACAAGAAAATTGGCTTACAATAAATTGAAATATATGAAATTTGTGAGAAGTAGTTCTACAATTGATGTCAAATATTGCTACACGTACAAACTGAGAAAATATGTGTAATTGATGTTAAGCAATTTTCATTTGAATATGTTAAGAATTCCTATGTACTTCAAAATAATAAACATCACTGGTAAGATAAGCGTGCAAACAGAACCACAAAAAAAATGGTGCCAACTATAACTAACTTAGGTTGGAATAATTGAATAATGGGAATACTTACAATACAAGTGGACACCTACAACACCACACACTAGGTCACCCATTTGCTTTAAATTTAACTTAATTTATTATTTTTAATTGAATTGTATCTGTTAATTATATATGGTGGTGAGTTTGAATTTTATTTAATTTATTATTTTTATTTTATTATAAAAATAAATTAATTATAATCACTAATACAATTCATTCGCTCTTCATAGTCAAGTTTGGGATTTGCGATCTCAGGTAAGATCGGTTCAAAATAATGGGATCATTTTATATAAGATAGGAAGCTTTTGCTCCACACTTCCAGTCATGAGTTGGAACTCGATTTCAGTTCCGCCTTCAAAATTTGAAGTTCATAGTAAGAGAAGTCAGAAGCGCTAGGTGGAGCGTGGTTAAATAAGTGGGTTTGGGATATATTGTCCAAAATGTGGACCGGATATTTTCGATTTTGATTGTGATTAATTTTTATAGTAATTTTGTAAATCAAATGAGTATTTTATATATATATATTTTAAGATAATAAAAATGTCGGTATCATGTTTTGGAAAGGAGAAAAAGAAATGAATTAAATAAATGGGTTTGGGATATATTGTCCAAAATGTGGACTTAAAATGTGTTCCCTTGACAATAAATCAAGTTGTGAATTGAAGTCTTAAATTATTTAGTTCCCAACTTTCAATGTGAGGGGACCTCAACTTTTGTACATTACCTATTCTATAAATTTTCTTACAAGAGATAAACTTATTTTAGGATGCGTTACAAACCTTTCAACATTCAAGATCTCAAAATCAATAATTTACTTGAGAAATATCAACATGTTAATAAAGAACGAGTAGAAGCTCAAGAAACGATATTAAAACATGAGATATTAAATTATTTAATTACTATCATGTATACTAATTAATTGTTGGTATGAAAATGAAATGTATCTCTTTCTGTCAAGTTGCAATGTTTTATATTTTAATTTCATGAACAAAACGAATAGAATTCTAATTATTTCTCGAAGAAAATAAAAACAACAATTGCGCTTATATATTTTCTTCTTATTTTCGAGTCCAACTACTTTCATATATAACAAATACTAGAAAATAGCTATCAAGTTTTAAATAAGAACAAAACTTATGTATTTTACCTCTTATTTTTTATGCATTATATAATCATGTATTTTTATGCATTAATCCATGCACTGTAATTTCAATGTATTCTAAACATAAATTTAATACAAAATTAATCTAATTAAATCCTGAATTATACAAATATTAATTCAAATTAATTCATAATTCCTACCTAATCACTTATATATATATTCTCATTTCATCGATTCCCTTATAACCTATTTCCCCTTCATATCTATCGGAAAATACTAAAAACGAAAACAAAGAAAATTAATTAAAACCATTACTAATCACAAACAAAAACGAAAGGGAAAAGGAAAATACAGAAATCAAATTCCAGAAATAATTTTCCCAACCTTAAATCTGTATACATATAATTTTGTAACAATCATTACACGAAACTCTTTCTCTCTCTCTCTCTCTCTGAACACACATCACTATTTGGTTACACTCTGAGCATGATTGCCGTTACTCGACGTCGCTGTACCATTCCCGGAGGCGGCAACCACCGCCATCTCCTCCGCCGCCGCCGCCGCCTCCGCCTCCTCCCTAAACTTCTTATAAATATCACTCTTGTAAAACCGCCTCGTCCTCACCACCAACAGCAGCGACACCGCCGCCCCAAACGCCGTCACCACCGCAATAATTAAAAACGCCAACTTAAAGCACACCGCCCCATTACAGGCGAGCTGCTCCCCCTTCACCCGGGTCCGGTTCGCCGCCTGCAGCTGCTTCCTTGCCTCCTTATCGTACAAGTGCCCCGTCAGCTTCACATTCAGCAAGTAAAGCCCGATCGGGCTTGCCACCGACCCGAAGTTATACAAAGTGGAGTAATACTTGAGCCCGAATAGCTCGGAAATGATCGCGAAGAGTAAAGGCCACTGCGCTCCGAAGCAGAATCCGATGATGACCGAAGCTACGTACATGCCGTTCGGAACATCGAAGGCTATCAAGAGATGACCTATGCATGAGATTGTTAGGGTTAGAGTCAGTATCATTGGCCTTGGGAATTTGTACTTCTTCAGGAAATGCTCCGATCCAAACCCTGCAACCACTCTCCCTAAGTAATTCCATATACTTACAAGCGACACGAATGTGCTGATACTCTTCTTGGGATACCCTAATGACGCCCCTATTTGTCCCAAGTTATCAATGGCGGTTAGGGTTCCTCCCACTCCACAAATCGTAGCAAAAAACAGGATTAGCATGTCCAAACTGAATAGTGCTTGAAGGATCGTGAAGTCGTCGCCTCGATCCGGGGGGTAAAACATGCTCTTCGGGTTCCAACACGAGATATCTTGTTCGGCCGGCGGTGGCGCCGCCGTCTCCGCCGCCGCCGCAGGCGGCGGCGGAGGTTTCTCGGCGACGATCTGGATTTGGGGATGAGGGTTGTTTTCCGAAGCTTGCTTTTTCTTGTTGATGATGTAGATTTCCTCCTTGATGACGATGGCCATGGGGAGGAAGATCAAGAAGACGACGGTGGTGGTGCCGACTATGAACTCGGTGCGGTTGAAGTTGAGCTGCTTTTGGAGGATGATGAGGACCATGAGGAATCCGGCGAGGCCCAAGGAGACGTAGAGGAACTTGTAGAAAACTTTAAGCTCATGTGGGATTCGGACAATCTTGATGATGCGGATGGTGCGGAGGAAGATGAAGGAGATTGCCGCCGGGAGCCACCCTATGAGGAGGATGAGTGCTTTGGGGTCATCATGGTAAACTGCGTTGTAAATTTGAGTGATGATGGCGCCGCTGAGGCCCACGAACCCCTTGAGGAGGCCGAGGACCGCGCCTCGACTCTCCGGGAAGTTCTTGACGGCGGTGACAAGGGCGCCGGTGTTGGCGAACGATTGGGAGTTGGCGCCGATGCAGATGTAGAGGCACATGTGCCATACTTGGGGGCGGGCGATGCGGCGGGTGACGGCCAGCCAGATCATGACGTAGCCGAAGAGATTGAGGACCGAACCGATGGAGAGGACCACCCACGGCGGGGTCACCTCGTTGATCAGACCGGCGAGGATCCCGACGTTAGACCCTAGATCCTTGAAGAAACTCAAGAGATTTAGGGTCGTCTGGTCGTACCCCAGAGATTCCTTGATCTCTGGGGAATACAGCCCGAACATGTACGTGGCTCCCGCCGCGGCCATGATCAGGGTTGTGGCAAAGACCATGAACCACCTCCCCGTGATCACTTGGCCGGCGAACTCGCGGGAGGTGGGCCAATCCCCGCCCTTGGTTGCGGCCACCATGGTTGTGTTCTTTGGTTGGTGATTGAGTTATATTTGGTTATAAGCTAATGGGTGTATATATTTGGAGGTTGGTTTGTGATTTTTTTAATGCAGTGTTACTAAATGAGGGTAAGCTCTACTAGTACAAGAACAACAATTTATAAAAGCTGTCTTTGTACATATGCATGTGTTTCATTTCATATATATATATATGTGAGGGTATGCAAGTGGGGTGATTTATAATGTGTGCCCATGCAATATTGGGTAGGTGGGGTAGTCTATTTGAAGCAAGTATTGGGTCACTACAAGGTTTATTGATGTTATTTCTCCTTCACATTTTTTAATTTGTATTGAATTTACACTTCCGTTTCCAAGATTATCAACCGATATTTCGTGTTTCTTCTTTAGTATACTCATGAAAGTTGACTCTAGATAAAGAGTTTCCTTGTTTCATACTTACTCCAATTGTTTGTTTCTTTTTTCACTTAAAATAAGGTGCGTAAAAGTAAAATAAGGAGTGTAAAAGTTGAAAAGTAATGGAGTCCACTCGTTTTAAAAGATGATTTTTTGTCATTTTAATAAACAAGTTAATGGGACAACTCAAAAAGAAAACAAGTTACAGTTTTAGCGGGACTTATGAATTACTATTTATAATGCAGTTTAATACAAATAAAATTCAATGTTCCACTTCACTTCTCTATCTCAAATTTCATGTCTCACAAATAAAATTTAATATTTATTTATATAGTTTTTCCATTTTTAATTTTATACTTAAACACTATATGATCCATCTCATCCAAACAGGCTATATAAATGTTTTCAATATTTAATTGAAATGATACATATATTTGTGGGAGATGTAGTGCAAGCACAATATTGAGCATTGAATCACAATATTTAATATTCAGGCCACGTTTAATTAAATCTGCAAAAAAAAATTGGTCAAATATAGTCACTTTTAGTAGAATAGAAATAATAGATTTGTATATTGTCACGTTATATGCGAAATGAAAATATATAAGTATGAAACAACGCTTGAATTCTCCAAAGGGACAAGATTAGTAGGCAATCCAATTCTAAAAATTATTAAATTCCAAATGTTGGACTCACATATATATATGTATATCTATATATATCTTTGATATGCATTTATCATATATATATGTATAATAGTGGGGTCACATATTATATATACTTGTGGTGAGTAGAGTTGTACGGTTGCTTCCTGGAAATTAGCCTTTGAAGAGAGATATTTTCGAATATAATTCTCAAAATTAATTAATCATAGAGCAAGTGGTTCCTGCAAACTACATTGAAAAGGAAATATTTGTTCGTATTTTATGGAATAACTAATATATAATCTGAGATGTTGACGATTAATTGACTTATACATTAATACTCCTCTATGATAATTTTCAATTTTCATGTCCACAAATTATGGGAAGTGATGGTAATATTTTACAGATTATTAGCTACACCGTAAGTAGAAAATCTTAATGTCTATCTCCATTTCTCTCTCTTTGTGTATAATAATGATTGAGTGAATCGATGAGACTGTGTCTGAATTAAGATATACAGGCAAAGTCCAAGATGAGGAAGAAACTTCAAAGCAATAATTAGGATGAAATGCATAGAAAAAATGGGCTGTCAATTGATCTTATCTATTGCAAATATATTCTACTTTCTTGGAGATTGTTCTTTTTTGAAATTTTAATTTGATTGTTTGATAAGCATACTTTCTTGTTTGTTGTACTAGTTTGGATGTGTATGTGTCACAAAAATTAAGAGATTCTATTGAATGCATTTCTTTAGTTGGATGGAGAGAGATTCATTCAGTTGAATACTTGAATACTGCCATACTGAATTCTATTTTATTTATTATAAATTATTAAATAATATATATTATATATATGGTGTGGAAGTATCAATGCCAGCAATGAATAGTTGACTCTTTCTATGATCTATCTTCAAAATAATTAATTAATTAGAAAACCCACCAACTTATAATTAAGTTTATTATAAATATATAAAATCAAATCACGACTCCCCTAAAGTAGGGGAGTGTTGTTGGGAAAAATTTTAATATTTCAATATCCTATGAAATAGGGTGTGCATTAATTGCTTCATATATCTCTCCTATTACTATATATATATATATATATATCAAAAAAGAAATTGTGTTCTCTGAATTATTAATTCACATCAATTTAATTATCACATATGTCCTATTTGTACTATAATATTTATTTCTTCCGGCTAGTTGATGTCTATATTTTTTTTTTATTAATTGGGAGAAAATATTTGAATATATTGATAGAAGATTTAGGTGAAGTTTAATTAAACAAAGAAGTTGAAAGACTGTATATTTCAATATCTAGATTTAAAAAGTAAAGTTAATTGTAATTAGGTAAGTCATAGTTCATGGTTTAATGAAAATTATTAAGTCTTACTTATGTATTATAAGTTGTATCGAGTTGTACAATAACTGGCAATTAAATTATTAAACAAAATATATACGTGTTATTTGCATGAATGATTGGCGACTTGAACGATGATAGCAAATAATATTCTGCACATCCTGTGATTTTTTTCCTAATCATGATTAGCTCAATTTGAATATTTTATTGTTTAATGACGTAATATATTTTATTTAATAGTCATTCCGTTAAAAAAAGATAAAATACATATTTTTTTTTATTTATTTCGGACAAAAATGCTCTTTTCACTGAGCACACGAATCTCACGAATTCGTTTTCGCGGGAATCGTGTATTTGTGCACAATATAGTACAACACACGAATCTCACGAAAATGAATTTTCGTGGGAATTGTATATTTGTACACAATACACGAATCTCGCAAACTTGAGCTCGCAGGAGTCGTATGCAGTGGCGTAGCCAGCATGGTGCAATGGGGATACAGTTGTACTCCCATTTCTTTTTACTTTTAGTATTAATTTATTATTTAAAAAAAATTATAACTTTAAAACCTCAAATTAAATTATTGTTCCAATTCAATTTATCAAGTTCAACTCACTACCACCATTTGATTTTGCATATTATAATCAATCTCTTATTCCACAATTAAAATTCAAACACACCACCGTTTTAGTGTAGTTTGCCCTTCATTTTTCTTTCACAAACCAGAACAAATAATATTAAACAAAAAGCAGGACAAATTATAATCATTTAAGGTTTGATTTTAAGGTAATATTAATATTTTTCTTGATATTAATTTTAATTAAGTAATATACGGTATGTAGATTTATGAATTTGTGATTAGGTTGGTTTTAATCGAAATTCATAATTTGTATATTAAATATAGGAGATGATGAGTGATACACTTAAATCGAAAAAGACAAAATCAATTACAAACCAAGGGAATCCTCTTCACTAATAGATATTTGAAATCTTTCTATTGCTAATATGTTAAATAATTCTCTTCAAACTCAAGAAAATGCTACGAATATTAATCTTTTTAAACTTATATTTGTATTGTTATATATTTTTCGCACTTCCAAATTAAAAATTATAACTACGCCATTAATCGTGTGCTAGTTCAATTTGTAGTTAACCATAATCGTGTATTTATAGTTGATAATGGTATCCATAGTCCGTACTCAATCGAAAAGTTAACCATAATCTTTTATTTTGACGCACCTTAATTAATAATTATATTTATATTCAAATGAAATTCCGAACCGTATAGGAATCATTTTTTACTTCATTAATATACCATGTACGATTCCTCTCACTAAATTTGATACAATTCTCTTATTTAGACGTCCCATTAAACTTGACACATTCCTAAAATAATAAAAATTATCATTTTAAAAAGGTGTGGACCCACCTTTATAACTCTTACACAATTTTATACACTTTCCTTAATAACCGTGCCCAAAATTTTTGTGTCATGCTTCTTGGGAGAAAGAGAGTATATATATACGCGTGTGTAGCTCGCACGTGCGTATGCAGGCTTCTAGAAGCATTGACAAGCCAATTAGAGTTCAATTTAACAAAAAACACTGATGTAGTGATGTGTACACTTAACCAGAAGTCTTAAGAAAATTAAATTATCTCACATCCAAATTAGGTAATTTTAAATGCAGATATATATTATACAAACCAAATTCAAAACAACTATAATATTTATCAGTCAAACACAAATATTTTATAATATCCTAGTCATGGATATATATCCACGCAAACCCTATGTATGAAAATAAAATGCATATAATTAAAGTATCAAATTCAATTTGCAAATCGATCGGCTTAGATAAAACCCAAAAATGAATACATATATAAAAGCTCACTTATAATATGTTAATTAGCGGACTAAGTCGACAATGCAGGTCCAATTTTTATAAATTATCATAATTCCAAAAGAATATTATAAAGTCACAATCTCAAGTCAATAGCCAAAACCTTAAGGCACTGTGTCTGTCACACATTTCAAAAGTATATTTAGCTTTGGAAAATAAAATAAAGGCAAAGTCCAGAATGGAAGTCGACACATATAAGTCAAATATAGGCTATGCACAGTCTATGTATATTATATACTCTATTTGTGAAAAGCAATATATATATACACATTTTCAACCAATTTGTTCACACGCAATATAGCGATAGCACCCCACGTTTCTCTGACTTAATTTGTACTCCCAGTGTTTTGGTTAAGACGAGACATTTATTTTGGACACAATAATTAATAAGTGTATGTTTAAAATTAAAAAGTAATATAAAGTGGTAATAAAAATATATATTATTTAAACTCGTGTGTGATAAAGATGTCTTAAAAATAAATGATTCATTCATATTCATTTGGATGAAGGAAGGAGTACTAATTTATTTCAAATAATTTATTTAGGGTTTAGATCATACTCCCTCCGTCCCATTAAATTAGACTCATTTGAAAAGTAGATGAGTGTATTATTTTAATATAAATGGGTCTAATTTAGTGGGACAGAGAGAGTTATTTTTTTGTCAAATTGTGGGTGGTGAGGATTCTTGGGAGTGTGATGTTAATTGGTAATGGGCTCTTAAGAGTGATAGTTTTGGATTGAGAAAAATCTCCCAAAATAAATGAAAGTCGCCATAGTTGAAAATAATTTTCAAATTCCGATTTATTTAAGTTGACACTACTGTCTGAAAATTCTTCGAGCAGAAAAGGTGAAGAAGATGGTTACTACAAAGTCATGCACCACAGCCTCATTCAATTTTCAGATAATCCAATTAACAATTGGATAGTCGAAAATGTATAATCATTGATTACAAATAGATTCAAATTATTACATCAATATGATAAGTTACAATTTATTTTTTCCTGCAAACTATTCCAACTGTAGATGTATATTTTTATTAACAAATTCTCAAATAATTGTGTAATGATTAATATGATGGAAGAATGATATAGTTACGTACATAGTAAGTACTACTCCCTCCGTCCCACCAATAACGACCCATTTGTAAAGTAGATGAGTGTATTATTTTAATCAAATGGATCGTTATTGGTGGGACGGAGGTAGTATATACGAAATAAATGAAAGCCATTTATGATAAATTAAATGAATCGTTTATATATATATGTAGTATACATATATAATATATTGAAATCTACTAATAAGTAACAGTCAAATTTCCTAGCTTTCTCCAATTTTTCTCACCCTTCTTTTCCATGATTGGACCATAGATTTTGTAAAAATAATATTTCTCACACGCGCATTGAAATATTTATGATTCCTACCTTCACCATCTTTCTTTCCTTGTAATCGTTGACTGCCGTAAGTGTTTAAAATAATCGTAATTATTAAAATTGGATAGTAATCGAATTACGATTAACGTTTTGAGAATTGTAATTATTCTCAATATTCAGTTCTAAAATGTAACTTTGTAGAGAACGATTTGGTTGCAGTTTCAAAAGGTTTTTATATCTTTAATTTCAACTTCATCTTTTATATTATATAGAATCATCCTTTATGAATCATAAAATTATATTTTAACTTGTAAATTCATATAGAATTACACCAGCTGTGAAAGAAACGGCAGTTCAAAACTGAAATTGTGTACGAAATCAAAATCGTCTTGGACAGTTCCAATTCTAATCTGTGAACCATTATAATCACGGTCCGATTGCAGAAAATAATAAAATTATGAACCGAAAAAATTCACTTACGATTCGAACCGTAACTGTAACCGTATATGAACACCTCTTGTCTTTGCCTTAAAAGAAGCAAGCCTTCTAATGTAAATAATTAGTTATACATATTATTAGGGGTGTTTATTCAGATATTGGAGAGTTCAAGTATTTTGAATCATATTCATTTCAATTATAATTCTAATACCCAAAAATCCGAATTTCGGATTTTCGAACCGTGTTCGAGATTAAAGATTTTAGGGGTTTTATATTATTTCTAGTAGTACCTAATATCCATATTATTATTTTATTTATTTATTTATTATGTGATAATATGCTTTAATTTGATAATTTAAAATACCGTAAATACTCTAACTACTCAGAAGCCAAAACTATCCTAGTACTACAAAATATTCGAAATTTCTTTTAATTCACTATGATAATTATTACTAAATAATAAAACTAAAATTATTAACTATTTCCAAATCATCATACTTAATTTTGTTTTCCAAAGCAAAATACTTTGTTTATTTCATATAATACTCCCTGTACAAATATTTTACTATTTTTAGAAATAGACCAATAATATTGGGATATGTCAGAAATAAAAAAAAAATCATAAATATTAGGAGGGGAAGAAAGTATGTTTTAGTATTCGAGAGAGCTCAGTCTCCGTTTCATACTCTCTGGGGGAATATTAATTAATAACTACTAGAATACTAGCATTAATTATTTGTATTAATTAATAACTACTAGAATACTAGCATTAATTATTTGTAGACACGTGCAGTCGATCAACTAAAGAATCTTGTGAAGGGCATTAATTATTGTAGTAGTAATTTACTCTCTCTGTCGCCTAATAAGTGTCCCATAAGGGGAAAAAATTTGTCCCCTAATAAGTGTCTCATTTCAATTTTCAAGAGTAAAATAGTATTAAAATTTCTATTTTGCCCTTGTAATCATTTGAATATTTTTTGCTTTTTATAATTTTAATGTAATAATTATGAATAAATAGTGGAAATTATTAATTGTATTGGTATGTGAGTTTTTATGTTTGGGGACACTTATTGGGGGAGGGAGGGAGTAATTTATTACTAAAGGATAGTTGGTGTTGTGATAAGTCAACTTTAGGGCAGCCCCTCCTACTCCTAGTTAAGATGTGCAAATCAATGTACTTAATTTTTTTCAAATGCTTGTGACTTAGCTTAATTAATTAATGGGAAAATCACAGGTGATTTATTAAACAACAAGGAAGGTTAGTTCCTCTTCAAAAATCAGAACAAGAAAAGATTGTGCACATTCCTTTCTGAGTTAAGCTTTAATTTCCAGATACCATGTTTGTTTGTGACAAGTTGGTATCAATTCGAATCAATAATTTTGAGGTGAATATAAGAAATAAATGAGCACATAAATTAAGAAAATAAGATTTAAGTGTCTCACTTTTGTATTTCATATTTTATGTCACATATCAAATTCATAATTTTAATTAAAATTTGTTGAGAATGAATGTTTATTAAATATAATGAATCATAATTAATATTTATTTGAAATTTTTTAATTTTAAAAACTTAGATATTATATGTTCTGCTCGGATGTGATAAACGATTAGTATTAAATGTAAATTAAATTAAAAAAATATTTTCATAGTGGAACATCGAGAGTATGAGATAAGAAGTGTGATAAATGTTATAAGTGTTTGCTAGTATTTTATTTCATCAATTCACAGCAAGATATACACTCCAAGAAATCAATAACTGAAGATTTAAACACTGAATGCATGCAAATATTAATAAAAGGTCATACAAATATGAACTAATTATTGAATATGAATTAACAATCAATTTAGATTCTTGATATGTGTATAAATATGTTGATATTAATTATGCATCAAATTTATCCATTTAATATATTGAAATTATATATGTTGTAGTGATTAATGAGTAAAAATGCATTATTATATTATTATACAATAAGATATTATATGTAATGTATCAAAATACATAAAATTTTATTCTCATCGAATCTTACCTATCGTAAAAGTTAACCATATTTTCATCAAGCAGCAGAAAATCATAACTACACATGCTAGTATATAGTCGGAGTTAGGAATGACAATCGGGTACGGTGGGTACGGATAGTAACTATCCATACCCATACCCACCAGGAAAAATCGTACCCGCTACCCAACGGGTTTTGCGGATGCTCCCCACCCACCACCCGACTGGTACCCGCGAACCCGCCACCCACAAAATATATTTCAAATCATAAAAATAAATTTAATCTAAATAAATAAATTACTAACACAAATTAAAAAAATTATAACACAAATTTGAAAATATGAAAATTAAAATTAAATTTAAGTATATTAAATATAATATTATTAAAAAAATATAAAAATATGATTAATATTAGATGTGTAGATGGGTATTTCACAGATATATCGGGGGTATTTGACAGGTATTTGATGGGTAATTTTCATGGGTTTCGCGATACTCATACCCGCGAACGAAATGAATATTAAATTATACTCACGAACCTACTTGTGAATATCAAATCCTTCTCAAACTCTCTTGTATTAGGATCGGGTACTCGTAGATAAATTATCATCCCTAATCGGAGTCCGTCTATATAAAAGTGTAGTAGCTTGGTTTGAAGCTCAGAGCTTGAAAATGACTCTCATGGCTCGAGCTTTTAGGAAAAAGGAACGGGGTCGATCTTATATTTTGTCCTCACTTAGTTCGAACCAAATAGTCCCGCTAATTTATTTAGATTCAATTTAATCAAAATTGTAATAAACTTTTGGTCAAAATAAATCATAAGTAAACGAGCCAGATAAAATATTACTCCCTCTGTCCCCCAATAAGTGTTCCCAAACATAAAAACCAACATATCAATACAAGTAATAATTAATAAAAATTTTACTTATGGGACACTTATCGGGGGATTGAGGGAGTATATGACTAATTATATATTGGTTCCTTATGGCTCAACTCAGAATTAGAAAAACGAGTGTATCGCAATATTAATTGTGGGCTGGGCTTCCAAAAAGAAACAGCCCAATCAGAAAAAGTGCTTTGCCCATTTAACAATTAAAGTACAATAAAAAGAAAGAAAAATGAAATCCTAATGAGCTAACACGTGGAGAAAGCCTCATACACGTGTCGTGCTGAAGGGAAATAACTCTGCATGGGAGCCGACTCTTTCTAATTTCAGTATAATCTCTCATTTGACTATTCGAGCAAACTTCCTCTATTCGTCAACATACCCTTATACTTTTATAATATTCTCAAGTTCCACATTTTTTTAAAAAGGAAAATATAAAAATAATATGAAACAAAACAGTAAAAAAATAAATACATATAACTTCCAAAATAAAAACGATTTAATTTTGAATATAAATTATCAAAAAAATCATTCTACTTAATTTAATTGTACGAATGTATGAAAAATATGAAAATATTCATTCATATGATTCATACGTACGAACAGTTTAATAAAAATGACTATCACACATCGTACAATTTAATATGATTCATATAATTCATAATGTAAAAAATAATTATAAGGGTATTTTAATAAAAAAAAATTATAAATAACTATAATTTAAATATTATTATATTAGTGGCTATTATATTTATTTTATAATTTTTTTTAATTATTTTGTTTAATCACTCGATATTTATTAAGTATTGTTTATGACCTAATTATATTACAATATTTATTATTACGTTAATAAATTTTTTGAGATACATAATATAGTTAGATTTATAATTTAGAATATATAAAAAATATGTTTTTCTTTTCTAAACTCGCATGAAAAAAAGAGTAGTAGGAGTTTTTGCACCTTTATAATTTCAAAAGTGGCCAAAACAAAATAAGGAAATAAAGAGAGAGTGAAATTCGAAATAACTAGAAATGTCACCGCCAACCTTTTTATCATGCATCAGTTACAAAAAGGTGTGCAGGCAAACCGGCCAAACACAGTGAGCCCAAACAATCCATTACACACACAAGAAATGAAAGGAGGAGGTCTAACGTGCGCAGGGTGTTTCGCAGCCGCACTGACACTCTTAACGTGCGCACTGAGCCTCCTCGCCGACGCCCAATACGACCCGAAGATCCTCCAAGTCACCGAGAACCACCACGACAGCCGCCACCACAACCTCCTCGGCACGGCGGCTGAGCTCCAGTTCAAGAGCTTCATACAGGAGCACGGGAAAGTGTACCCTACGCGCGCGGAGTACCTTCACCGCCTCGGGATCTTCGCCGAGAACTTGCTTAGGGCGGCGGAGCACCAGGCTCTGGACCCCACGGCCAAGCACGGCGTCACGCAGTTCTCCGATCTCTCGCCGAAGGAATTCGAGGGCATGTACATGGGGGTTAGAGGCGGCGCACCCGTGCCGTCGCAGAATGGAGTGGCGGCGGCGGAGATGGAGGTGGGGGACTTGCCGGAGAGCTTTGATTGGAGAGAAAAAGGTGCTGTTACTGATGTCAAGATGCAGGTCACCTTTTCTTTCTTTTCCTTTTTTTTTCACTTTCTAATTCCTATTAGGTTGTTTTCGTATTGCTTCAAAATAAGTGTTAAAAGTATAATTACACATTAAATCCTTCATTTTTTTTTATATTATAATTCCACTGTCTTTCATGAATAAAATGAGGAATAATTTTATCAAATGCACAATTGGATTGATAATATTATCTCTTTCGTTAATGGAAGAAGGAGAAATAGTAAAATTATAATTTAGATGGATAGGAAAGATTAAAAAAAAAGAAGTAATTTAATGGGTAATTGGTAATTCTCCTCTTTATTAATCCTTATGTTGAGAGAGATAAATTTAGTACTCAATTTTACTGTATATATAAATTATATATCAGCAACCGGAGCTATCGAAGGAGCATAATGTACTAAATCTATTTAAAGTTTGTATAATTAAGTATATAAAAATTTGACACATTGCAGGGGACATGTGGTTCTTGTTGGGCATTCAGCACAACCGGAGCTATCGAAGGAGCCAACTTCATTGCAACCGGCAAGCTTTTGAATCTCAGTGAGCAACAGCTCGTCGACTGTGATCATGCGGTATATATATATATAACATGTCAAGTGTAATATTGGATATATATCTCTCAATATAGATTGTCATAGGAATTAAACTTAGCAAGTGACTATATATGATGCTTGTTTACGACCATATATATATATCAGGCTCTTTATATAGCACTTATTTAAGCTAGCGCCTAATTATGTATGTGCTTTGTATATATGCAAGTGCGATGTGAAGGAGAAGAAAGCTTGTGATAATGGTTGTTCGGGTGGCTTAATGACGAATGCCTACAATTACTTGATCGAGGCTGGAGGAATAGAGGAAGAGAGATCGTACCCTTATACGGGAAAACGCGGGGAATGCAAATTCAAACGGGATGATGTAGCTGTAAAACTCGTTAATTTTACCACCATTCCTATCGATGAGAATCAGATTGCTGCCTACTTGGTCAATCATGGACCCCTTGCAGGTATTATTTCTATGTAAAATCATTCTTAAGACGCGCGACGTGCCTATTTGAGTACACTAGAGTCTTTTAGATTACATTGTTCTTTGCTTGCGTAACACAATATGGGATGGAATATTAGGTAAAAATTAATGACTTCGAGAGTATGTTGGTATGAGATAGACAATTAGAAAACATTTTCAACCATTGTGTTACTTGTTATGTGCTTGTGCGATCCATGATCTAAATTATACTCCCTCAGTCCAATTACTCATAGCTGTTTGACCATAACTGTGAGTGTTTTGTTGACTTTTTTGCCATAAATAATGGAACTGATGGAGTACTTGATTACTAATTGGTATTAGTACATAAGTGGTGTTTCTTATATACTTGAATGTGGAAATGCAGTTGGGCTCAATGCAGTATTCATGCAAACATACATTGGAGGCGTATCGTGCCCGCTCATTTGTGGCAAGAAATGGATCAACCACGGAGTGCTTCTCGTAGGGTACGCGTCGAGAGGGTACTCCATCTTGCGGTTCGGGTACCAGCCGTATTGGATCATCAAGAACTCGTGGGGGAAGCGATGGGGTGAGGAAGGGTACTACAAGCTATGCCGAGGCCACGGCATGTGTGGGATCAACACCATGGTTTCGGCTGTCATGACACAGACCTAGCTAGCTCAGCTTCTAAGTAATAACAGTATAACCTAAATTTGTGTGTGGATGTTTGTGTAATATATAGCGTGCTATAAAATATTGTGACTGGTGATCGTAGGTGGAATGTAATCCATTGTTTTTTGATTGGGAAAAAAACTTTTATATGGAACTCTACTATACTATATTACTAGTTAATCGGTCCTGATTAAATGAAAATTACAAAGAAAATACATTTGGTAAAAAAAAAAACATATATTGCAACCATTCATGAAATATTCAAATAGAACGCTTTTTGCTGAATATTTTTTGAAAAACCCATTTATGAGTGTAGGAGACGGTTATATATTTTTTTTCATCATTTGTTAATGGAAAATTAGAAGAAAAATAGGTACTAGAAAAAGAAAATTCACAACATTCTAAAACAGAAGAAGGATTCAAAATTTACAACATTCTAGAATAGAAGAAGGATCGCTAATTGGAGAATTAGAGTAGCGCTCCACCGCCCGCGGTGGGCACATCTTAATGCGCCCGCGGTTGATGTGGCAATGCCACATCATTGACACATCATCATACGAGTCACTATATTTTTCGTTTTTTTATTAATTTTATTTTTATTATTATTATTTATTAAATAATATTAAACTATACCCTAACCAATAAACCCTAGTCGGAAAGTGATAATTAATAAAAAATATTTAAGTTTTAATATTTATCTACGTGGCATGCCACATCAACCGCGGGCGCATTAAGAAATGCCCACCGCGGGCGGGTGAGCATTTTCGTGGAGAATTAATCTAATGTTTTGTAATTCTTCGCCCATCTAAACTTTACATCAACTCCTCATTCAATTTATAGTTTCGATAATAATGTATATGTAAAGTTTTATCAATTCCTTCTTGTTGATTAAACTTCTTCTTATAATCTTCAACCTATTTTTTATAATGGTTGTGTAGAATATAATTCTCATTTATCCGTCCCCAAATCACAAGTCACAAATCACAAATATGAAGAGGGGATATCAATATGTTGCGTCCTACGAACGCAGATGGTACAAAACATGTTCCAACAACAAGAGGCACAGTTGATGATGCGATGATGAGGTCTCGCAGTTCCTACAATATAATTTCCAACAACCATCACATATCAAGGTGCACTGTTTTATACGTTTTCGGTCTCGTTTCTATTGTGCTTTTGGTCTTATATTGCTTATTTTTGTTGTTCGATTTGATGCTTTGGTCTTCTTTATACTACATTGTAGGTAAGAATCGACAAAAATGATTAACGAGGTTCGACAAGAGAAACGAGACGAAAAGACGAAAAAGAGGTGGAAATTGAACTCTTGGCCCAGAGTGGACCTAGCGGGCGCTACCCCGCTCGCTAGGTCCAAAACCTGAACTAAGGCAGAACAAGGGGCTAGCGACCGGACATCTCCACTCATATTTAAATCTTTTTCTCTTCGCGATTCTTTTAATTTTCTAGGGTTTAGACCATGAGAGAAAACACCATACACTAGATTTTCTATTCCATTGTTCGTTTTTCCAATTTTGTTGTGGATTCGTTCGTGATTCAAACCCGAAGTTCTTAATACATTCTTTTCCTTTGCAATTCGTGAGTTCTTTTATTGCTTTCTTTATTACTTTATGATCTCTTTTGTTCTTGCTCTTTTCTTGATTAATTCACAGTTCGTTAATCCAAATCTTTCAATTATGTTAATTAATCAATTTAAGGCATATTTAAATTTAGTTTCTTTAAATCTTCATCCTTAGATTTAGGATTTAATTGCTTTATTAATTTTTGTCTAGGTAATTCGTATTTTAATTTCTTTAGTTTCATTCGTCTAGATATATTAATTAGATTAGTTAAAAATCAAAACTCCTTCCTTGATAATACGACTTAGGGTCAATTTATTAATCTATAATGAACTCGTTCTCTTGCGAGTAATTTAATAAAATAAGTTCAAACATGCACCGATGATGCGTACCTGCTACAAGAGCTTGTTACCTCTCAATTAACACAACCGACGATGATGCCAAAGATGTGACTATGAGAACTCACAATAAAATTTATATTTTTAATATATTTATGGTAGTATTTTATTTTTATCATTTATACAATAAAATTCATTTATGTTCTCGATTTAACTAATATAAAAATAATAGAACTAATACTAAAATTTCAAACAAAAAATAAAATTTAAATATTTTTTTTAGAAATGAAAATAACACATAATAAATTTACTCACTTTTAATAGTTAAGTATTAATTATAATAAATAATAAAAGAGAGAAATATCAAATAACTATATATAATTCATATTTTTTTAGTATTTTGAAAAACAAAATTATTTATAACATTATCAAAATCAAAAAATTTCAATACATAATGTTCAATGCATAAAATTGCTAATACCATTTAATTATATTTATTAAAACATAATAAAATACAAATATTAAGAAATAAATTTGTTAAAATATACGGTATGTAATTTTTTAATATTAAATAAGATATATATATATATATATATTTTAATTTTAGAGCCCCTCAAATTTTGGGGGACTAAAGTCATTGCCCCAATTTTATTACATAAATACGGGGCCTGACCAATACACGCATAAGTCGAAATAATGTAATCCATTGTTACTTAATAGGAAAAAACTTTTATATGAATAATTACTTGTAATTTAAAAAAAAATGTATTTTAATTTGTTCATTAATGTAATTAAATATATATAAAGAAATAATATATGCTAAAAGGACAGGTAAAGAGAGTATAGATGTTGGTCGTGCCAGTTGGTTCGATCAGGATCGGTGAGCGCTGGATGGATCAAGGGATGACCAGAAAAGATGAATGCAGCAAGATCGTGTGTGGAGTAGCCGAAAAATATGAGAAGGTAGGGTCAGCTTTATATAGGGCGACCCTTCTTTCCCCTAGGGTTTGTTAAAATAACTGATCCTGTCTATCTAACCGTTCATCCCAAATGTATATTCTCGGTATCCTGCAACCCACTGTCGTTATCGGAGGCCGTAGCCGTTGTTGACCGTGCTGATAGAGTTTTGACTGATATTCCGAGCCGGTTGGGCCGTTCGTGGGCTCATATTACTTAACTGGGTTTATGGACTTTTCGGTTTATTGTAAATCGGTTGGGCGGTCTGCCAATGAGGTTGGTCTGATTGGACTTGCCTATCGATTTACATTTGAACTTATTGATAGAATACGATTTTTATCCACTACAATATTTAAGATGATTTAAAAAGAATTGATAATTTTTTATAATTTTGAAGCAAAATTGATTGTTTGTAAGCGAAAACATGAATTGTTATTTGTTATAACCATTAATTGATCGAATACAAATTTTAATAAATTATTTTAAATAACGCTATGAATCACGCTATAATAACGCAATAAAATATGTTTCATCTCAAGTTTGTTAAATAATTTCCTTTTCCCCATGTACTTGTTACGTAAAAGTTTTTTACTTTCCTTTTTGAATTCTCCATTAATATTGATTTAATTTCTTAAAATGTCAAAAATTATAAAAGTGCGTGGACCTTTTGAAAATATGATATAAGTTGACTCCACTGTACTCAGGTGAATTTTTTGTTTGAAAATATTTGACTAATTCAAAAGCCCGCTTGCGTCTGAAAATATTCATCTCTATAAAAGGCGCCCCTTCCATTCCCGTACCATCACTTATTTCTGTCTTTCTTGCTCCTCCATAAGCGTCCGCGTCCCTGTGCTCTCGGCCTCCGCCATTGTTCGTCGCTTCTTCCTCCGGCGTCCCCGCCTCATCCGCCATTGTTCGTCGCCTCCACCACCTCCCCGTGCTTCCTACGCCGGCCAGACGATACAGGTATAAATAATATATAGTATTATTTATTAATATAAATTGATCATTTAGAATAATATTTGAGGCGATCGCCGACCTTGCGTGAGTATACCAATTATTAATCGCGTAACTTACACGCGCCACCTTCTCCTTCCCCACCCATCATTCTTTCTCTATCTTGCAACGCACGCTACTTTCTCCTTCGTACGACGTCCCCGTGCTCTCTGTCTCATCCGCCATTGTTCGTCCTCCGCCCCCTCTCCGTGCGCTGCTTCTTACACTCCTTCACCGCCCAAACCACATATATAAAAATAATACTCCCTCTTTACACGAAGTAGCAACCCATATTTCTATATCGATCCGTCCACGAAATAGCTTCTCATTTAATTCTCCACTAACTATATACTACTCAATACACTTTACAAATCATCAATGAACTTCGTGGACGAAGGAAGTATAATTATTTATTAATTTTAGTGATAGTAAATATTATAGTTAAAAGTTAAAATACCACCACTAATAACTTTTAGTGACAATTTTTTTCTCACTCATCATTATTGTTTCTCTAGTTAAAAGTTAACAATGACGGTATAGGTACAGTGTAATTTTTACTCTCATTAAAAGTATGTTTTCTTATAGTGTGGATCCCAATTATTTATAATTAAATATGTAATGTGGATGATTAAAAAGATAATCTTAAGGCCAACAATATATAAATATAATTATTAAGAATTGAAATGTATAAATTTTTCGTAGACAAATAAATATACAAATTTTTCGAATTTTTCGTGAACGAAGTGAAGTGAGTAATGAAAAATTAACAACTAAAATTTTGATATTTTAGTGAGCGGTGATATTATTGATAAATTTTTCTCTATAAATTAAAACCCCCTCCTCCACATCATCACTTATTTCTATCTTTCTTGCTCCTCCATAAGCGTCCGCGTTCGCGTCGCTGTGCTCTCGGCCTCCGTCATTGTTTGTCGCCTCCACCACCTCCTTCGCCGGCCACACGATATAGGTATAAATAATATATTGTTATTTTTTAATATAAGTTGATCATATTCTCTCTCTCTCGCTGTCTTGCAACGCACGCTACTTTCTCCTTCGTCCGCCATTGTTCGTACGTCGTCCCCGTCATCCGCCATCGTTCGTCGCCTCCACCGCCTCTCTGTGCGCTGCTTCCTGCATTCCTTCACACCCCAAACCAGATATATAAAAATAATATAATAATTGATTAATACGAAAATAATCATTTGCAGCGGGAGAGGCCGGGTTTAAAACTCGATCGTAATTAAATATTTAATTTTTAATTAAAAGTTTATTAATTCCCATAGTCTTGTAGTTAGGGAGAATTTCAATTCAAGTTTGTTGATTATAATATAATTTAATATTATTCAATAATTAGTGTAAATATAATGGTGTGTTAAATGAAAACTAAATTGTATCAACGGTGAAATATTTAATTTTTTATTTAAAAGTTTATTAATTCTTATATAAGTATATATATAGATGATTAATTTTTTGATTGAAGCAGGCAAGAGCAGAGATCATAATTAAGTTACCTTGATTCCAGACGAAGATGGGCAGTCCGTGTATAACAAAGTTAGCCGGTGATGTAAGTTTTATTAGCTAAATAAAACAGTATTAATTCCTTGCTACGAATGCATATACTATAATTTAATTTAATTTGTTTGTCTCAGGTGCGTAATTACATCGAGGCTTGCATGGTGCGTTACATGTCCAAAGAGAAAACGGAACAGATTATTTATAATCAGATCAACATTGAGCCTGCCATTACTCGAATAGGTAATTAATTAATTAATAAGTCATCTTATTTTTTTTAAGGTTGGTTTGGTTTGATTGATAGGATAAATAGTATTAATAGTTTTAAATCTCTACCTTCATATCCATAATTTTTCATCTCCTTAAGAATTTAGTTATTTTTTATGTCATTTAATCACTCAAATGCTTGATTATATAATCAAACATTTGAGTGATTAAGGGGTATAAAAAATGACTAAATTTATAAGGAATGAGAGAATTATCGATAGGAAGGTAGAGATTTAAAACTATTAATTATATTTATCCTATCAATCCTATCGTTCAAACCAAACCAACCTTATGGATGTACACGAATGATTAATGTGATATTTATTTGTTTTTTGTGTGTTGATTGATATACAGTTTGGAGGGAGATGGAAAAGCAAAACCCTCATTATTTCAGGAACTACTATATTAGAGTGGCGTTGATCGATCAAATAAAGATATTCAATAGACTGTTAGACATCATGAAGGATCTGTTGTTACTCAAACAACATGCACAATCGATGCCACAATGCTATGAACATAATATGTTCCCACAAAAGCAGTTTCTACAAGGCAATGCACCTCAACCACATGAGGCACACCCGATGATGATGGACGAGATGATCTCACAGTACTATGAATACACGCAGCTGCTACAAGAGCCCGTTACCTCTCAAGACACGCAGTTGATGCTCGAACAACAAGAACTCATGACCTTTGAACAGGAAGAGCCGATGCCACAATGCGACCACGAAATCTCACAGTATGACTATGATGCGTACCCAAACACACAACTGCTACAATGCAACATGCACCAACAACAAGAGCTCGTCACTTCTCAGCAGACACAACCGACGATGCCGCAATGCGACGAATATGATGCGTCCGGACCCACGCAGTTGATGCAAGCAGAGAATCATCACAATCACTTCCATTATGATTATATCGATGAATCTGAAAGCATAGTGAGGGCGGAACTACTCTACTAAGCCGATCGATCTGTCACTTCATACTTTCTTTTTCTTTGTTATTCTTTTACACTTATTCTCTCAAATTTATAGTTGACTTTATTATTTCTTGATTTTTTTGGCTTTATTTTTTCCCACAGTTAATCCAAAATCATTTTTTCAAATTTCTATTCGACTTTATTAGTCTTCCATTTTTATTAGTTAATGCTCGTATATATATTTGATATTGTTATTTTTTTTTTAGAATAAAAAATAACATTTTTTATCATCTATATTTACCAAAAATTAATGGTATATTATTGTATTCAGTTTTATTTGATTTCATTGTTGTTTATTCTGATAATCTTATTTAACATTTAATTATAAAATAATAATATTATTAGAAGAAATATAAAATGTTAAATATGTATATAATGTTAAAATTTTAGAAAATAAAAAGTGATGTATAAAATAAATGATCGAATTTATTAAATAATATATATAGTTACATCATGATCGTATATAATTAATATGCCTAGTCTCTTTGGTTTGCTTGATTAGCTTTGATTAGGTGTGATTAATAAAATAATCAAGCATAATCAAGTGTTTGGTTTGCTTGATTTGGCTCTGGATAGATTATCCGGCCCGCATATAATCAAGGAATTCCTTAATTATTAATTAACTCAAACTTGACTTGATTAGGCTTGATTATTAATCAAGCATCACAAATAACAAGTAGGTCTCATACCCCACTTGATTAGACTTGATTATTATTCAATAAAAAATAATAAAGAATGTGCGATTCAAACTCCTACACACTTCAATTGAAAACTAATAACAAGTAGGTCTCATATTTCACTTACAACACTTTTACATACAGAGTCAAAATAATACATTAAAACTCGTGTCAGGTGAAAATGTTAACCAGATTCATGGAGAGTAATAGATTAGTCTTAAAATAAAAATTATATATGAAGAAAATTAATTTGGAACCAAACCGTCATAAATATTTTCCAACCATAAATAAAAATATAACAGAACTTGATAAAAATGAAATGAAAACAATATCATACTACTACTACTGTCCATATAGTAAATCAGATATTGCACGGTAGACTCTACCCTTATTTTGAATCATGGAACAAATCATGAAATAGTCTATGACATGTACGTTGCAATACTTTTTATAAGTTGGTAGCAATTAAACGATTACATAATAAATTTGATATTTAAATAAAATAAACCACATATTCAATAAAATTATTATCAATTACATTTTACTTATAAAAATCTCCGGTGATAATTAAAGTACTCTCGTTCATTGAACATTTGTGGAATATATAAAAGTAGTGATTAAATAGAACTAAAATTATTTCATTATAAATAATTTATAAGATATATCTGCGCTTCTTAATAATATAAATTCTCTCTTTTTCTATCAAAATGAAATCAAATTATTAAAATACGTGAGAACTGAGAAGTGCATGAGCCGTTTTAAAGTCCACGTGTCATCCTTAATCGATCTCCCAATCCCAACAAACTCGCGGCCGGACTCATCTGACCCCACGATCTAAAAATCAACCACTTACAACTGGCCACGTCACCGCATGGGATATTTCGTCTCCCTCGATATAAATAGCAAACAATGGTACGGAGAATCACACACTATACAAGTTCAGTAGCAATTTAGAGAGGTCACAAAAAAATGATTTCCTCCTCTCCAAGCTTCCTCTCTCCCCTCCTCGCCGTCCTCCTACTCTGGCCGATCGCCTCCGTCGTCGGTATTCTTCGCGCTCCGCCGAATCTATCTATGATCTCGGTTGAGCGACTGATTCGCGACCTCAATTTGTTCCCAAACCTTGCGATCAACATCGTCGATGACGAGTTTGCTTCTCCCGATGCTGCGAGGATTTTCGAGAGGCGATTTAGGTTCCCGAACTCGGTCGATCCGAACTCAGCTGAGCAACTAGGTCACCATGCTGGTTACTATAAGATTGAGCATTCTCACAGCGCCAGGTTAACTTCTTCAGAAATTGACTTAAAAGATATTTGTTAGCGAACTGTTCTTTTGTTGTCGTTCGTTAACTGGAAGTCGGTAATTTGATTCGAATCAGCAGCCTATTATGGTAATGCAACAGTTGCTGGACTAATTTTCGCTGATTGTCTGTGATTTTATGCCTATTATTCATGTGCGATAAATACGTTTTAGTCGTATAAACATCATGGATGTCTTTGTGATATACATTTCGTGTTCTTAGATTGGTGGGATGAGCATTTCTATACATCTGTTTAGAGTTATTTCGAAATGTATTAGTCATAGGTTCAAGTAGAGCTGCTTTCGCTTTGCAGTCATTTTTTCAAGTTCCGATGCATTTCGGACTGGAGCTAGTAAATTCTTAATGTGAAAACACTTCCATCATCATTTTGCACTCACTGGATATGTTTGTTTGCATTTTTGTCTAATGACGCTAAACGTGGACCTGCAGATCTGTTAAGCTGTTTTTACGCTTTGGCATTGATATTTTCCGAAAGTTTAATCTGCTCTGAATCTTAATTTGGATGTTTGACATATTCTATTGCTATACCTGGTTGATTATTAAGAACGCCGGGATAAACATTGTGGACTTCACGAGCAACGGTAACTGGGGATGTTTTTTTTTTTTTCAACTTATGGATGAACCCTTTTCTGGAGCATGCTCTGTTCATTTTATAAATAAATGATGATCTATTATATTTCTAGATTCTTCAAACATTATGATTGTAAAGTTTCATATGGAAATATTCAATTTTCCACAGCGTCTGATATTTCACTGTACCTGAGGGTCAAACTAAGGCTATTGACATTATGATTGCAGGATGTTTTACTTCTTCTTCGAATCTCGCAATAGCACCACAGACCCTGTTGTCATCTGGTTGACCGGTGGACCAGGTTGCAGCAGTGAGATGGCCCTTTTCTATGAAAATGGCCCGTTCACTATTGCTGATAATCTAACTCTTGTGAGGAACGAATATGGTTGGGACCAGGTAGTGGTTTTTGATTAACTCAGTTGGTGGATACATATATTACATACTGAATTTGATAAGATACTTAAATTTACAGTGCTTATACTGTTATACAATAGGATTTCTGAAATCTGCTTCACGTTGGTAGAATTTATTGTGTTCTGCGATTTTTGGTGTCATATTTGAGCAGCTGCATTAGGTTTTCATTGTCCCTAACATGTCATCACATATCAAGTCTCAGAAACATTATTGGCATTTGAATCTCTGTGATGGTTTTGCAGGTCTCGAACATCATCTTTGTTGACCAGCCTATTGGAACTGGATTTAGCTATAGTTCTGATAAACGTGACATCCGCCACGATGAGCATGGTGTCAGCGATGACTTATATGACTTTATACAGGTTATTTTTATTACTCCCTCCGTCCCCCAAAGTGAGTTACACTTTGACCTTCACGGGTTTTAAGAAAAAATGTTGACTTAGTGTATAGTGTGTAAAAATTATAATGAGTGGAGTTAGAAAGGTGTGATGTTAGTGGAGATTGGGTCCCACTTAAAGGTATGTTGTGAGTGGAGATAATGTCCAAAAATAGAAAGTTTTGAATGTAAAACACTTTGGGGGACACCCCAAAAAGGAAATGCGTAACATACTTTGGGGGACGGAGGGAGTACTTCATTTCCCTGTGCACCCTCCGCTCCCTCCTGTAGTGAAGCATGTGGTCTTTTGATGTGCTAGCTGCTCATAAAGAAATTGATTGTGCCTACACCTATCTTAGTGGTTTAGACGCTAGATCTGCAAGCGGAAATTTGATTATTTGTAAAGGAAACAATGTGGAAATTCCGGTTTTTGGAGTGTGCTTTCATATAATGAAGTTAGACCTTTTACCTTATTTCTGTTTGCTAGTCCCTGCACACATGAGGAGAAGTAAATATTGGTATTGAGTTTGATATCCATCTGCAAAAAATTATTGTTGTTCTGTACGAGAAAGGAAGCCTATAAACAGAGTACTTTGGACTACATTTGTTGTGTTTTTCGTGTAATGTTGTGAAGCTGAATAACATGCTTTCATTAATGAGACCACCCTCTTGGGATATTCTTGTTGAGTGCATGTGTGTGTGTGATTGGGGGAATGGGGGAGTGCAGAGTCTCTTGAGTGAACTTCTGGTTTCTGTATTTATAACTTCTCCCAACATGTTTCCATGTAGTATATCTGTGGCAAGGATTTAGACTAATTTTTTAATTACTTACTTAAATTGCTGAATGAAGTGTATTTTAAATTCTCGTAGTGTGAAATAGAACCAAATGTTTGCTTATGACGTACTAGTGAAAAAAAAATGATGCAGAACTGCTTTGTCACTATGCTTGTTTGTTACAAATTTTATTTTAATTTTGTAACTTTTCTTGGGTTGCAAGTTCTTATCAATCTTTTGTATTTGTTATATTCATATATATATACCCCATTACAATGAGGGTAGAATTTTATTAGGAGAGGAAAGATAAGTGTGTTATATAAGAACTAAAATACTAAATATAGATAGTCCTAATTGGCAAGTTTCTCTTTAGGCGTTCTTCACGGAGCATCCTGAATTGGCTAAAAATGATTTTTACATTACTGGAGAGTCCTATGCTGGACATTACATTCCTGCTTTTGCTGCTCGTGTGCACCGAGGAAATAAAGAAGGGGAAGGAACTCATGTAAATCTGAAGGTATTGTCAAGGAATAATGTTAAAGGAGTTCCTCTGGCCATCTTGATTTCTTATACAACTTAACTACACAGGGATTTGCTATTGGAAATGGTCTCACGGATCCAGGAATCCAGTATGCTGCTTATGCTGATTATGCTCTTGATATGGGAATACTTACGCAATCTGAGCATGACCGTATCAACAAGGTTCTTCCACTGTGTGAAGCAGCTATCAAGCTCTGCGGTATTATGCATCCTGTTGTTCTTAACATTCTTTTTGTTACAATGATTTATGTGTTTTTGGGACCTTCTATCCCTGTCTACATGTCTTCTGCTAGTGTCAATGTGTCATTGCTTAAGTTACTCTAATGATCAATGGCTATATAGCCTATATTGCAACTTCCAGGCTAGCTTTAATGTTTATTTTACTTGTTTCAGGCACTGATGGAACCATATCTTGCATGGCGGCTTATTTTGTTTGCAACACCATATTCAGTTCTATTATTTCACATGCTGGTGATATAAATGTAAGAAACTTTAATTTGTCTATATACACTACCAACATGTGATGAGCTAATGTGAAATCAGGATTCTAGGTTATCTTCTGATTTATCACTCATGTGCATAAAATATATAATAACAGTAGATATCATTACATTTGATCCTATTAATCTATTTATGCGATGAACTTGGACAAATAAACACATTGAAGTCATTGATGAAATTCATAACAACTTAGCAGTCAAATGCATACATGTGCCTAAGCATTGCAGTTTGAAGTGATATGGTTTTCTCCAGATAGAGGTCTCCTGCTTTGCATATAGTTGTTCAGAAGTAGGTCATGACATTTTTAAGTTAGCATACTTTAGTTGATGCTTCACTCTTTATCTCCTGCAGTATTATGATATCAGAAAGAAGTGCATAGGTAGTCTATGCTACGACTTCTCAAACTTGGAGAAGTTTCTGAACCAGAAATCGGTGAGGACTGCACTTGGAGTTGGAGATATTGAATTTGTTTCGTGCAGTCCTACTGTTTACCAAGCAATGCTCATGGACTGGATGAGAAATCTTGAAGTTGGTATTCCTGCTCTTCTTGAGGATGGAATAAAGATGCTGGTGTATGCTGGAGAATATGATTTGATCTGCAACTGGCTTGGTGAGGCTACTTTACTCTTGAGCAGGGAATAGCGACATTATCCAAAGTAAAGCTCATAAGAGGTCACTGATTGACTAGAACTGTACTCGATCATTTCTGTGAGCAGGTAATTCAAGATGGGTCCATGCAATGCAGTGGAGTGGTCAGAATGGTTTCGAATCATCTCTTGAAGTCCCTTTTCAAGTTAATGGTTCAGAAGCAGGGCTATTGACGAGTCATGGACCTCTGAGTTTCTTAAAGGTTGATCCCCCCGCCCCCAACCGCACTCACCCATATTGCCATAATGTGGATTCACTACCATGCTGATCTGTATTTGACTCTTTAATTTATCCTAACAAATTCATTTCTGAGTATAGGTACATGATGCTGGACACATGGTTCCTATGGATCAACCTAAAGCTGCACTAGAGATGCTGAAGAGGTGGATGAAGGGATCACTCTCAGAATTGAGTGCTGCACATCAAGACCTGGTTTCTTCGATGTGATTATGAAGCATACCTTTTTTGTGAACTTAAGCAATGTCTGTAATGAGAGATGACTCATGGACATGTAACAGCCTCACGATAGTTATGTAGGACAAGTAAGGTTTTCTTATATGGAAGAAAAATGTTGAAATTGGGCGTGCTGCAAGTATGAAGCTTGTCCTATGCTGTGTAGTTTAATGTCTGCCCTTTTTACTAAGAAGTTTATTGCCTTATTTTGCTGTAATGATACTTCCCCATCACTAATATTGGGTTTTCCTTATTGGGATTAATCTTAGCTTATTATGGTTGCTGGTTAGTTGTATATGGAAAAATTATGTTTATGTGTGTGGATGAGTAGTTTTGCATCATGCATTCATGATTGACTATTAACATCAGAAATATATAAGGATAGTCATGTGAATATACTAAATTGTTCCCTTAATGTTATCCCATTATACTCTGCAATCTTAATCGTGATTATAAAGATACTCATACAATCTACCCTAGCTTCATTCACAAAGCTGTGATGCATATGTCTCTGGCACTCATTGGTGCTCTCTCCATGAGTTGATGTTATTTTCTTTTTACAAATTGGTTTCTGATGCTGATAATATCTTCCATTTTTGTGGTATTTTGATGGACAAAATAAGACCAGGGTCAAGTTGGATGCAGTCCTCAAACTTGAGGTTGGTGGTGCTTGTAAGTATTGTCCATTGATCCCCTATGTTTTGTCATGTGCGTCGGTGACTTTATGTTTACTGCATATTATCTTGCCATTGGGCCTTGCATTTCAAATTAGAATGTCAAGTCATTTGTTTTATTTTGGCTGCGCTACATTTATATCATTGAGTTTGTGGGTTTGGTGTATGTAGGCCCAGTGGTGCGTATTGGGCCATGCATTTGATATTGGAATTTGACTTGTTTTATTTTGGCTGTACTACACCTCATTGAATTTGTGCAGTGGTACATATGTCGACCACTAAATATGGGAAACTTTGTGGTCAAGTTGCACAAGCATGATTTCCCATCTTCCTCAACTTTGATGCTAGTTTTGTTTTACTTTTTTCTTTTCCGATGTGTATATTTGGTTGAGTTCATTTCCATGTGTTTTAATCTGTTTTTGTTCATTTGGTATGCACAGTGCCCAAGTTAACTGGCGGACTGAATGGAGCTATGATGGGGATATCTCAGCTGTTGGTGATGGACTCTTTTGCATCTGAAGCAACTTTATTTCCTTGTTGAGGTAAGGTAAATTAAGAAGCTATAGGTTAATAATTGAGTAAGTTCTTAGTCACAGTATGCTAGATCCAACTTGAGATTGGGAAGTCAGTTTCATTGACTATTTTGCAAGTTGTAGGATTTTAAAATTATACTCCCTCCGTCTCCCAAAGTGTTTAACGAATTTCCTTTTTTCGGGCCGTCCCTCAAAGTGTTTAACACTTGAAAATTTATATTTAGGGACATAGTTTTTTCTCCCTTTTACCCTTTAAAATTGTTTTATTTTCAAAATTGCCATCCGTGGGCCCATTATTTTTTTTAACTAGTTTTCTTAACCCAACCCATTTAAAATCCTAACCCAAACCAATTAAAACTAATCTAACACTAACCTAATCCATTAATACTAACCTAACCCTAATCCACTAATATTAAGTGTTACCTAATCTATCCGCCTCTCTTCTCTACTAACCTAATGCCTCTATTCTCGATTCTTCTACTCTCTTCGTTTTTCTCTGTGAAATCCGAAACCCTAATTCTTCGATGGAACCCTTCACTTCTCCTTCGAGCTCTGTCATGGATGATTCCAAATCACCACCCTTCGCTTCTCCTTCGAGCTCTCTTCACTTATCTCAATCTGATGTAGAAATTGCTACATCTACCCAATCTCTTTACCTTGAGCAGTGGATGGAACCATCCCATTTTTTTGGCGATTTTGATACAATTGTGGAGGAAACACCTCTGGAAGGAGAGATTGGCTTAGATCTCGTAAGATCTAAGCCAACTCGGCCTCCAGATTCGATGATGGAGGAAACCTTAGATTCTGAGGCGCCTGAGAATCGAGAGTGGTCGGAGGAGAAGAAGAAGTGGTTCAGAGAGCTCGTTGGGATCTGAGTACCCATGGTTGTTCCTTTTCTCTTTGGTAAGGAGGCAACTATATTCTTCTAACTGCATGTTACTGATTTGGGCGTAGTTGACCCCTGGTGTTTCTGATTTGTGATCTGGGCGTTAGTGGGCCTTTGCTGATCTGTTGTTAGGCGTAGTTGGCCCCTTGTTATATGTTCTTGGGCGTAGTTGGCCTTTTGTGATCTGTGATTTGGGCGTAGTTGGCCAATTGAGCTATGTTCTTGACATTTGTGATCTATTCTTGGGGTTGATGTGATATGTATTGATATTGCACTTGTGTGAGCTTATGTGATCTGTTCTTGGCCTCTTCATGTGATATGTACAGATACTGCACTTGTGCTTGCCTCTTGTGATATGTTATTGGCATGTTATGCTCTTGTGATACAGATATTGCACTTGTGATCTTTTCCTATCCTCTTGTTGTCTTGTGATCTGTGCTTGCCTTGTGTGTTTGAACTGATACATATACTACACTTGGTCTTGCATCTTGTGATCTGTGCTTGCCTTGTGAGGTTATGTTTTGCATGAAACCCTAGAGCCTATTATCATGCCTCCACTGCATTTCTTATTTGTGATGTGTATTTGGAGACAAAACCCTGTGATGATGATCTACATGTTTAAGGTATATCTGAGGTGTTCTTCACCATTTGCTTATTTGTGATGTGGTTTTTGGAGGTTGATTATAGTGTTCTTGTGTGTTTTAGTGCTTTAATAAATGTTTGTGATGCATACAATACGTGCTGAGACTTTAATAACCCAACATATGTGGCAAAATAAGTGTTTACATGCTAAACAACTACCATCCATCAATGCAGTTGCTTATCTTGTAAACCTTATCCAAAAAAACTGAAATTATAAACCCTATCCAAAAGCTTTTTGCAAACTATCTATACATCAACCTTGTTCTAAACTCTATCCAAAAACTACTGTCTAACCCCTATCCACTAAACCACTGTCTAAACATCAACCTTGTTCTCCAAAAGCATTGACCAAGCTGTCAATATTGTACTTAGCACCTCCATTGTTCTCTGGCCTGTTTAAGTACTCCAAGCATTCCCTTATCAAATCCTCTTCCACCCGAAGACAGATTGGAAGTGTTCCTGCCCTTGCTTGTCTTCCTTTTCCCATATGTGGTATCTTGTAGTTGTTGCCTCCCTTATTATTCATTATTTCAGTGTAGCATTCTTGCAGTTTCAAGAAGACATTGTTAAGTGTGATTGCTGTCAGTTCTTGAAATGATTCTTCCACATTCTTAACTAGATCATCAACACCTTTACACACTGTCATCTTATAAGCTCTGTATAGATCTGAAAAATCTTAGATCATTGATATTGCAATCTGGTGAGTTTGGTGGTTGACAAAGTAAGCTTATGTTGAATCCATCTGAATTAGCTGCATTAATGAATTCTTGATCAGTAGTTGCTATATGTGGTTTGACATTGTCTTGTTGAATGATGATGTGCTTTGATGCATTTTTTGGCCATTTTGCTTTGATTGAAGGTATGATCTGCAAAATGAAACTAGTGATGCATTGAGTACTAAGTGTTTAAAATTTTTGTGCTAAATCAATGATAAACTTATACTGAACTGATACTGATACATATATTGCACATGTTTAATGATGAATTTTTGTGCTGAATCAATGATGAACTGATTGGGATACAAATACTGCACATGTTTAATGATGAATGTTTGTGCTAAATCAAATTTTTTGTAAACTGAACTTCTGTTTTTATAAACTTAGCACAATCTGAAAACACCCCACCTTTCTTTTAAATCTGAAAACCAGTAAACGAATACCTTGCTTATGATGCAGTCTTTGATTACATCCTATGTGATGGATTGGATTGCTTTGGTCTCCATTGTCCCTTTCTTTCTGTTTTTGGAGTTCCTTTTGGCAGCTTCTAAGTGTGTGAATGGAAAAATTCCAAGCTTCCCATCAAATAAAACAGTTTCATCTTCTGAAATGTGTGGCCTACTTTCGGCACACATAAACATAACTTTGGTAATGTACCTCTTTGACTTGCAACTTCTGTGTGGTTCAATCATTCGGAAGCAAGTAGAACCTGTCACTTGCTTTTGTCATATAAAACCACTTCTCATCTATATGCACAACATTATGCATGCTATGATACTTCACACCTCCACCTGCCCTTATATCTAGGTGACTCATACTCCATCTAAGTCTACCTATCTTATTTTGCATAGTTAATGTAGGTTTGATTGCACTTGTGTGAGTTCTCATCTGTTTTTTTTTCGCCCAGCGACCTACCATGGTCTTACTCACACCTAAATTATTTGCCAACTTCCTAATAGAAGATCTCTCAAAATATGTAAGTGCCCTAACTGCCTCTTCATCTATTTGCTTTTTATCAGCATGCTTACATTCTTTTTGCTTGCTTTGTAGGTGGACAACCTGGCCAAGAGTAAGCTGCCCCTTTGTAGCTTTCGAAATCCTCCACACAGTCTGTCTAGTGACTGTGAAGGTGGAGACAGCTTCATTAACTGCTCCACACCTCAAATCTTCCCCATCAAGATGCCTCAACAACCACTGCCCAATCCGATTTCTTCGCTCGTCACTCAACTTTTTCTTATTAACAATTGTAGATGTAGACATATTTAATGCTCTTTAGCTTTTGAGGAGTCGGTTTTTGTAAGAGAGGTTGAGAAGAAAGTTAAATGCAATTGTAAGGACTGATTTTGCTACTTAAGCATTTGTAAGAACAAAAATTTGGTTTGAATTTTCCCTCCTTAATTTGCCTCTTAATTTTTGTTACTTAAGCACTTGTACAGTTGGAACAAAAAGAAATTTCCAACGCCTTCTTCCCTTCTTTTTTTCATCTGTACAATTTGGTTTCTTGCTTTAATTATGCAGTTTGATTATTTACTTTAATTAATTAATCTGATTAATTAATTACAACCTTCAATGATTAATCTTTAAGTTAATCAAATTAATCAGAATTTGTTAAATCAGTTTAATCATTAAAATTAAAATCAGATTAATCAAATTAAACTAGCTTTAATAAAATCAGATTAAATCATTAATGATTAAAATTAAATTTAAATTGTCTAAATTGTTAAATATGGATTATTGTACACTTAATCTATTTTTAACTAAATATAAATGGGACTCAATCTCCACTCACAACACCTTTCTAACTACACTTCTTACACATCATACACTAAGTCAACAACTTTTCTTAAAACCCGTGCAAGTAAAAGTGTTGCACACTTTGGGGTACGGAAGGAGTACCATCTTTGAATTAATGAGACACCAATAGACATTTTTTTAAAGTGACCAGCTAAAATGGTTTATCCTATCCTAACTGTAAAATTTGTTGATCCAATAGTGTGTTTACTATTTAGTCTTCTTATAATTAGTATATAGCCAACAACTTCACATGGTGGCCAGAAACCTTGTTTGTGTTGTGCAGACAAATTCATTGTGCTTTTCACAAACAGGCTTACCTTAACAACCACAAACTCTTCGAACCACTTTACCATCAAAACAGAAACAGCGCCAGACCAAAGATCAATTACAGATTATCTGCTCCCCATTCAACGATAATACAAAAAGCATTTCGTCATCAACCCCACTGACTCTATTGTGACAATCTTTTCAGATAAGCAAATGAATTGATCCCGTAGCTGTGTTTTTTGTCTATTCCTGAGAATTTAGTGGTTCCATGCATTTAAGGACCATGGGGTCGAGATTCAGAGGGTACATTTTGATTCGTTAATTATGTGGTCTTTACTTTCACATAATGTATACATGATGATCTAGATTATAGATAATATTGATTGGCAGGACATCCATGTCTGCTTGTGTGTGTTATTGTGTAAATAGTTATTTTTGTTGAGTTGAGATAGAAATGAATAGCTCTGTTTTGATGGTATCCTAGGTATCCTAGGTCTCTTTTCAATCACGCCCCACCTCAAATATGTTATGCATGAAGCAAGGTGTCATTCCATTTTCATATATGCTAATTAATTAGAATTCCATACATAAATATGTAAAATTTTCTTTGATGCATAAAAGGTGATGGCAAAAATTAGTATGATCATTTAATGAATCGACACAGTTAGGTTGAAAATTTTTATGGCGTCCTCATTTATTTATTTGTTAATAATATATCAATGTCGTCACTTAGATATTACTTAAAATAAAGTACGTGTTATCTTTTCTTGCAATAGTAGTGTCTGTTTTACTAATTGCTTGTCGATTCATCGATTTGAGTTTATCAATAGGTTGCACATGAACTTATTGAAATGTGAAATAGGACATAGGACATTGAATCAGCTAATACTAAAAAGAAGATGAACACTAGAAATGATGAATTTGGAGCACTATAATGCATCTTCTTTTTCTCTGCTTGGCTAAAGTAATGAAAGATAAAATGTGGGTAAATTTAATTACTTTTAAATATCTCTTTACCCTCTATTCTTAAAAATGTGAGAAGAAACAAATTTCGTCGTACCCTATATGATTCCCTACCATTTTGTTTCTATGTAGAGTACTTTCTTATCTTTGGTTTGACAAGGAACCCTTGTATAATGTGCACGCATATGCTAATTTGTTTGATATATAGTTGCAATCAATCAATCAATTTCTCCTTTAGCATTACGATTGACGTAAAGCCTTCTTAATCTATATGTTTTTTTTTTTTGAGAGACGGTCCCGAACAATTAATTGTAGATTCGATTACTTATGGTAGTTTTCAATTACTTGAGTTTTATCATGCATGCATCATGTATTTTAGTGAAACAAATACTAATATAATCTATGACGCACGTGCTTCTAATTCTCTTCAACTTGTAAATATATTTGTTGTGTTACCTACATCTACGTATTAAAACGTATTCTTGTGTCCTTGTCCCAAGTTCTTCAATATATATATAGACACTGCTTTTTTAGTAGAAAATATATATAAATACTTGGATTTAAAGCGGCCTCTAGTGGAGGGCCTACTCAATGGGGTGAGTGGATGACTAGCAACTAGAGCTGCCAAATTTGTCGGGCCGGGCCGGGCACGGGCCAACGTTTCATTTTGGGTCGGGCCGGGCCAGCCTGGAAATTTGATGGCCAGCAAAATTTTAGTCCAACTCAGCCCTTTACTGGCCATCGGGCCAAAAATGTCCATATAATATTTTATTTTTAAATTAATAATTTTGATGTCCAAATAAATTATTTAGAGTAATCAAACGACATTTACAAAACTACAATATTAGTGAAATTTGATTTATTAATAGTTATAAAATTAAATATTATGTAAAAATTATTATTATCAAAATAAAATAAAGATGGAGAGTAATAAAAAAAACACATGATACTATTTTCCTAAAACAAAAGTTACAAAACAAATAGCATAACTTATAGGATTTTTTTGGCCCATGGCCCATTTGGCCCGTCGGGCCACCGGGTCAGGTAATTTAGGCCCGGGATTTTTTGGGCCATCTAATTTTGAGCCCAACCCAACCCTAAATGCGGGTAGGTCGGGCCGGGCCATTTCGGGCCGGTTTTGACATCTCTACTAGCAACTACCTCGTGTAGTAAAGTTTTAATGTTGGGTATTTCTTTCTCTAAGGAAAATTCTTCGTACCTACCTATCTTAATACGGTGTCCATCGTTTAATTAACATTTTCCTAAATAATTATTTCCTACGTTACTGGCTTCTATATAGATTCTTATTTCTTTCCTTTTCTTTTTTTTTTCAATTCAAGGTACCCCATCTTAGTTTCTTAGATCCATAATATTATAATCGGGTTTCATGTTTAAAAGAATAAATAAACGAACATATTGACCTTTAATTTTTGTGTGATCTGTAAATTTAATGATACTAATTAATAATCATTTTAAGATGTTATGAGAGAATAATACAATATAAATATATTCGAAGATAAAATTATTAAAAAGATAAAATTATTAAAAAAATAAAAACAATACATTGATTAAGTATATGGTTAATTCTAGAAAGTATTGAAAGATCTGGAATCTGGATGGGTGAGAAACCCCACCAATCAATTTGTATTACTGTCAAAACTTTTTATCTTTGTTTTGACAATCAATTAATATAGGCTTAGATATGTTTGGCCATGCTACTATTTTCCGCACTAAACTCTTACTGGATTGAGTTAAAGTTGTGGTTGACTCATATGAATTGATATATTCCAAACATAATTATGAATCATATATAGATCAGATGTACTTGGGGTTCATTTTTGGTTTAAAGTATAGGTAGACATGATCACGTGTTTCATGCAAAAGTAGCAACTAAACTGAAAGTGGAATTTTGAGATAAGTTCTTGTTTGTCTCGTATCCAATTAGGTTTATGAATACATTAAATGTATGAAAGTCTTTCAATTAATAAATACTTTAGATTTTAAAGGAAAAATTCAAACTCAAAATCTTTGATTTGGAACGTTAACTTTCTCTTACTCTTATCTATTTCGTTAAAATTGACATATTTTTTGGTTATGTCAATTAATATTGACTTGTTTTAAAAAAAAAAGATAAAATATAATATTTTGAATATGTGGATCTCGTTATTTTTATCTTTTATACTATTTTTTATTTTAAGTATAAAAAAGATAAACTAGTTTTAATAAAAAGAAGGGAGGAATAGATAAAACATAGAAAAACGCTTATTAATTTATAAAATGATTTTGAAATACGTCCAAAATAGGCTGTATTGGATTCGGTTTGTCGACATAGGTTATACTATCATTAATTATTGGGCCCAAGCACGTGTGCCTATTCTTGCAAACAATAGCTTTTCTGTGTTGTTTGTGTTTCAATTTCAAACACTATAAAGATTCCTAACTTTATTGTGCCACTATTCGAATAAATTTTATCATTTAATTGTGCTACTTTTATATATATATATATATATATATATATATATATATATATAAGGTTTAATTGTCAAATAAAACACACCATTTCTCACTATATTTATACTTTTAGATCTGGTAAAAGACCGGGGCGGACCGATCTGGTTCAAGCTCACCGGACTTTTCGGATTGGACCGACTTGAAAATTAATTAGACTGAAAAATATATAACTCAATCAAAATTTCATGAAATGTTTATTGCAACATAAAATTTTCGTGAAATGTTTATTGCAACATAAAATTTCATGAGTAGATGAATCCACCGAAATTATGATCAATTTGAAAAGATTGAAATGATCAAAAAATCGATCATGCATCAATTATCTAGGCTCATACGGTCAAATCCGCCCAAAAATGGTTGAATGGATGAGCTGGTCCGGATTGATTCGAGGTCGTTATCCGGACTCTACTTTCCATACATGGACATTTTTTTACTGCCAAGAAACGTCAAAACATCATTTAATGTCGTCGACATATATGTTGACATGTAAAATCTCTTTTAAACTACTCTTAATGTCTCACTATTTTTGACCTTAATAATCAGTAAAAAAAAACTCACATATTTGGTTAAACGAGGTTAAAAATAATGAGACGTAGGGAGTGTATTCTAAAAACATAGTTTTTTATTTACTAGTAATGTTGTGTATATCCGTTGAGTTTTCAATTAAATCGTTGTTGTTCATAACATGTCACATATTTGGCCGATTGGAAAATAGAATTTGGCTGTTTAATTTGTAACAAATGCAAAGATGGAGTGCTAACTGCAACAATCTAATAATCCTCACGTGCAAGACTATTTGATTTAACTAGTATAACCCGTTTAGTCATGAAATTACTTTATGTTGTATTATATATGTGGTCACTATAATAATAAAAATATTCAACTAAATTGACATATACAAAATAATTTTTAACTTATAAAGAAATATTCATAAAATAAAATTTTACATAGTCTTTATTTATATGTAAGAAATATTATGTATATAGTAAATTAAATATTATAGACAATAAAACATGTTTCAAACAAAATTATGAGAATAAAATTTATATTTATTTTATTTTGTTTTGGAAATCTCATCATACACTACATTAGTCGAGATGAATTAAGAAATGAAATAAGAATGAAAATACCAAGAAATGGAGGGATATCAAATTTCATTTATTTGTGTTGTATTTGAATGAACTGAATCTTGTCTATTTCCACTTTGACTTTTTATTTTTTTTAACAAACCAATTTACCCTTTCAAATATGTATGATGTATTAACATTCTTCTTAAATGAAAGAAATAAAAAAGGTCATTTTATTTATTTAAAAAACTTTCACATTTATGTTATACTCTATTTATCTCACTAAAAGCGACCACAAGGGAGTCGACACAGAGATTAAGAAAGTAAAGTGTTGTGTTTTTAAAAAGGTGGGAATTAGTATTTTAAATGTGATTTTTTTTTTTTTGAAAAAATGACCACTTTTAGTGGGACGATCCAAAAGGAAAAAGTGGTCATTTTTAGCGGGACGGAGGTAATAATATTTTATAAATATACCTCTTGACAAGATAGATAAACGATAATAAAAATTGATAATTAATTCTTATTGTTTTTTGGCCTCATCAGAGTTCTACTATAGAAACTTTCAAGATAGACCCGGGAACAAATCCAAACAGAATAAAAGATCACATTGACGCAGCCACTATGATCCAGATTTGAAATCAATACGTATCTATCTTAATATTAATTCATTTATATATATAAAATTTTATCTATATAATATATAAGGTATACATTGAATTCTATAATTAAATCATAATTAATAAAACTACTATATATAAGATATTAATTATGTAATTATAAAAATTATTTAATGATCTATATAATGTATAAGGTATACATTTAATTTTATACATTGCAAATTGACGAATAATTAATTAAGTAGGGCTATAATCATGATTAATTAATTTTATAAAATATTTATTATACATTTATCTAAAACAAATCACTTATGTTGGATCGGGAGCGTCCATCAGAATTAACGTACTGGCCCCACACACCAACACTTTCTTTCCCAGCCTGCTTTGTCCTCACTGACAGGCTAACCCAGGACACTTCCCAGGAGGTCACCCATCATAGTATTGCTCCAAGCCAAGCACGCTTAACCTTGGAGTTTCTACTAAGGGGTCACCTGAAAAGATGATGCACCATGTTGGTATGAGTAGTACTAATCAATTCATTTAACCTCTCGTCAACAATGGTAGTGCAGGCCCTTTTCGACTGAGGCAGGCCGCACTCCCATAAGCTCTCTCGGGTACGATACACGGAGGACCCACCCTCCGGGAGGTGCTGGAGTCCACTTCCCAACAACTTATCCATAAATCATTGAATTATATGTATTGTAAAGATGATTAATTAATTAAATAGGACTACAATCATAATTTATTTCTATATATAAAATTTTATCCATATAATATATTAGGTATACGTTGAATTTTGTAATTAAATCATATTAATAAAATTAGTATATATAAGATATTAGTAGGGCTATAATTTACTTCACAAAAATATAATTAAACCATACTAATCAAATTACTATATATATAAAATATCAATTATATATTATATAGATAGATTATTGTTTTTGGAAAGAAGCATAAAATATCTATAAAATAATTTCATAAACAAAATTATATCTCCTTACCTTTTCAAGTATATACTTCCAAAAATAATCTCATAACAAAATGTAAGGCTCTATATATATAGGTGGTGTAATTGTATAGTTTAGATATTCAGTCCTTGCATGTTTACTAAACTTTTCTCACTACCTTTCCTCTCTACAATATATAAAAGTCTCTCAATTTTGGCTCCATATTTTATACTTCAAAGAATTCCAAATCCTCAAATCCTATTAAGTATTATCCTTCCTTTTCATTTCCATCACTATAAAAATAAAAGAATTGATAATTAAAAAAAAAAAAACACATGACTATCCTTTGCATGAACAAGAACCAATCCTCCATCTCCCACCATGCTTCCAAGCAAAATGAAACTCAACAAAACACCCTAATCTTGGATGCTCTAGTCTCTCCACACCAAACCCAAATACCCCCCGAGTTCGTATGGCCCGACCATGAGAAGGCGACCTCCAACCCACCGGTGCTCGACGCTCCGGTGGTGGATATGGGGGGGTTCCTCGCGGGTGACTCTGCGGCCACGGATGAGGCGGCAAAGCTCATTGACCAGGCATGCAGAAAGCATGGCTTCTTTCTTGTGGTGAACCACGGTGTCGACGTCGGCCTCATAGCCGACGCGCAACGTTTCATGGATGAGTTCTTTGAGCAACCTTATGAGGAGAAGATGAGGGCTCAGAGGAAAAGTGGGGAGCATTGTGGATATGCTAGTAGTTTCATTGGGAGATTCTCATCCAAGCTGCCATGGAAGGAAACTCTCTCATTTGAGTACTCTGCTGAAAAGGGATCTTCTCATGATATTGAACACTACTTTCAAAGAAATGTGGGTCAACATTTTGCTCACTTGGGGTATGGAATTATGTTTTGTTTTGTTTACTTTCAAGCTTTCAACTACTCTTATCTCATTTCGATCAAATATTATTTATACACACATATATGTTATATGTGATACTCACTCTGTCCCGGTAATTTCACATTTTCCATAAAGCACACTCATTGAGAATATAAATGAGATTACTTTGGTGGGACAGACGGTGTATATATAAAATATATGTATGCGAAACGTGTAAAATGTATGATATATATATAGGTGATTAATTACACAATGGGCTAGTGGGGTGCCAACATTTTTGTGAAAGTAAAAGTTATGGAATTGTTGGATATAGACAAAAGTTGTTGGCTCAAATTTGATTTGACAATATGTACAAATTGAAATAGGCCTATTTGTTTGTAGTGTTTTATTTTTTTTTGTGTGTGTTTAATATCTTCTTCTTTTGAAGATTTGAAAGAAAAAAAATTCATATGAAGGGAAATGTTTTCTATACACTTGGAATAATATGTGCAGGAGAACATATCAAGATTACTCCCATGCTATGAGTGCACTTTCACTACATATCATGGAACTCCTTGGTGTGAGCCTAGGTGTGAATCGAGCTCATTTCAAGGAGTTCTACGAAGACAACAAATCCATAATGAGACTCAACTATTACCCACCGTGCCAGAAGCCGGACCTAGCCCTAGGCACGGGCCCCCACTGCGATCCAACTTCACTAACCATTCTCCACCAAAACAACGTGGACGGGCTCCACGTGTTTGTCGATGACAAATGGCGATCCCTCTCTCCAAACCCTAATGCTTTTGTTGTCAACATTGGTGACACATTCATGGTGAGTCTTGATGCACAAACATTCTTATCTAATGTATCTATATTACTAAGTGTTGTTGGTTTGCTAATTAGGCACTATCAAATGGGAGATACAAGAGTTGTTTGCATAGAGCAGTGGTGAACAGACAGTTTCCTAGGAAGACTCTCACCTTCTTTCTTTGTCCTAAAGAGGATAAGACTGTGGCCCCACCACCAGAATTAGTGGACTCTAACAATCCAAGAATATATCCAGATTTCAAATGGTCAAGCCTCCTTGAATTCACTCAGAAACATTATAGGGCTGACGTGGACACCCTCAAATCTTTCTCAAACTGGCTCCAACATCAACATTAAACACCACAACCTTTGTCCTTTGAAGTTTGATCCATACATGAACTCAAAGTAGTTTTGTTTGGTGCTCAATAATTAGTTAGTTAAGACTACATTTATCTGTTTCATAAGCTTGTGTCTTCTTGAGAAGGATTAATTGGAGATTTGGAAGAATCAAGGTAGGTGCATGCTTTGAACTAATAGATAATCATAATAATAATAGTAATAGTAATAATAATAAGAAAAAGAATAATAGACAAGTTTGAAGATGAGTTGAGGTGTAATGATATTTTTCTGAGCATATCTATAGTATGTGTGTCTTTCACATTAATTTATGTTTTTTGATTTCTTTGAATAATTGCAGAACTTGGCTTTTTTTTTTTTGTGATATTTTTTCCTTTTTTTTTTTTTTTTTTACTTTTTGATATTATATTCACAATTATATATATTGAGGAATATTTACTAACTAAACGTAAAAAACGAATTAAGAATTTTGCCTCTTAGTCTTAGAAGACTCTTTTACTATTACTACTTCATATAGATGGCATCATTTCTACATATTATTGGACTTAATTAATTTATTTGTTTAGCCAAGTTACAGCAGCCCATTAACAGACAGAACCTCCATAAATTTAATATATTTATTATTAAATCGGTAAATTATTAATTTATTAAAAAAGAGGTACTTTATATTGAGTGAATTAATTTAAATTAATTACATGGAAATTCAAAAAACATAAATTTAATAGCATAAGAATCCAATAGATGTAATTTCCATTTATTCATATATGCACGTTTCTATCAAATGCACACACACATGACACATACATGAAATGTATTAAATGAAAAAATAAATATTAAAATTTAAGATTTTTAACATAGGGAAAAAAAATCTTAATATCATTGGAGATATTAAGATTCTTTTTCACTTCAATAACAACATCAAGTATTAAGATTTTTGCCTGGGATTCTTTTTCAAGCCTATAACAACATGATGCCAATATCATTGGAGATATATATTACTTCACTTCTTTAAACCTAAAGCAAACTGAATGAAAACAAAATTTATATGAACTAGAACCAAGCACAAGAAGAAACTGCACCTGCTCTCCATCTCAAGTATAGTATTCACCTAAAGTTCCAGCAGTTGCTCCCGTTTGCGTTGCCAGCGCCATCTAGCTTGTTTGCCGCGCAGACTGCAAGAAACTATTTGTGTAAAAGCAGCAACTATATTGTATATATATGAGCTAAACAAACTGAAATATGAGCATCATTACGTCTCTTTCACTTCACATGCTTAGATAAGTATAGGTAATGAACTTAATAGCATTTCATGGTCTCCTGTAATCTCATATATCGATTTCGATAAAGGCTTTTCAGCAGACAAGGGCCGCGAATATGGGTGTTCCATACCTGAATATGAAGTTGAAACAAAAGAAAAGAGATCTTGAGACATACAGACAGGATGGGAATGATTCAAATTAGGTAATGCTCGAGGCACATAAGTATGATCATAAGCTCGTATTGAGTTATTAAGTCGCAAAAATAATTACTCGTGTTATTTTTCATTCCATGTTGCATCTGCATGCACAAATCAAGTTCATAAATCACTTATATATTCCAATTTGGTTAAAAAGAGAATGCAGTATTAGGCATGATGAATAAAAGGACAGTTAAACAATTTGAAAATCTAACCTTCAAAGCTTCTGGATTTGATTGTTTGGTGTTCACTGCCTCCCATAGAGAACGATGAATCATATATTCGGTGCAAAGTATCACCTGAATAAACATTAAATCTATCTACGGTTCGCTTGTTAAGACTCAATGCATATAAGGAGATATGTCTACAAAAGAATCACTTCCAATGATGGCAATGGTAAATCAAGAAATACTCTTAACATTGAGAAATTCGCCATCCAACTCTGTGAGAAATTGTTGTATCTGTGAGAAGGCAGAGGTAAATAATAGACGCCGCAAGATTCACTCTCAGTTCAACCAAGAAAGATTAAAGAAGATAAAAGGTAAGTTTGAGTAAAGATTAATGGTACAACCAACATAAAAACTAGAGTTTTGCATAATAATTCCAAAATTAAGTGAGACCACAGCAACAATAAAGCCTGAAACAAATGCAAGAAAAAGAAAGTCATTTTTAATCGATACCAAAGCTAGTGCAAGGTTAAAGCTAAGTTAGTATGAAGAATTGTTCCAAATGTTCCTGGAAATTCTTTCTCCCATTGGACCACTTGTATCTAAATGTATCAGGATCCGGGATCCCGATTCATGAATCTCTCATCGGTTCGAGAAATCAAGATAAGAGGATCGAACCGTTTCTTCGGACTCTTTTTCAAATTTGATAAATGTTGGTTGATCATATATTTCATTATAGTTCTATGATTCAGAGTATCCTTTCCTATTTGATCCCTTTGAATTCCATATTCGAAGTTGCAATGATCGATTCATTAAAAAGAATAAAGGAAGCAATGTAGATAACACATGACACAGACAGAACTAACCAGAATTTACAGGGAGGGGTCATAACTTGTTGCCTCTGAAGCTAAAAGGCACAAATTTTAAATCCTCACTTAATTCAGTTGGAAGATCAGCAAATACAACATACAAAGCAAATTAGGCTAATAAAATTCTTTCTCAACTTACTTTGAACATATTAAAACACCATCATACATTTTTATGCTTATTAAATGAATTGCTATTGCAAGTTTCTAGCAATTCAATTTTTAATCCACTCAGAATGCTTCAGCAGGATAACTGTGAAGTAATGATTATCACTAGTAATTTCTCAAAGAAAAGTATATCACAAGAATGCATTTTTTTTTTTCAATTCTTGAAATATTACTCTAAACCCAGATGGGAAAGTACACAAGAACTCAAGAACAAGTAAAGATGCATGCAACCACTCAAAGTAAAAGTAACAACCAAAGAAAGAGAGAGACCTTCAGAATAGGCGCTTGAGTTTCTGGGCTTGAGTTTGAGGTTTAAATGAGGAAAACCTTCCAAGTGATGAAGAAAATTTTGGAATGCATAATGATTTGAAAAGTAGAAGGAAATTGGAAGTGAGAATATGTTTTTGAGATCAGTGAAGAAGGGCATAACATAACAGTGTGTTTGTCTCTCTCCTATCTTCTATCTATCCATAACTGTAAAGTTTTATTTTTTACATTATTTTGAAACTCTCACCGACCAAAAATTTCCACGCCATAAACAACAAAAGAAAAAAGAAAATTAACTTTATCGTGCAATGTGATATAATAAGGAAACCAAATGATGTTGTCTTCTAAATAGAAAGTCTATCAACACACCCCAAGATGCTATTGCCACACCAAGACCACGATTGTTTCCAAAGAACTACAATGCTTTTTTTGGCAATTCAAGGGTAAAGTGGTCTTTTTAGTACACATATGTTCTGGCATTAGCATTATGAGATGTGGGCGAACACAACATCTCTGTTAGGGGTGAGCAGTCGGTCAGATCCGGACCGAACAGGACCGACCCACTAGGACGAAATACCCGATTTTTTTTAATGTGGACCGACTCGGACTGAGAAAATCCTCTGGCCAACTCTGGACGGACTCAAAACCAAGCTCCAGGTTCGTTGCTGGTTTAGTCCAACCCGGGAAAAAAATAAATTAATTCATATTTTTTGTTTCATGTTATATACTTTTTTAATATTCACCAACAATTTTTGAAAAAATTACATAATTAAACATACAATAGTATATCAATTCACCCTAAAAATATAAACTAAAAATCAATTCATAACATACTAATTTATTAATTTAACCTCAAATTCATAAATAAAAATAAGTGTAAAAAATATTTTATATATTTCTTATGAAATATATATATATATATATATATTATTAAAAATAAATAAATATATATATTATTTGTATGGATCGATTGAGGTTTTGGGTCTAGCAGGTCTGAGCGGGTTTGGACCTGAACTGACCCGGTACTTCAACGATTCTAAAAAAATAACTCAACTCGGATCGTTGTAATAGATGAATCGGTTCCGACCCGAACCAAACCCACCGATCCAGATGGATTTTAGTGGTCCGATTTAAATTTGTTGACCCTGATCTCTGCATCTCCCCCAAAAGTAAAATCTAATCTCAAATAGAAAGGGACAAAATAAAACCCTGCGAATTTTTACATCACAGCGGCTCACATATTAATATATCTGTCGTTTATATGTAATCAGTACATGATAAATTCATGTAGATGGTCAGCAAAAGAAGAGCCAAATCAGCTGGGTTAAATATTTGTGAGTCCTCGAAAATTTCTCTCTTTTCACCTATAATTGTTTTGTTTAATCAATGTTTTCTGCAATTGTATGTCTTTCTCTACTTTCTCGATTCGTTCTATGGTTGCCAATGAGCTAAAAATTGCATTTTAAGAAGTGGGTTCCTTCTGAATTTCGATGGGGTTAGGTAGATTCTTCGAACCTCAATTGTTCTAAAATGTTATATTGAGAAAATTTCGTGATACCGCTAAACAGATTGCTTTTATTTTCTATTTATGTGCTTATTTTGATTTTAGCTTCCCCTTTATTTGCTGAATTAGCTTCTTATTCAAGAATGTGATGAGGTTTGAGTTTGATTGTTGAATCAATTTGGGTATCTATTATTGCAATCGAACTTTGACTTAATCTGGTGCCAATTCTGTTTCTTGTTCAATAATTTCTCTTTCAGAAATGGGAATAAATCTGCTGACTTGTTTCAAGTTTCAACAAATAATTTTGAAGTACTGACTGTGAAGTCCTCTCTGACTTTGATTTGCAGGGTGATTGTGTTTTTCTTCTTTCTTTAGATTGGATGCAACTCTGCAAAATAAGCTCAACACTTGATGCATGATCTATGTTCAAGTAAGATGTGACCACATTTTAAATTTCTTCATGAAAGTGTTGATTTTTATCTTATTGAGGTTCTAGACAAGGCCCATGGAAGATGAGATGGAATAATAATGGATTCATTTTGCTTGAATGAAAAGAAATGGAATTCGACACTGTACTTGATTATATAGAGTTTCCACTGATGATGTATTGCCTAATTCTATGAACATGGATCAACCGGAATCTTCGTGACTCATGAGACTAGAAATATGGTTTAGGATGGAAAAACTAACAAATTTAGCTTACTTTGTGTTAGATTATATAAATATTGTAGATTTCTTCCTTATCTATTTAGATCACTGATATTCGTCGTTATGTGCCTTGTGATCCTTACATTTTCCACAAAATTTAACTTACTTTTATGTATATCTTTTCTGAACATTGAACAAGCCACACGTACTCTAGTTTGATTTTCTATTCATGATCATTGATCCGAACAGTTAGATTACATTTTGATGCTTGATATTAAAACTCGTCTATGCTCTTCTTTTCAAGTAGTTAAAATGTTCTCTTTCCAATGTTTGTATCCAGTAATGAGGAGCCAATTCCCTTCCAAAAGATGCAGGGTTTTTCCCCGGCTGATGGTTTCGTGGAGATAAACGAAAACTTGGCAGACATGATAAAATTTGTGGCGAACGAGCCCTCTGTGGGGCTTTACTATATTCAGCAGCACACTCAGAATGTAACTCCCAACCTTCTTAACCTCAAGAACAAAGTCGCTGAAAAATCGCACGAGACAGCTTTGCACACAGAAGATCTCGAAGATTCTATGACGATGTTGAGGTCAATGAAGGAATGTGGCTTCCCAGTAGCAGACGAAATGATCAAAGACATAAAAAATTCTCTCTCTGTCATATCATCGAAGCAGCCTAAAAGAGGACTCATGTATAACTCCAACACTGGCTTTCTTCCAAGAACGAGCTCCTGGTCTCCGGCCTCCTGGGGTCGAAACACAGTTTTCTCTAAGCATGATGGTGACAAGAGCCCCGGTTACCTATTATCTAGTGCTTTTAAATCTGTTGCGCAACGAGCTAATAGCTTCAGCCGGTCTCAAACAGTTTCTGAAGAAACATTTCAGTCCAAGAATGATAAGCTTGCTTCGAATTTTATCCCTGCAGTCGCAAGTACATCTGGTAGCGAGTCTGTCACAGCAGCAGAATCGGAGGAGGCTCTAGATTTGCCATTGTTGGATGAGAACGGCAGGGAACTGCAGGAAGAGTCACAGCGGAGTAAGAGTTTGTCTCATCAGCACTTTATAGCCTTGTACGAAAACTACGACGAATTTAAGGCAGATCGGGAGGCGAAACTGGAAGAATGGTTAGGAGGGAAAGATAGTAAGGATCACAAAGAGGGGAAGAAAATGGATGAAGGAGCTTTACCTTAGAAAGACTTGATTCCATGACCACGAGGTCTCTTAGTTGGTGCCTGCTTTTCTGAAGAGATGGAAACTTTGTAACCAGAGAGAAAGAGAGGGAAAGAGAGTACATATATTATGCTTGATAAATAATTCCATGAATCTTTTAAAATTTTAGTTATTTTTTAAGTTTCGCTGTTCACCATTTTCTTTATTTTAAATTCGAATATGAGATTATTGTCATTCAACTTTCTATCATTAGGCCACATACACTAAAAAATTGAACGATTTCTCGATTTATGATGTCAATCTTGCACAGTAACCATGCTAATCTTAGAGTCAAACTCTATTTATAAAGGGGGTGTTTGGTTTGATAGATTGAATCCCCCAAGATTCAATCTTGGCTATCTTAGGGGTAGGCCAAGATATAAATTAACACTTGACTTTCCTCCAAGATTCAATCTTGGCTATGCTATCTTAGGGGTAGGCCAAGATATAAATTAACACTTGACTTTCCTCCAAGATTCAATCTTGGCTATCTTGGGGGATTCAATCTTGGAAACCAAACAAGCTAAAGAGATAGTTGAACCAAATCATATGCTAATCTTAGAGTCAAACTCTATTTATAAAAGAGATAGTTGAACCAAATCATTTAATTTCCACGTATTGTATTTTTCCTGAGCACATGATATTTGTCCAAAAGATTATTGAATTATTATTCCATGAATCAATATAAATGTCACATGAATCAAAAACTAACTATTGGGCTGGGCAGAAGATGATGGAATATATCCCTTTATTTCCCGATGATTTTAATCAATTAAGATTATATTTATATCTAAATTACGATACTTATCTTATAATTAATTCCTTTATATTTTAGACGAGGATCGTAATTTGAGCACCAAACCAAAAGTAACATAAGAAAAAATAATATTTACCGTATTTTGTGATTTATTATTTAATTTAATTCCTTTTGGCAGCAAAATAAATTAAATAATAACGAACAGAAGGTACAACACGGCGATGCGTAATCTCGTGGAGTTGACCTTTATACCCCTACGACGCGGACCGACTCAATCAACCTTTTCCAGCTCATCGAACCTTTTTTTTCTTTACAGTTATTATCAAATAAATAAATTCTTATTATTGAAGAACCGGCAATTAAATGTCTGAAAACATTTATTTGCAGAAATTACACCAATTAGCTGATCCATTTCCCTCAATCCATAATTTCACAGATCCAGTAAGCATCTTTTCTCCTCCATTATTGTGCTCTCATGCGTGTGTGTACAAATATGTGCATACACACAGTTGTATCTAACTTCTGATTCTTCGTATGTTTGCTAAATTTGGAGAATTTGGAATCTGATTTTTTTTTCCTGTGATTTTGTGGATAGCTCTGTCTTGTAGGAGTTGAAATTGAGCTGATTGGATTGAGATGTCAATCTTCGACGGTCTTCCCATCCCGAAAGATAAATCGGTGAGTTTTGCTTTCAGTGTGTGCGTGCGTTTCCAGCTCAATCAGTATATTTGTTTGTGTGTTTTTTTGAGGTGTATTTGTTTGTGTATTTTAAGTGTAATGTAGTTGCCATTTCGTTTCTGGTTTCGCTAATTATGTGTACTGTATCAATTGGGCGCGAGATTGAATGTTATGATCATTTTACAGGCGTTGTAGTTTATTCCAGCAAAAATGCTTTTATTTATTACAGAACTGTATTGATTTTGGAAACGGTGGAAACGTGCTTGTTGGTTTGATGACATTCACTTGATTGGGATTTTTGATAATGTGCTTTGGCTTTTTATTTGATAATAAATTTTGTGTTAGTTTGATCTCCGTGAATCCTTAATGTGGTTATTTACGAGTTTCCAAGTTTGGACCGTAAACTGTCTCTAAATAAAATATGGACACATTGTAGAACTCTTTAACGTGCTTGGAGGCTGCAATTTATGTCACTGAACTTTCCATTTCAGCTTAGGAAGAAGAGGGTATCCTGATGACTCATTGTAGAGTAATCAGAAAGCTACTTTTTTGTGGTTTCTTTTCTGTTGATATTTTACTATGCAAAATAATTTAGGGTTTAGCAATGTCTGACTAAGTAGCTTCTTAACTTTATGTGTGTCAGTTATAGGAGGAGTTTAGTTCCCATATCTTGCAAAATTTAAGAACTTGAATGCATATCTTTGTCTTAACATGGTATCAATTATTGTCTTAGAAAGCTAGTTACCCTACTCCAAAATCTAAGATCACTCGTCCTTGTACTTTCCAATTTCCTTTGTTTTGGAGTTGCTTTCTCCATGATTTTCCCATTCAAACATCTCGTGTTGTATTCATAATGCATCAGCTTTTTCAACAATTGAGTTGTGCCATGTTATTTGCAGTTTTTGAAGGAAGAACTTTCCAAAATAAATGAAAGTTGGGCTGTGGCGCGCTTTGATTCATTACCTCATGTTGTCCATATTTTGACATCCAAAAACCGCGAAGGGGAAGTACAGGTCTTAAAGGAGCAAAGTGACATTGTTGAAGAAGTTGTTGATGAAGTTGTTCATGCATATCACAGTGGCTTTAACAAAGCAATTCAAAATTATTCTCAGGTTTTTCTATAGTTAATAATCAGGGTTTACTCTCCATTTATGTACATTATGTATTTCTGATAGCTTGTGGGAGCTTGCTCTAATGTGCCTCGAATCCCGCATAATATATTTATTTGATCTTATTTTATTTATCAATTAGTTGATTTCCTTTTTTGGTTACACTGATTTCTAGTTCTTATAGAGATGCATAAATACATTGATAGGCCAAGAAAGGGTAGAACCTTTAGAAAGGTGCTTTATGCATTTGGGACATAGGGTAAAACCACTCAGATCTGGGTTGACACACTAGGCATCACATAATTAGTATAGAAAAGGTAAAAGGGAATTATAATAGTGGAAGTATTTGAAGTGCAAGGATTATATATTTGATATATTTGAGGAAAATTAGATATGAAGTCCTTATAAATGAATCCTTTTCTTATGTCCACTGTTAGGTTAGAGAAAGTTTGACTAGTATATCCACTTGTTCAAGGAAATGATATTTCATGAGTTAGAGAGATGGTGGCAGCAGGTTTCGGCTTCATGTACAGCACTTTATGTAGAGCACTGCTGGAATAAGAATATACTCTGTTAACATCTTACAGATTAAAAGAGGAATATGACCTATAAAATAATGTTAGTATCACTTAGTGTTGCGAGGTTAGATCAGATTGCAATATGCTGACCCAGACCGGGTGTAGTTATTTGTGTGTACTAATGATGTTTTTGTCTATGTTTTATTACTTTCGTGGACTGCATGTAAAGCTGTATGTAATTTTTTCTAGTTTATAATCCTCCCCACCCCAAACCTGAAATAAGAAAAATAAGAAGAATATGTATGGTACGAAAGCTTGCCATAATGGATCCTTTTCAATATCAATTTTGACTTTCTATTATTCCATCATAAAAAAAACATTTGAGGGACTGTATGTAGTCTGCATTCTGAAACTTAATATAGCTGCTAGCACATTCTCCCATTAAGTCTTTAGTGTTGCATCCTTCCTTCTCTCTATCTATTTCCTTTTCTCTTTGGTGGCATTACTTCTCTTCGATATATAAATGTTCTTTCCAGGTATGCCTCAAGATTATCATTAATATCTCTCTGCCCTTCAGATTTTGCGGCTGTTCAGTGAATCTGCTGAAAGTATTGGCGAGCTAAAGGTTGATTTAGCTCAGACAAAGAAACTTCTTGGTGCCCATAATAAACAGTTGCATCAGTTATGGTACCGGTCTGTTACTTTGCGGCACATAATCTCCTTATTAGACCAAATCGAAGGCATAGCCAAGGTGAGTCTGTTCGATAGACAGTTTGGTTTCACTCAGAAACTTTAAAACACTTTTATGTTTCTTCAACACGCTGGTGGGGAAATTAGTAAATAGGCTTTTGTCCTGGATTTGAATAAATATTCTTTGTATGCCTTTTTGTTGTTTACTATTTTCTGCATTCAAGCAATATATCTCATTCAATTTTTGTTATGTCTTTCAAACATACCTAGGTCCCAGCTCGTATTGAAAAGCTTATAGCTGAAAAGAAGTTTTATGCGGCAGTTCAATTACATGTCCAATCAAGCTTAATGCTTGAGAGAGAGGGCCTTCAAGCGGTTGGTTTATTTTTTCACTTCCTTATGCAAAAATTTTAGTAACCAATGAGTTCTTCCTACTGTAAATATACTACTCTAATGGGTGCTCAAGTCTAGGATCAGCCCACAAAATTATAGTGAATATGAAAGAAGTTCTATTAAGAAGTGATTTATATACTACATAGTTATAACACACTCATTGAAGATTACTCCCTCTGTCCTGCTCGACTTTAAAAGGTAGAAACAAGCCAATTATGAACTCCTCAAAAAGGAAAGCAAGCCAAGTCAAATGGGATGGAGAGAGTACTTATTGAGCCGTTTGTTGGTTGGTGTAGGATTTAGTGTAATCATGTGTTCCATTTTCCACCTTGTATTGTATCTGATTTAGAGTGACTGCCTATGACTTCATTATTCATAATTTCATAGTAAAATAAAATAAAAAAAATCTGTTAGTTGCTTTGACTATGGCTCGAATCCAAATTTTTATATCTATTTTGATCATTCACCTTTGAAGTATATCCTCAATAAGCAAGCAATTGATTGAGAATGAGCCTTTACTGGTTGATTTATTATCATGAATCCTCTCAAACTGGTAATCATCCAATCTATTTCCACTCATTACTCCAGGTTCTCAGAAGTTGCCAATTCTGTTTCAATCACGCCAAAAGTTCATATGCTTAAAGTCTTAAACAGGTCATGGGCTTGAACAATAGTATGAAACTGTTCCTTAAAAAAAAGGGTGGGGGTATGAAATTGTTTTTTTAATGGACAATACCATTTGTTCTCTAATTCCAAAATCCAGCTTCTAGTTCAAGCTGAAAGAAAAGGGTCAGTATCTGTAGTTAGGCAGCATCTGATGGCAGATGATCTACTTGGGTTAGGTGGGTGCTCTTCAAGATGTACGATCGGAATTGACAAAGCTGAGAGGAGCCTTCTTCTATAAAGTTTTGGAAGATTTGCATTCTCACCTCTACAATAAGGGTGATTACAGGTAACTACTCAATCTATCTTCTCCTCTAGACACACTGCTAGCAAAAGGTAGAGTGGATGCTAATGTTATATTGCCTCAAATCTTTGAGATTCCTTCTCTGAGAACCTATGTAATTTACCAACCTATAATTATAGCTTGTTAAGCATACCATAATGTTTTGAGGAATTGACTTTTCCTTTTGATCATTGGCTGAGATAATTGCTTATTCTTAAATTTACCTTTCTCTGTGGCAGCTCAGCTGTCTCAAGTGTGCTTGAAAGTGATGATGCAATTCCTACTTCAGCTGTCATGTCTTCAATGAACTTTTCGCATTCTCTCTCACGAAGAACCAGGCTGCTGAAAGGTGATGGGGATGGAGTGTATAGACCCAGTTCAGTTGATGGGAGGTGAGATAGTCTTATTTTTCTATTATAAAATTTGTCAATTTTTCTTTAATTATCTATTTAGTTCGACTACTCCTTCAAATTAGATGAAGTGAGAAATGTGGTTTGTTTTATAAGAAGAATGCAGAAACGGGCTAGTTAACAATATTAGTAAATGATAAGTATATGATAAAAAGAAAAAAGAGAATAATTTACTACATTTTTGGTTTATCTGCATCTAAAGTATCATTCAACAGGAAAAAACTGAAACAGAAGAAAGCCTATTTTGCACTCGGCAATTCTTTAATTAGCTGATTTATAAATCAGATTTGATTGACCCTGCAGTTGGGAACTAATGATTGGTTTGTTTACAAAGATATTGGAATTTAATTTACTAGATGAAGATACCATCAGGCTGGGACTTCTTTAATGTACTCTCTGATCATTCACTCCTCTTTACAGTCTTGATAAAGTTCCAAATTAAGAAGTTCAGGCATAAAATGTCATAGGATGTTAATCAGACTTGGGTTTTTCTCTTTTATTGCCAAACAGGCTTCCAATCCTTGTTGTACCATGCATTATTTGATATCATATCCAAGTAACTCTCTGCTAGTCTTGATATTCCAAGGGTGATATCATAATTTATTTGATAATCAGCCATTCTTCTGAGCATTTTGTCTCCTTTTTTCTGCTTATTAGTTCATCATTTGATGGCCACAATGAGGATGGTGCCTCGGATATGAATGATGATGCTGTGCCTAATGGGTATACTCCTACAATGAAGGCTAATGGTGGTGATGCAAGAATGTTTTCTCGTCAAATTCCCGTGTGGCTTTCGGGTTCTACTCCCGATGAATTTGTTGTATGTTTGCTATTCATACAGTACAATTTTTTAATGAACTTAATTTGGTTCTTCATGCCGATAAGCTTGATTGCATATGATATTTGATGCAGGAAGCTATGAGAAAGAGTGATGCTCCGCTGCATGTAAAATATTTGCAGACTCTAATCGAGTGCCTTTCCATGCTTGGGAAAGTTGCTGCAGCTGGTGCTATTATATGGTACACTGTCACATTTGGATCCCATAGGATTGAAATATTGTAACTATTCACAGATTTGCATGTGCTTTCCTTTTGATATGCTCTTGCATAGCCTATATTCCCCCATGACATTACCAGAAACTTACGAGTATTTAACGACTTAGTGTTAATTTAAATAGCACTCTTTGTTAATTCTTGTAGTTATGGAGTAGTATTTAGCTTTGATTTTTAATTTAATTTTTACTCTTTGTTATTTCTTCTACTTATTTTCTGCTCTATTCTCATGTCTCCATGGCCATAGCCAACGGTTACGTTCTACAGTCCATGACATTATTACTGCCAAAATCAAAGCTCAGGCAGGACGTGCCAGTGGGCCAAGACCAGGTCTTGGCCACACTGTCTCACCTACAGTCACAAGCCTACACTATCTAAAGGGGCAGCTGGAGCACCATTTAGCAAAACAAAAACGTCAAAATGGAGTTTCACCAACTGGAGCTTTAGCTGTGAGCCCTGTCTCTCATGTAATGTCTCCTTCTGGAACAGCTCAAATTTCAGCAAGGGAATTACTTGATTCTATACTCGACACTGTTGTTCGGATATTTGGTAGGATATAGCTAGAAAGTTTCTTTGGTTATTGTTTGTATATACTTTTTTGTTATCTCCATATTCTTGACAGTGCAACGATATTCAGAAAATCATGTCATTGTTGGAGAGCTGCTAGAGTCAAAATCTTCACAGCAAGTTAATATGAATACACCAAAAACAATGACTGCTGATGTCAGTTGGAGTAATGACTCTGATGGTTCTAGTGATACTGGTGGATTTACAATTGGGTTTTCCTTAAATGTTATACAGGTTGTTTACTTAATGATCTCTGTGTTTGTGTTACCACCTTATTCTATTCATGAAGTTTCGCCATCTTTTTGTTGATATACTTGCATATGATTGTAGAGTGAGTGCCAGCAGCTTATATGTGAGATCCTACGAGCAACTCCTGAAGCGACATCTGCAGATGCTGCAGTACAAACAGCTAGACTTGCTAGCAAGAACCCTTCTAAAGACAAGAAGTAAGGACTTGCTTCTTTCATTTCTATGCACCTTACATATTGTTCCTATAGAAACAGCTAGACTTGCTAGCAAGAACCCTTCTAAAGACAAGAAGTAAGGACTTGCTTCTTTCATTTCTATGCACCTTACATATTGTTCATATGCTTAGTACCAGTTTTTATCTTTTTGTGTTTGGGTTTATCTCTCCGACATTCTCTACATGATGTGTGCTGATACTTTCACATTAATTTCACAAACATGGACAACACATATACCTTTGAGATTATTCATATTTTGTGCACCTGGTCATGATTGATTTGGATGGTGACATAGGCTTTCTGCTTTTACCATATATATATCTTAACTTAGATACTATTATTGAAAAATAAATCTATTAGATATATTATGGTTATAATAATAGCAAAATTTCTTTTATAACCTTTACAAATATAAAATAATAAAACTACATCAAAAATAGTCGAATAAATTATAACCGTAGATCAAAACAAATCAACGACTAGGATTGAATTCTAGTTAACATGCAAGGACAAAGTTAAAATTTGAACCCTCCTCTATGGCATGATTAGTTTTGTGATGTTGATCAGTGTTGGGAGGGGTAACTGGTAGATGATAGATTCTTCTGCAGAATTTTAACAAGAAAAGCTACTTTGGTTGGGTAATGCATTATATTACTGGAACCTGTGTCATCACAATGATATACATTAATCATTGTATTACTATTTTAACTTGTTTTATTCTGGTTTACTGTATCGTATGACACTCACTGTGTATAGCATAAGGTGATGACCCCTTGTCTGTCAACTTTCTTACAGGGATGGATCAGAAGATGGACTTACCTTTGCATTCCGGTTCACTGATGTTAGTGCTTCTGTTCCTAACCAGGGTAAAGAGGAATATGTTCTGATCCAATTCTCTTTGTTTATGACTTCTTCCTTGGTTACCAATTCACCATTGTACTTAATTATCATGGAATTAATTGTATAAATTCTTCTTAGGGTCTGACCGCCAAGGATGGAAAAGAGGACCAAATGTACTCCAGGAAGGTTATGGAACTGGAGCTGTGTTACCAGAGCAAGGGATATATTTGGCAGCATCAGTATATAGGCCAGTAGTTCAGGTATGTGCAGAGTGCAGAGCCAAAGGGAAAGTAAATTGAATGCTGTCTTTTGTCTAGGGTGTCATATAGCTAATATGCATTATCTAATTTTCCTTATCTGCTTACTCTCGCAGTTTACAGACAAAGTTGCATCAATGCTTCCTCAAAAGTTCTCCCAACTTGGGTGAGCACATTCAACTCCAATTTCTAAACTTGCAGTGTATGGATGCATACATTTATATCTTAAGCATGCAGTATATAGTGGTTTAGAATAATATCAAGTTATCAACATAGAAATGACCCGTAGTGTGTGACATCCCACATCGAATAAGTGAGGGATGTCAATACAGTTTAAGTAATGGGCTTAATGGATTCTCTAACAACATGGTTAACCATTTTTGGTAAAAGCGAGGACGAACACCAAGTTTGTTAGTGGATCCATTGCGCCGCCGTAGCGTAACGGGCTCCCACCCCGTGGGCTCGGGGCGTTACATAGTGTATGTAAGTCTAAAATATACTCGTGACATGCCACTGCAGTCTGCTTCTGAGAACTTATTTATAAGATAAATGTGTAACTTTCAAACATTTGAGGAGATGTTGTATTGAACAAAGATCAGGGGTTTTTTCATGTATATTGGCAGACCTCGGAGGTCAGAGATTTACCATTCCTACAATATGATTATCAACCTATCAGTTTGGTTAGTGAATATTCTTCCGATCTGTGATTGGATTATCATGCAATAGCTGTTTAGCTATGAGAAATCTGACATATTGAAATTACCACAATATGATTAGGACTTGGTGAGTGTGCTGACTGCTTTAACTTTTAAGGTGTGTAGTTGATAAAAATCACGGGAAGAAATTAATGTTTCTTCTGGACGCTTTTAACTATAAATAACTGGAACAATTTGCCTGTAATGTTTCATCTTTAATAGCATAGGTTGATTTGAATAAAGCAGTTTTTCCTTCTTGATATTTAATTGAGATGCACCCCTTATAAGAACGATACGATTTTTTGAGATTGTTCTTCAAATCTTTGATTTTGTCATGATTTGTTATGTTCCATAAGATCATTTTTTCCATCATGTATTTCCAGTATACCTTGTGTACATTGAATTCCGCAATCTTTGCCGTATATAATTGAACACAAATAATTTTTGCCTTTTTGGGGATGGTGTTTGTGTTTGTGTATGTGTTTGGTTTTTGCATTTTCTTTTGGTTTCTGATCCTATTATTTCAGTCAATCCTTTTTAATGGATCTTCATGCTGACCATGTATTCCCTGGTGAATGAAATTCTGCAGAAATGATGGATTGCTTGCGTTCACTGAAAACTTTGTGAAGGATCACTTTTTGCCAACAATGTTTGTAGATTATCGCAAAAGCGTACAACAAGCCATATCAAGCAAGTCTACAACCCTATTGGCTTTATGGCTGGTTATTGTGAATGTGTTTTAGTTTCATTATTTGCACACACCTTATTTCTATCCGTGTATTATGGAGTGACACGATTCAAATTTCTTTATGATGTCATCAATATACTTGATCCAATATGTCTTGTCTACTTGTGGTTGTCTGCTATGTGGCCGCATATGACTCCAGTGATTCATTAGTTGAACAGCATATCAAGCTGTATTGATGCAACTATACAAAAATCCATTGTTGTAAATGTTGTTAAGGGCAAATTGATGATCAATTTGTAAACAATTAAGGGCTTTGTCGTTTCACATTTGGTTAAAAACTGGAGTTACATATAAGGCAGTATGTTTCTTAATCTCTGTTGGACAAACTATTCCTGTGTGCTGTACATGCTTCTTATCGAAAGGGTAGAGTTGGTTCACTAAGAAGTGATCATTAATAGAAAATTTTCCCTATTCTTAATAAAGAGTTTAAGCAAAGCATACAACTTATCATTTATAATGAGAATAAATATAGTTCATTGCCATTATAACAAAGAGGATTGTGTATAAGAGGTCAGCTGATATCTTTATTTCTTGTGCATTTGCATTGCTTGCTAACACCTATGCCGATAATATCATGTAGAAACCTCAAATTCTGATTTTAGATTCCTTCCTGTAAACAGGTCCAGCTGCATTCAGGCCACGAGCTAATGCAGCTGCATCATACACTCCATCAATTGGGAAAGGACGACCTGTTTTACAAGGATTGTTGGCTATTGATTGTTTAGCAAAAGAGGTATTTCTTCATGTTACTGTGCATATTTGAAGAAGAGATCTGAACGCTTTCATTACTGTCAACCTTATATATGATATATTTAGGTGCTTGGGTGGGCTCAAGCTATGCCAAAGTTTTCTGGTGAGCTAATCAACTATGTGCAGACATTCTTGGAAAGAGCATATGAAAGATGCCGAACATCATATATGGAGGTATGGCTGTTTCCTTTATCAATTTTATTTTCTTCTCCTTTCCCCCACACATATTGTGATTATTTGACATTAAGGTAGCATTCTTCAAACGCTATCTTGTACTGTTCCTGGTATGTGATGCTCTGTTGTAAAGTATGCTAGTAAAAATCGGAGCTAATATTTTAAAAACTTGGATTATTACTTGAAATAAATTAACAATATGAGAACCAAGCAATGTCTATAAATTCGATGTCCATGAATAAGACTTCCTTCTGGATCTCTGCTTGGTATTTTTAAGAAAGTTACCTTAGTTACTTGTTAGATGAGATTGGAAGAAGATGTTATATTAACTATTTCCTGTACATACAATACATACATTTTGAAGTTATAAGCCATGAGATTTTCTTAATAATGGAAACTGAATGGAATTATAGGTATGACATAAGTTTTGTAGAGAAGGGTTAATCTCTAATATGAAGCTTCACATTTGATCTTCCAAAGGATACAGTTCCTTTTTTAGAATGCTAACCTCATTTTTGGTTGAAATATCAGGCAGTTCTTGAGAAGCAAAGCTACATGCTTCTAGGGAGACATGACATGGATAATCTCTTGCGACTTGATCCAGCCAGTGCATGTTTGCCACATTCATTAGATGAAGGAACATTAGATACCAATGATTTGGATGCTGAATCAAATGGAGTAGAGATGGAATTGAGTGATATACTACTGAATTTGAGACCCATTAAGCAGGTACTCATGCCCTTATTGGTATTGTGATTGTGTATTTGAGAACAGAAGACCTTTTGAATCACATCCAATTCATATTTTTAACTTATTTTTCCTTGGGTTAATATACGCAGGAAAACCTAATACGTGAAGATAACAAACTTATCTTGTTGGCTTCATTGAGTGATTCATTGGAATATGTTGCAGATTCAATAGATAGGTAAATATATGTGCTCACTGCTAGATTTTGGTATCTGCTGTTATGTGAGATCCATTTGTTTTTCTCTCTCATTTTACACATGCTAATACTACCTAATCCCTATATGTCATAATATCATGGTCAATTTGGTTAATTTGCTAAGTGGTTGCATCTTGACCAAGTATCTGCGCGAGAAAGAGGCTGAGATTCCAATCTGTTTTCTTCTACATCTATGTTTGATACCTGTGTATATTGTTACTTTTAGCGTAGAAGACCTTATATGCTGCTCTAAGTAGTACTGGAAAGATGTGAATTTTTTAGTTTAATTTATCTGGTAGAATGATTGTATGTTTTTTTAACTTAAAATCTAATGTAGTTTTGGCTGACCTACTTTTCCATTCTCAAACTAGAAAATTAGAAGGTTATGTGAAATATGTTGGGAGATCTTGGGACAGATGGAGTTGAGTTCCAGTGAATGTTTCTGTATGTCTTATTATCATTTACGATCTGTTTCTCGTGCAGGCTAGGGAAATCATCTTCAAAAGCTTATAATAATGTGGAAGAAAATGGATTGCATCATGCTAGAACTAGCAGTTTACCTCCAAAAGATCTTGCATCATTTGCTGACGATTATAGAAAACTAGCTATCGATTGCCTTAAAGTTCTAAGGATAGAGATGCAGTTGGAGACAGTTTTTCATTTGCAGGTTTGTGACAATTGTGCTCTTGTACCATAACGTTGAAAATTAATGTATTTTTATCTTCCCTTGCAAGAAAATCAATTTTTTGTACAAAGTAATTCTAGCTGCAAACATGTCATCTGGTATAGGAAATGACAAAGAGGGAGTATTTGGATGACCAAGATGCAGAGGAGCCGGATGATTTTGTTATATCATTAACTTCCCAGGTGAATTTTCACCTTTAGAGCTTTGAGCTAATTAGCCGGATACTGGGTGTTTATATCATTTTGAACATTCTGGAATTAGTATGCATACCTAGAATCTTGGCAGTTTTGCTTTTTTCTTATTTATTGTCTATTCCTAGGAAAATTATTGGATTGGCTTAACTATGCTATCATTTCATGTTCATTTCATTTCCCCTGCAGTCATAAAATTGTTGAGAATATTCCTCATTGAAGAATATATAAACTAATATGGGAGTTCTCATTTCATTATTGCATAACTTCAATTTATGGGTTGAGCCTAACCAACCAAAAGACATATCATTTATCCAATCCTATCTAATCTTGTCAAACTAACACCCTCTGTGTTTTAATCTTTATTTTCTACATGGTTTGGGGATTTCATTCATGACAAAATGAAACTTTAACGGGGCTTGGTTATTCTATTTTTCTTGTGGCCTAATCTTGCAAAAAAAATGTGCCATGTTGAAGTTATAATTTATGTAACCCAGATAACACGCCGAGATGAGGAAATGGCACCATTCATCGCGGATGTGAGACGAAATTACATATTTGGGGGAATATGCCCCATTGCTGCCAATTGGTCTATAAAGGTTTGCTTATATTCAAATTTGTACTGGTTTGTATGGAAAAGATGTTTGGCCATTCTATTATGCTTACGGAAAATCTTTATTCCAACTTAGGCTTTGGTTGAAATGAGGTCTATAAACCTCTTTGGTGTTCAACAGATTTGCCGAAATTCAATTGCACTGGAACAGGTCAGTGATCTTTCCACTCTTCCTTACTCTCTCTCTTTGCTTCTGCGGTCTCTTGAAAAAAAAAAAAAATTCCTTTTGATGCTTCTAAATTGTGAAATTCATATTGTTATGAAGCATGGGTTGGACGAAATGAAATGTCAATGTTAATTTGTTGATATTTTAGTTAAGTTACTTGAATAACACAGATGTACAAGCCATTGATGCTTTTCTGTAAAGTCTATACAACAGTCATAATAATCTGGGTTCATTTCCATAATTTGTTTCATACTCGTACTATTTTTCTGTTGTCAAACACTGTAGCTAGTATGAAAAGAAAAGTGATAATATATCTGAATTTCATCAGGCATTGGCTGCTGTCTCTTCAATCGATAGTGAAGTTGTGCAAAGGAGATTGGATCGTGTTCGGACATACTATGAATTACTAAACATGCCCTTCGAGGTAAATTATCCAAAACCACTGCTTGCAATTTCTACTGTGTTTCTCTATTTACTTATTTGTTCCCTCTCTCACCACTTTGCACAGCATTCATGTTTATTTGACAATTGTTTTGTGTTTTTTCACAGGCATTGCTTGCATTCATTCGAGAGCATGACTACCTTTTCTCACCTACAGAGTAAGTTATCTTTACAAGTTCAAAATTCCCAGAAATTCAAATTTTTATCCATCACCTGTAGCCTAACTCTTCATCCGTGGCAGGTACGTCAATCTTTTGAGAGTCCATGTCCCAGGGAGGGAAATTCCCGACGACGCTCAGGACCGTGTGGCAGAGATTTTACCAAGTTGATTTCGCGAAACTGTTCTCACCTCAAACAGAGTAGTCGCATATACGTGGTTGCAGACGAAATCGGTTTGAAGAAATATTGAAGATCTTTTACCTTCTTTTTTTTGTATGTACTGCTGGGTTTTGAAAATCATAATGGGCGAGCTTACATCCGCAGTTTTAGTATATATTTTTCAGAGTGATTATTTGGACTAGACAAACTTCAGATCCTGCTTTCTTTCTTGCTTGATTTCTTCATTTTGTGTACATTCAATTTTGTATCATTGGGTTTTCGTTTGGCAGCAAAGAGGATTTTGTCAAGTATATATGGAGCTATTACCATTGCTTATTTGTATTGTAACCGTTGGAAGATAGCAACATTTGGATCAAAAACTGGTTTTATTTTATCTCTAAATCAGAAGCAAGCACAGTTCTTCCCTTTTCTGCTATTCTGCTCATTCTAGAGACGCAGAGAGAGAGAGATTTCCTTAATGTGAGAGAATTCTCTCATAAAACTAGAAATGCACTATTAAACAAGTTTGGAGTAGTAATATTTTCCATTTATATGTTTTCCTATGGGGCAACGTACGCAATATTATACTAATTACTAATTTGCTACAGCAAAATTAATCCAAAATTCTATCTACAGATCCATCAAAACTTGCAATCCCGTTTGGTTGGTATGAAGATAGAGAATATGATTTATAGGGATGTGAGTTTGAGTAAAATAAATGCATAGATTTATAATATTTGTGTTTGGAAACATCAAGAACATTTCATACCTCAAATCAGTGCTTGCCTCTCAGCTTGTTGTGTTAATAGACTATGATAATAGTAGTGGTCAAAATGGCATTTTTGAGGGAGTGTGTGTGTGTGTGTGTTCATAGCAATATTTCACTAATCGATCTCGTATACTCCACAGTTCATACACTTCAAAATACTCCCTTTGCTATACCAAATAATAATCCAAAATTCTATTTACAAATCCATCAAAACTCGTAAAGCATTTGCTATATATATCAAATGACAAACCACATCTGAAAAAATAGCTCAACCAAGATAGGACTGAATGAACATTTAGGCACGTGGCTCCCCTCGAAAAAACGAGCTCAACCTAATCGTCTTCTTCGCCAAGCTCCGGATGTCTTCTCTGCTCGACTCCTCAGAGATCTCAATCAGCTCCTTCAGCCCTCCACTGCTTATGAAATCCCTCGCATTGTCCTCTGCATAACCAACATGAGTGAAAATGCACATGATCGTTGTAATTTCAAGAATTACATTATCAAACATGTGGTGGATAAGGTAATCTTACCATTTTGAGCTAAATGGCAAATGGCAAGTTCCAAGTGGCGTCTGGTTGAAGTCGAAGCCGTCTTCAAGTTAGCAACCAACCACGGAAGAGCACCGTCCTCCATTAGAAGCGAACGACCCCTCCAAACTCCTGATGTAAATCAAGTTAGATAGTTGTAGATTGTAATAAAGTACACGTGTGATCGAACGATACCTTTCATGATTCTCCTCGACTCGCACTTGGCAAAGTTAGCCAATCCTCTTGCAACCTGAGCAATCACTTCAGTGTTCCCTGATCTTGTCATTCCCAACAGAGCTCTAATGGATCCATCTTCTTTCAGAACAGAGTGCAACTTTTCTGCATTAGAGAACGCACCTCAATGTAAATATAAGTGGGAAATTCTTTCCAAAAAGAAACTAGAAAACTACCATTTCCACATAGATTCGCAATAGCTCCAGCAACCATGCGCAGAGTTTGGGGATCATCTGTTCTCGTAGCTGCAGAGGCGAGAAGTTTAGCACCTCCTCGATTTGTTATCAGACCTTGATTCATTTCTGAAGGCAGACGAGTATGTGTTTTAGTAGTAGTGAAAAGGAGGAAACTTTAGGCCTATAATATAAGTTGTATCAAGAACATGGATACCGTTCATCGCCAAATTTGCTATGGCACCAGAAGCAACTCTCAGTATCGTCGTGTTCTGTGATGATTCCACTAACTTAAGCAATGCATCTAAGCCACCTTCCTGTACGATTCTTTCCTGGTTGATATCTGAAACTTGAATATTAGTCAGAGATAATTTTCATAAGCTGCTACAGTTATGGTCTTATGGGGCACCATCAATTGGAATAAAGTTCCTTTCTTTAAGTAGGCAAGAGCATTTCTAGAGATATATTGACACCTTAAAGAAAGATGCATGGTTATCTCTGACCATTTAAGGAATACAAATAGAACACCAAATCACCACTAAGCACACTTTGTTAAGGCTAAGGATATTTGAAATAGAAAATTCTTCGTTTACATACCTTCGGCTGCAAGGTTGGCGACAACTTTGACAGCATGAGTTTGAACATCTAAATCTCCAGATTCTAGTAGTGACAATATTTTTTGAAGACCAACTGCATAATTAAGTAAGTTCAGATAGTAAGAGAAAGATAGGATATATATATGTGTGTGTGTGTGTGTGTGTGTGTGAGATCTAATCATATGATTCAGATGTTTGCCAAAACCACATTGATTGTGTACTCGTCGAAAAGTATTGAAGAAAAAGATGCGGAAATTGAGATCTTGCCTTCCTCGCATATCTTGGTAATAGTATTCCTTTGGCTAAGAATGGTTTCTCTTGATCGGCTAGACTTGAGTGAGTTTTGTGGATTATGTAAAGATGAAGACTTGGTTATATTTTCATTCGTGTAAGATGCCTTTTCCTGTAATATAATAGGGTACGAAATCACAATATCAAATATAAAAACAGCTTCAAATCTAGCCATGAAAAAAAAGCCTTAGCCACAACTTCAGCTTCCTTAGTCATCAACCAAGAAAATAAATGGCAATAAGCTCTTCTTTCACAAGCAAGTTAGAAATAATTTTGAGAATCATAGAAACTTATTTTACCTCAAAACCATCTTCACTTTCTGGTACACCCTTTATTATGTGAAGCAGCTCTGCTTCAGCTTCCTTTCTTCGTTTTTCCTCTTCTTGAAGTGTTAGTCTGACTGCATAAAGTTCGTTTCTAAGTATTGCCTGCAAAGTTTTGTTAAGCAGGTAAATAGTAAGTATGGTAAATTACCACTGTCAATAGGTGGTAAAAGTTAAAAGTCTTCGCTCCTTGGTGTATTTGATTGTTTGAATGTGTTTGAATCGAATAAATTAAAATGGGGCAAATTCCACCTTGACTAAATAAGAGCTGAAACGCAACATCGAGAATATACAATTCTGCAGCCATTACAATGTCGTACATTGTGACAGAAATACCTTTTCTGATTCTAGATTCTTATTTTGTATGTGTAATAGTCGAAGTTCGCCAGTAGTTGTCTCGTGCAGCTGATGCACTTCTTGCAATCTCATTCGAAGCTCCCCCATCTCTTTCTCTGCACCAGCCTAGTATAACGATGAAATAACCGATCGATGAGAAGTATAGCTTTATATAAAATTCTCATTCTGTTGCTTGGAAACATGAAGCTAAATGTACATACAAACTTACAGCAAGATATATCTACAAAGCATTAGTACTTAAAAGAAATGCACACTTCACCTTGGATGACTTCTGTTGCTCGCTTAGACGTTTTTTCATTGAATTCAACTCTTCTTCAAGCTCACCAGCATGTGCACGCTCGTCTTGAATCTGTTGATTTAGCGACTCTATTCTCTCTTCATACATCTTAGTGGTGTCTGCAAGTGCTACGCGATATCTTGAGTTCTCAACCTGATTTTTCTGTTAGGGTGAATACCAAATTAAGATATCCAACTCTTCATCATCTGATAAAAAAACATTCTAATGGAAGCAGTGCAAAACACGTGCCGCGGTAGTGGATTTATCATCAGTTTCAATGAGTAGACACAGTATTAGAAAAGCAGAAGTAAATATTTCAAAAGAAAGAGCACTTGTTTTCGTTTATTAGCATGTAATAATCCACCTCAAGCAGCACATGAACATCAGCTACTTGCTTCTTCATCCTCTCCAGTTCTTCTTCAGCACTACTGTTATGAGCATTCTCATCTCCCATTTTCTTCATCAAATCAGCTATTTTCTCCTCGTACATATGGGTTGTTTCAGCAAGTACTCTCTGACTTTCCGAATCCTCTAGCTGCTTTTCCTACTAGCAATGAAACAGATTAGCATTATCTCTTTGAAAGAATTTGCATCGACTCATACAATGGGAGGAGGTGGAAGTTTTCTAATATCCTCTTTACTTCTCTTTATAGAATGTCGAAAGACGCTTACCATAGTATCCTAGCAAGTGTAGTATTATTAATTGAATAAGAAATTTAATAAAGTGAGTTGTGATATAATGACAAAGCTACATGTGTGACAATGCCAAAAAGAAGTTAGGAGGCGGAATAACGAAAATCTTTTAAGCATTTTATGTACCTTGATGTGCTTTAGATTCATCTCTAGACGTGCAACCTCATTGCACAAGATAATGTTTTGATCTTTTTGGTGTTTCAGATCACTCAAAGAATCATTCATGTCATGTTCCAGACGATCGTTTTCCTCCTCCAAACACTGTAATCAATAAAAGGGACAGGGTAGCATAAGCTTAATGTCTGCTAGTAGGGAGATTCTGAGAAGATGATTCGAATTACTGCAAGAATCAGAATTTTGGTACCTTGATATCCTTCAAACGCGTTGCCAAGCGTGCAACCTCATCGATCATTACTTTGTTCTGTTCTTTCTGACTATCCAATTCTTGGAGTAGTTCTTTCATTTTTGATGTTAACTGAGCATTCTCCTTCTGTAATATCTGCAACCCAAGCATATTGTTGAGAAACACAGTACATAAAACGAAAACAAAGACCGAATGTCCCTTTATGTATTGATTGATTCAAATCATTGACAATTTAAGAGCTCGTAAACAGAAGGCTTGAGCAATACCTCAGACCTAACAGCAAATTTCTTTTCTGCTTCAGCAGAAGAATTTTTAAATTCTTCGAGCAACCTCTTCAATTCATTCTTTTCGTTCTCTCTCGACTTTTGCTGCCGATCAACCTCAGCAGAAAGATGATCAACTTGAGTCTCCAGCTTCCTGCATAAGCTTTCGTAATCAAATTCTTCTTTCAGCTTCACTGTATTTACAACTTTCATGGCCTGCAGAAAACAGTCACAAACTCATTTCGCCATCTTGGTTCATGCAGATAAAGCCAAATATAAAAGGTATACAACCATTTAAAAGATTTGCTGACGACCAATTATCATCATTAACTGCAACAACTTGATAGAAAATGACGAACAGGAAAGCCGTAAAGGTTCACATAACGAATGCCTTGACAATCAAGTCTGACGTTTATAAAACTATCAGTGCAGATAAAGTTGAAAAGGGACTGTAGGATCCATAAACATGGCCACTCTTACAAATGAATATAACATAAATGGTATGTATCTAACCAAAATTCTTGATTTCACATAACACAAGTTTTAGAACAGTTGAGTGGTCAGTATGAAGACATTATTACACTAAACTCACCCGCTGTCCAAACATTACAGTGCTTGAAGTTTCTGCATGATGACGAGAAGATGGGCCAATCATTATTATGAGTGAAGTTCTTGCAGAACCTGTAGCATTACACTTATATCGTTTAAACAGTACACTTGAATTAAATAAATAAAAAAACACTAATTTATGCATACTAGTTAGATGCTGCTGCTTAATTTATTGAGTAATATATGTGAAATGAGAAAATGACAAGAAATTGCTTATATCATATATATAGATATGTGGGTGCAGAATATCTTTTAAATAACCTCCGAATGAATCCCGGAGCAATCTTGTCAATTTTGAATCTCTAATTGGTATATGAGGACTATTTTCAGCTAGTGCATTTATACATTTCCCCAGCGAAGTAAGAGAAAGATTTATGAATTTAGCCTCTTCAAGCAAGTGCCCTTCACTTCCTGCAACAGACAGAGAAACATATAATGAAAATAAATGATCATTTAAGTACCAAAAACAGAACTGAGGATAACTAAGGGCATGCTAATCGACAATTGAACTTCAGATGGGAGCGCGAGAAAGTGAAATAGATTATTAGGTGCAACCGTGCAAGAGAAGGAAACTGAAAGTATAGGTTTGTCCCAAGTTGTAAAAGGCAAACCTGATTTGTCTATTCTCTCAGATCCTGCAAGATCTACTATCAACAACTTGCTTTTCCGGATAGTCGGCACATGATGGCCTTGTCTACCTATCATGATGCCTTTTTCTTGATCTGTTTCTTCTTTCTCGTGCGCAGATCTACGAATATAGACCTATGGAAGGATATTAGTAGAATGAATTGACATAGGGTGAGATAGCTTTCAGAGCAATGTGCACTGTGATAAATCAAAATTGATGATCCATCCAAAAGTGTAATGTAAGCAACGCCAGTTAGAATATTGCTATAAATTGTTTGCATGTACCATGAGAATTGCATGGCTACGGGACGATTCTGTATTCATCTTTGTATTAGCCGCATGACGATTAGCTTCTCCAAGCTGCATTAGTTGTAAGAAGTGATCGAGTTTCCGTATCTTAACTATTTCAGCTCCAGGCACTGATACTTCTCCAGTCTTGGCATCCTCAACAATTGGGATGTTCGTCTTTTCGGGAGCAAGTAAATCTTGAATAGATTCCATGTATAACTGTTGGAGATACACACATGATCTTTATTGAATATTTGAATGATTAGCCACAGATTGCATGCGTATATTGCTCGAAATTCTAACCATACCATCAGGAATAATGCAACATGAAACAGGATCCTTCACTCACGAGGAAAATCGAGGTTTTTTTTCATGATCAAAAGCATCTCCATAGTTGAGTGTATCTTAAACTTGAGAAATGACTAACAAGCAAGACTTAAATAGACTGTTCCCAACTTGAAAAGTTGCTAATCATAATCTCACTACCTGCAAATACGAGACTTCAACCGTGTCTGATGCTGCTGTACCAGCCAATATATCCTCCAAAGCTCTAACCATTATTCCACGCTCGGATGCATCGTCTTTTCCTATCCTTCCGAGTGTGTAAGTCTTTCCGGTGCCTGTCTGGCCATAAGCCATAACCGTGCCATTATAGCCATCCAGCACACTCTGCACAAAGCAAATTAAAATTTATATTTCTGTTAAAAATATACGAAGGGGGAAAGGGATACAGTCTGATTACGAAGGGCAACACCTGAGTTAATAATTTATGAAGTCCCAACTTACTTCAACAACAGGCTTCGCAACCGCCTCATAAACACGCTTTTGAGAAGCACTTTCAGTAAATACTTCATCAAATCTGTAAGCCTCGGAACTCCAGTTGTTTTTTCTCAACTTTAATCTCTTGAGCTGCATATCGGAAAATTGTTTTATTAATCACCAAAGATGTTAGACATATGATGCTATGCCTTGTGCAAAGGAAAAGTTCCAGCAAACAAAAGGACTAATTGCAGCTCTGACTTAGCAATGTGCAAACAGTACCTCAGGCTGAAGTTCCACACAATCAGCATGATCTACATCAGCAAGATCCTCAGCGTTTTTAGGTCGGATTCTAACAGCAACCCTCACTCTTTCAGATTCTAATAACACAGAGAAAGGGGCATATCAAAATTCATTCAACCAAGTTATGTCTTTAGATCATGATCAGAGTATGATAACACGCTAAGGTATCATTCCGGTTAAAACAAAGCACTCTCGCACCACTACCACCACCTTAACATCACCTTCCACCAGAATGTATTACTTATCAGCAAGATTTTTGGTTGCTTCACACCGAGTGTCATCTCCCACCAGCTAGTTACCACCACCTATAGATTCTTATCCTTTTAGATTCACCAATTCATAGTCGATGATCAAAATCTCATCTTTCATCAAATTAGCAACAGCCACAACCAGGCCTAATCACTCTCTCATACCATCGAAATGAACCATAACCTAAAACTATTGATCAAAATTTAGTAACAGTAAGAAAATCAGATGGATAATACCTTTGCCTGTTACCTCATATGCACCGACACACAATCATTCTCTACCAATATTTCACTAATACTGATACTTATTGTAGGAAGCTTCAGATTTCAGGCTACACCTTCACATTTTCAGTCAACTATGTAATTCTTCATACTCACAAAAATTTGTATACGTATATACGCAAAAGTGCACATAAACACACACACTCAGAGAAAGAGGGAAACCTGGGTCATAATCAAGAGGGAGAGAGCGAGTTCTTGAAGTTGGCGTGACAGAGCGTCTGGAATTGGATGTTGGAGCTTTGGAGCGGACAGAGAGCGGCTGTGCACCACCATTATTTCTCAAACCAGAATTCAAAGAAGCAGAAGGAGACCTATCAGGCTTGTGCAATGCTCTTGCCACACTTCCCAAAGAAGCCATTTTCACGTACCAGCACCTCCACTATGCGAAACTAGCACCAAGAACGAATCCTCTCAAAAGCTCACACCTTTAGAGAGAAGGTGATGAAGGGAGAGTGTGTATGTGTTTGTAGTATGTGAGAAAGCGATTTGGTGAAAGCTCCAACATTGAGGCCGGCACGATTGCTCAAAGCTCTTCCTACAAATTAAATAAAAGAATAAAAAAGATTTCTTTTTTTTGAACTCCCGCGTTGAGTCTTCACGCATTGTTCATTCCCATTTGATTCTGCTTGTGATAAACTACACTAAATCTAAAAGGAGCTATCTTTTTTCTTGGATTTTTCTCTGCTCAGACTGCTGTCAGCAGCAGACTGCTATTCCACTTTCACAACTTCTGCTTCAGTTTCAATTTAAATTTAATGTTTAAATACAACTCCATTTGTTTATATTATAAATATTTATAAACAAAATTAATGTATTTCTCTCATCAGATATCAATCCATAATCTCTGTTGTATGTGTACATATATGATATTATGAATCTACATATGATAAATTGATGATGTCAGATTCTAAAAAAAATTAGTCCCTAAAAGGAGAAATGAAATTAATTTGATCATTGTGTGTGATTAAGGAATTCAACTTACCTGTCTTGTTGTTTTCCTAGTCAGAGACTCAGAAAAATATAATTTTGAAAGAGACGTTTGCTCCACATATAAACAAATGTAATAAATCATTAAAACAAAATAAAACTCAAAAATATCTAATTCTTGATTTCACGTGTTTAGAATTGGAAGTTTAACCCACATAATTACTTGAGCTAGCCTAGCTTTAGCTTTGTCCAAATGTAGTATGGGTGTGAGTTTATACAAAGGTTTAATGACACACAGATGTCCACCCGCCCGCGTCAGACAGCTTTTAACGTGTTCACGGTTGATATGATATTGTCACATCATCATGCGATTTATTATAAAAAAAATATTATTTTATATTTAATAATGTTAAACTATAGTAATATTTATCTACGCGGCATGTCACATCATTCGCGAGATTTAATTAAATTCATAAAAAGAAATTATGGAAGAAATAAGTATGATTAATTAAGTTTGTCTTAATTTGGTAGAAATGATCGAATGTGTGGTGTGCATGTGACAAGCAACATGGGGTGCCGGCGAAGCACAGCCTGTAGCCTTTGCCTGCCTATACTTGTTCAATTCTTCCAATTTAATTATTGTTCCTTCTCAATTTTTAAATATTCGATTTACTATTTGACTTATAGTATGTGTTCATATAACAATTTGTAGATAATTCCAGTGGAGCCCCATTTAATCTACTTTAAAGTGAGAGTACTTTTGAATGTTATGCAATATTGAAATATATAAACAAAACTATAGTTAATGAGCAAAGTAAAAAAAAAAAATAAAAAAATCAGATAGTGTTTTGTGTTGGATTTTAATTAGTCTGCAATATCCTTTTAAAAGGAATCATGATTAAAGATAAAATTAGCACCCAATTGTGGTAAATATAGTAAATTAACTCAATCATATATTTGCAGCATAATAGTTACAGAAGTACATTGCCATTTAATTAAGAAAACAACACACCGACAAGTAGTTGTGTAAATTCTCAAATAATACTTTATTTGATACGAAAGTGTAGAAGTTTTCAAAATAATCGAAATTAGCAGTTTGGAGAACTGTAATTGTCTTCTATTTTTCAATTTCAAGAGTTGCAACCATGCAAGTGACATTTGATTTCGAAATTCAGAATAGTGAACCGAAACTACCTTAGATTATTTCGGTTCCGAATCAAAAATTATTATTTATTATGATTCAATTACATTTTCGATATAGTGAAACCGTAAACAAACTATTCAATTATAATTATAACAGTAAACAACTCTATGAGGAGGCCATGTCATATAGGTAAACTATTTGATAATAGGAAGACAAGCAAATTCTCCTCAAAATATTAATGTGATGCAAAATCTCAACAATATGTATAAATTGGATTTATATGGACATTGATTTGGATTGTGATATTTCTATATAAATTGAGTCTTTACTTTACTTAGATAACCGACTGCGACTGTAGAGGTTTGACCAATAAATTTAAGTTGAGATTTGAAATATCCCAAAGTATCAAATATCAATGGGTTGCTCTTATTAATAATTTATAATAAATAATAATGTGGGACAACCTCATTTAACTTTCCCTTCAACTATTTCCATCTCTAAATATTAACAATTAGAATTTAGGAAACAACGAGCCACTAATTAAATTGCTATAAATAGTTTAATAAGATCATAGCAAATCATATTCCACGTTGGATGCATGAACCCATACATATCCACGTTTTATAATACTTACTACCACCTAAATTTCATCAAATCTATATTGATGTCAGTGTCAAATTGAGAAAGTGATTTCAGTGATGTTATCATAGAAAGGGGCTCATAATTGCACACCAAAAGCCCATGGCCCACATTATAATTTCACAACCAAAAGTAGGGCCCATCAACAAAACAGAGTTAAATTACTAAACAAAGCAGGGCCCAGAAGCAAACCCATATGCTACAAGGCTTTTACTAAAAAAGGAACTCAACATGTAAATTCAAGACACCACTCTTCTGATTTTTAGTTTATTGATCTGTGATTTTTTTTGATGTATTAAAAAAAAAAGGACATATTCCAGTTCTTGCAGAGCTTTACATGCTCATAATCATGCTATTGTGTTGTGGCTTCAAAATGGTCATCTACACTGCATGTAGTTAGAGTCGAGGTACCAGCTTTCTTGCTGAGATTTAGGTTCTTTGAATCTTCAAAGGGGCAGTTTTCTCTAAAATTGACACCTTGATGTTACTCCAAACATCTGGTTTCGTCGCGAGCTGGGAGATTTTCTCCGCAATCACCATATCTTCAGGAAGTACGGAACCAAAAACGGTGTATGCATTTCGCCACTCGTTGTGATTTGCTAGGCTTATGAAGAATTCGGGGCCGGATCCGACCCATGCAACTGAACCCCTTCTTATGGTCGGGCAGTGTTCCGATGGAACCGGGTCAAACGTCAGCGCTTGGGCTTCTAGAGTTCCTTGAATAAGAGCATATGGAGGGCCGTATGAAGAAGCCTGACAAGTTTAAAAGTGGGAAACTTTAAAGAGTTAACAAGAAAAAAGTATATCTTCAAGAAACAGAATTCTTTGTCTTAGCATATGTCATTAAACATACATTGGGATTACTAACTGAATAAGCTTTGAAAGCAAGAGTTATGAGTCATACTTATGTAGGAGTGAAGCACAATATAACTTCACTTTCTTTGAAATGGACTAGCAGAAGTAACGTGCGTTGCACATATTACATCGAGTTTTTGCATGATATTACATTATGATATATTAGACAATGCATATTTTGTAAAAAAGACACTTTTAGTATAGTTAAGAGTTAAGATATAAGAAGAAATCATATCCTTACATCGTTTATGTGGTTTCCGTTGATATCCCATAACTGACCCCGGCCTTCTGCTCGATAAAAATGGCAACCTGCACAATGACGCTGAGCCAGCAACTGTAGCATGTATTCGACCGAATGTGGGGAACATTCAGGTATAAGCTGTGAAGAAGATATAAAAATCATCAAAAACTAAAGAAAACAAAAATGGGATTTAGCCTCTTTTTTTTCTTTCTCCAAACTCATCTAAAAAGCATTGTGCAGATATGAAGCTCAAGTTTCCTTCCAATAACGTACAAATCTCAGCATCTGAGGTTTGGAAAAAACGAGTCTAAATTTTACTGCATACGAAGGACACGAGATCTACCTTGATGTGAAGGACCCCATACTCCGTCTCCAACGCAACAATGCCCTTCAAGATGAAACAGAAACGAAGTGTTTATTCACACAAGGAACATAAAAACCACAAACTTCACAAAAGATGTCTCCAGGTGACTAAAAAAATATACACATCATACCAGTAATTTAGTGAACTTAACAAATGTTCAATCCAATATTCACAAAATACACAAGTTTCTTCTTAACGAGAACTAGTCACCGGACATTAGGTGATCATGCATACCTCTCCTCTTCCAAAGATGATCCCGGATGTCCACATGATTTTGTTTACGGTATCGTGTTTTTCAGGAAACAGGACATCCTTTTGTTTCTTTAGCCAGCACTAAACCACAAAAGCAAAAGGAAATGATCATATCATCACAAAGTGAGATACACAAAAACTCCAACTCTAAAATGTAACTTGCATTTCATAGACATCACTAAAGGTTACTTATAATTGATGAGTACATGTTGTCTTCCTTCAAAATGGAACCAAAGGGAAATTTTCAATAGATGACTGCTTATTATACTCACATAATAGGAACAAACAAGAAGCAACAGAAGTTCCAAGTCACTCTCAGTTCTTAAGTAGCCAAGTAATCATCACAATCCAGACTATCACTCAAGCACACGGGACGAGACGATAAGCAGAACTAACAAACAAAGATGAAAAAACAAGAAATCCAAAACCACTAACCTCACCAAATCTCTCCCCACAAGCCTCCTTATTCCCACAGAACACCCACGAATTGCAAAGGCACGGCCCATCTTTCCCCGTGCACATCGCCTTACACGCCTTGCAGCACTGCTCGGAAGAATTGAACTTGAAATCAGTCCCCCACTTCACTGCAGCGCCCCATAACTCCAAATTCGGAATCCCTCTGCAACAACCCCTGTCCCCACTCATCTCCAACTTCGAGTTCCCACCATTACCTACACTACTCCCACTCCCACCATCATGCCCCAAAGAGACAATCTTTGAATCACTTAAGGACGACGGCTTCATTATAGTTGACATGAGAATATATAACATACAAAAAGACACCAAACCCATTGACAAAAGAACCATAGACCCCCACCTCGCCGGTTCCAATTCAGACCCCCTCCGACCCATTCTTACTATTTCTACCTTTCTTTATGAAAAAAAAAATCAAGAAATGCGCGAAAGCCAGATACCAGAAAACAATTTCTTGAATTATGGCCGAGAATGTATTTCGTCACCTTTCAATCAAATTCTCCCATATCTGAGCCAAGAAGTAGTTGTGGAGAAAAACTATTAGGAGTTTGAGCCAATGCTTAAGATATATGGAATAATTGTACACAGAAGAATGTTTTGATTAATCTTACTTGAACAGCTGCGCCGGAACGGCGGCGAAGAATGTTAATGGCGGTTGATATTTGCTGTTGGACGTGCTGTTGTGGAATCTTGGGTTTTGTAGTGTGTGATTGCATGTGTGCTGGGAGCGTTGACTAAAATCAGCTAAATATTTGTGATTAATTTTGGTTCGATCCAAAGAAAATGTAGATAATTATAAAGTAAATCAAATTTGTGGTATTTATTTTGCTATTTTTATTTCACTTTTGAACTTTGGTGTATATAAAAGCATAAAATTTATTTAATCATAAAGATTATGTGGACGTTATATAGTGACCTATGAAATTATGCAGACGAGTGACGACATCCTTAGTTACGTTTTGAATGAGGCTGTTTGTGCTTTAAATCGTCAAACTTTAAAAGTAAATTATAAAATAGGTAGAAATTCTTGATTTATTTTGCAATGATCCCACAAAATAACCCATAAAAATTTATGAATTTTGTTTTAAAGGTAAAATTAGAGATTATATGTAGATATTACATTCATGCAACCACAATTAGTATTGAATTAATTGTACTCTAATCGGTTTTATATCATTCAAAGAAAAATGATCTTATATTGTATCTCAAGATCTCATAAAATAAGCAATCTTTAACTTTAGGTGAAAAGTAATTAATTATTATATTTTCCTCTTATAAATTTACTACTCCACCCATCAATTTCATCAGTCGACTCTGGTTACACGTTGAAATACTTTCCAGAATTTACATAATACATGAAAAAAAGTCAAATAATTTAAACTTCAAAGAAGAGCGATGATTTAAAGTATGGTAAATTAAGAAAAAAAATATCAATGTATTGAACTTAAATGTTGCGATAATTCAAAATATGAATACTATATATCTACAAATCTTTACCTTTCCATGCCATCTATTTCGAATACTAACCTTTTACTGTAAAAAAAAAAAAAACAGAGAGAGAAACTCTATATCGATCGAGTAAGTGAATTATCCATAATTTTTATTTTCAAGGACAAAGTATATGACAAAAATGAACGTGTTGGTTTTATTTCAATATATTAATAGGCAAAGGTTGGAGGCAATGAGGCTAAATTGCATTGTACAAAGTGATGCATAGAAGCTTCGAGGACACTAGTGATATACCAGATAAAATACCGATACCAACTACAAATTAAACTAAAATATATAAATTATAGATAAGAAGTCTTCATAGGGTATAAACTATATAGACCTTTTGTAGTAGTGAAAATGGAGAGAGTTTTCCAGAATGTGGGAGTGAGCCAAAAGTAATAAATTATTTTATATAACCTGCAATGCAATGAGCAAGATGATACTACAAGTCAGATCAAGTAATAATTTATGATCGAAATTCTGAAGCAGAAAAAAGTTAAATCAAATCTTACAAGTATTAGGTATGTTTGCCATCATGAAATTGAGCATTTCTTGATGACTTGAACGTCTCCAGAAATTCTTGCGCCTTTTGCAGTTCCTGCTTTTTCCTCGACTTATCCCATTTATGCTCTGCACCCAATATCTCGATGACACGAGGAACTGCCCTTGTGGCAGCATCTGTGTCCAGAAAAGCAAGGCGGGACCTTCTTGCAATGAAGTCCACAGCTGATTCACAGTATTCATGTCGAGCACAGTATGCAACTTCAGCCTCCAGGATTGGGTACCCATGAGCTAGTCGCTTCCCCAAATTTTCATTCTATCGCAAAATAAATGCAACTATTTAGGCAAGTTCAATTTTGTGAGTGATGCCGAATGACTACTCATACACCAAAAGCTATGTAAAGCATGCATTCTTGTAGGAATCTACGCAATAAATATAAACGAAAATCATAGAGGGCCTATATACCTGAGCAATGGCAGCTACTCGTTCAGCAAAAGTGCCATATGCATGTGATAGATGCTTTGCTGCAGCAGTGTCCATTACTCCAGGAACCACCTTCCCACCGTGTGACTTCTTCATGCGCACATATAGTTGGGCTAGTACAGTAAATGAAGCTGGTTCCCATCCATCGGCTCCTATAAGCTGTAGGTTGTAAGTCACGCACTTGCTCGCCGGGCTAAGATTTCCGGATTTGATTGCTGTGTCAACAGCATCCTCCGCCATACTGCAATTGACTTGAGTAAGTGAAAAAACTGCTAATTGAAAATTCTTCTAATAGAAGATTAAGCGTAGATGAATGGCTGAAGAGGGTTGGGACCTATGCCGCCATCAAAAAGCTTTCACCAAAAAAGTGGAAATATTCAGATATTCAGTCTCTTTATTATTGAACTGATTGATTTACCTTCTGTATGTAGTCCACTTTCCACCAGTGATTGTGACTAAACCAGGTAAATCTTCACACACTACATGGTCCCTGGAGATGCTCTCAGTGTTTTTGGCTCTAGGATCCACAGCCAATGGCCGAATGCCACTCCAAGCAGATAAAACATCTGTACGTCTCACCTAGTAATCATAGTTAAATATTATATCTTCCCTAGAAAAAATAATTGAGCAATAAAAGGCTGGAGAGAGACAGCAAAGTTAAAGGATAGTCATCACCCATACACCTTTCTCTGACCATTTGATTTATATCGAAGGTTCTTCAAGCATTAGAAAGGAGTATTCGACACAGAAGATACTACCGTTTACACAATGATGTGACTAAATACATAACTTAAAGACTCTTCATGGATCATCAAAATTGAATATCACACTACCAACCAAACTGATATCTCTGAGGATATCTTACAAACTAGATAACCAAAAAATAACAGAACCAAAGCTCCCTCGGATGAGTAAAGCAGAAAGGGTGATGAAAATACAAACAAAACCATACAAGTTAGATAAAAACTGAAATAGATTGGAAAGCAATATGCAAACATGTGATAATCACGAACCTTTACATTAAGATAATCAGAAATGGCGTCTAATATGAATTGAATCTCATCCTCATGTGGTTCTGGTAGCATTGTAATAGAGGTGTTCGAGTCAGTGGTCCCAGCAACTGTTCTTCCCAACCATGGAAGCATGAAGATAACACGGCCATCCTTGGTCTTGGGAACAATCAAGCCCATTCCTTCTGGAGAATAGTAATCAGGAAGCACTATATGGACACCACTGCTGGGGCAGATCATTTGCTTTGCTTCTTTGTCTGCCATCAACCTGACAGCATCACAGAATGGACCAGCAGCATTTACTACAACTTTTGCATACGTATCAAACTCATTGCCTGCAGAGGTAGACAAAACAATATTCAAATGCCAAATCAACACATTGAAGGCCCCAAGATAAGCAAATGAAATAATGGGTTGCTTATAAACAACATTATGGACTAAAGAGTTACAGAATAGAAATAAAAGATCCCAAGGACATAAAGAAAGTCCACATTCCAGGATCTCCCGGATGTGTATGCATCAAAACTACAGTAGGAATATGTGATTGTTTTCTACTCTAAAATTCATGCAGTTTGTATAGGATTAAAGATAAAAGCTTAGAGAAAATGTCATAATGATGTTTAAAGTCTATGCGCACCGCATATCAAGCATATGATATTACACAGTTTATCAAAGACCTGATCACGTTTGGACATGTCAATCATAAAATAAATAAAATCAAGACATTCAAAACAATCTTGACACAAATGTTAATATTTAAATGAAAATAATATGCATACCTGATATATTATTTCTAATCCGAGCTCCTATTATCCGCCCAGAACCATCATCCGTAAGAAAGGATACAACTTCAGCATGATTGACTACAGCAGCACCGGCTAAAGCAGCAGTACATGCTAATGCAACATTTAAACGTGAATCATTCATTTGTCCATCATAGTAGACCACAGTTCCTTTCAAAGTCCGATCTTTTCCCTTTCTTGATAAAGTAGGAAAGAGTTCAACAGACTCCTGAGCAGAATAGTATCTTGATAGGTGGAGCAAGTGCCTACCAGCTACCAGGTCATACATTTTCAAACCAATCCAGTAGTACACTGCCTCAAACCAGCTAAAGCACGGTGTCATACAAGGTAAAGCATTGCAAAGGTGGGGGGCATTTTCAATAACTTGTTTCCGTTCCTCTAATGCATGGAAAACCAGCTTTAACTGCCCATAATCCAAGTTAAAAACAGCTTTCTCCAAATAACGGACTCCTGAAAGGGCGCAAACCATTAGCACCAAAATTTAGAGGTTGTCATCCGAAATAATGGAATAGAGCATGTCAAATGTGGGTCATAAACAAATTTTAAAATTTAACATCTGATCTGACGTGGCTGCAGCTGTAAAAGGCTAAATTGTGGATTTTATGTTTGAACAAACAACCTAAATCGCAACTTCTGCAATAATCTTCTTACTGCGCCAACATTCCTCAATCACTTACGAGCATAAACCAAGTTCAATAAATAAGCACCAGAAAATAAAAAAAAATGGAAAATGTAGACAGTCTCCTCGATAAGTAATAGCTTGGTGATTCCACTTTAAAGATTAAATTGTGCATGGCTTAAATCTCATAGTGCTGAAGTATTCTACACAATCACACACTTGCTGCATTATAACATTCCAATTAACACCTACTAACATGCGCAGGTTTTCTATGTAAAATCATGCCGACAACATCAATGCAGTAATTTATAAGCATTTCACAAACAATATAAATTCCAAAGTCAAAACATAAAAAAGAATTGAGGAATTCCCTAACCACATAAACTAGTGGATTACCAAATTTTGTCATGTCTCTTAGCAAGCCTACCCTAGATCACTCCCACCAATCTGTTATCATAACACTTTTATGTCTAGTGTACGCGATTAAGTTTGTATTTAGCGCACAAACTATATCTTTCGCAAATAAAAGTAAATAAGCCATAAGAAACGACAATTCTTTAGCTAATAGCTATAGATAAGAAATTTCAGATTTTGTACATGTGAGTAAATTCTTACTTTTATTACATAGTCACAGATACCCCATGACAGTAAAAAAAGTGATCAATGCATCCTCGCATCAGCTCGTGCAGTTATACAGTACAACTCTCAATCCTCAAGGTACAACTCAATGTAGAAAACCAGGTAAACACAAAATTAACAAAAATGCGGACCTCCATGGATGAGTTTAGTAGACCTTGACGAAGTGCCGGACGCGAAATCCTCTCGCTCGACGAGGCCGACGCGGAGGCCGCGCGTGGCGGCATCCAGAGCGACGCCGCATCCAGTCGCCCCACCGCCGACGACGAGGATGTCAAGGGGGTTCGCGGCACTGGAACCGATTAATGCGGACTCCATGGAGGAGCGCGACGGCACGGCAGCGTGGGGGTCGGCAATTTTATGCCTCACATCAGCGAGGGCGGGAGCAGCGGCGGCGCGGTCGCTGGCAGCAATTGGGGGGTTGCTGAGGACGGTGAAGTACGCACCGCCGGCCACGGCGGCCACGGCGCCGAGACGTCGGAGGCGTATGGAGGCTGCCATGGAGCGAAAAATACGATCACAGTTGTTCGCTCTCCGATTTTGCGTGAGGTATATAGGATCAGAAAAAAAATTGAGTATGGTGAAAGGAATATTATAAAGGATTGATTCAGTTATGGTACTGACAGTCAATACATTATAAAATTATTACATATATGTGTATATATACTACTTTGAAATTGGGGAATCTTTAATGATATATTCCATATTTTTGTGACCAGCTTAATCTTTTATACGTGTATATACTCCCTCCGTCTTCCTTAAATACTTTTGATTAGGAGTATAAAAAAATGGTACGTTTTAATATAAGTTAAACTAAATTTTAAACAGTAAAATATTACTTTTGGGGAACCATCCATAAATATGATTTATATTTTCTTATTTTTTGATGTCGACAAATATAATTTCGATTTCAATATTTTCGTCCATCATAAGTGAAGTTATCAATTTCACTCGTTATATAAACAATTTAATTTAAATAATATATCAAATCAAATTTAAAATCAATTAACTATTTGGTCTTATGAAGTCAAAATATTATTAAAATTTGTGTCTAGTCGCATCATAAACCATTTTGATAAAGAAAGATAGTAATATATAATCCTATTGCCTAAGCGTGTAATTACTAGTGTTATTAGTAGCAGATAAGATTAATATTATATAAATAAAAAATAACACTCTATTTGTCCACCAAATTTCTTTATAGTTTGACGGGTTATAAACACTCATTAACATGTACCCTTGAATGAACAAAATGGATCTTTTGGTCCATTTCTCTACATGAAGACTTATTTTTATAAATTTTCTTAAAATTTTTTACCGCACTCTTATAATACACTTTTTATGAATGGAATTACTAATGTTTACTATAAATTTATCATCTAACTAAGTTTAATATGTAGTGCACATAATCTAGTTGATAAAATGACCACTCATTTGTGGAGTGTGTTTATTTTATATACAAAATTATACTTCATACGTTATGTTAAAAGCGGTCACAAGAAATTTGGCACGAAAATTCAGAAAATAAAGTGTTGTGTTTGAAAAAAATTGAAGTTAATCTTTTAAAAGTAATTTTTTTCATTTAAAAAAATTGTCACTTTTAATGAGACAGATTTAATAATAAAACATGACCATTTTTAATAGGATGAATGTAGTATTTGTTTATGAATATGTTTAGTTTTATCTTAAAATATCATATTTTTAAACGGATTATAATGAAATGTCAAAGTGATATACTCAAAATTAAAAAAAAAAAAAAAAAAGTCAAATTATAGGAGTGACAATAATATACTCCCTCCGTCCCAGCTGAGATGTCTCAATTTCTATTTAGGGACGTCCCAGCTAAAATGTCTCATTTCCCCTTTTGGGTGGAGAATAAGGAAAAAGTAAGGTAGTTGGAGAGTAAAGAAAGTGAGTAGATAGAAATTAAAGTTTTAATTAAAATTGTCTTGGTTTGCAGTGCGAAAAGTTATGAGATATTTAAGGTAAGATGAAGGGAGTATCTTTTATTTTTTAGATTTTGAAATGCATGACTTTAAAATTGAACAATGTTTTGGGACGTGTTATTTATTACTACGTACTTGCGTTGAGTTTATGTTTGTATAATTATTTATTGTACTTTCGAAAAATTCCCAAATCTTCTTCCTCTACGTGTTAGATTAACATGAATATGAGACGTGATGTACATATGTGAAATTCACCAAAACGTTTTAAATTTCAAACCACTTCATAAAATAAAGAAAAAGTTCACATGATTAGACAAAATATCATAGTTTGTTTGACCTGCCCTTGATCATAATTGACGTACATGAATTATACTAATCAAACTCATACATAATTTTAAAGTTTGTGTTAAGGATAACTAATGATGCAACAAGTTGAATAATACTAATTAATTTATTTAATGTCTTGCCAATAACAATAATCTAGACCCTTTTCGATTGAGGCAAACCGCACTCTCATCAATTCTTTTGTGTACGAATGTACACGAATGACTCATCCCTCATAAATACTGGATTCATCCCTACATATTTGTATTACTAAGCTATAAAATTATCAAATTTTAGGAATGAGTCGGGATTTTGAAGTTGCCTAAAAATTAAAATTATTAATTTGGTCGAGTCAACCCAACACATATCGAGCCACGCTCAATTTGTGTCGATTCAAGGTTGTTCGGCTGAGCAATAGGGACGTTCAAGCTCCATCATTTAAAAATAAATAGCCCCTTTGGTGTCGTGTTTTACTAAATTATTAAGTTCAAGCTCCTCTCAATTTGGTCCATAGGCCTTTGCCGCCCGGACGAGTCATGGCTAACTCATGTGGGCTTATTCAAGTAGGGTTGGATTGTGAACCATGTTAAATAATATCGCACATGTACCGGATCCATATTTTGAAGCCTTGATTTATTTATCTTCTCATAATAGCAACTTCATTGAAAGATCACATCTGATTTTGCATATTTTCTTTATAAATTAGATTACAAAAAAAAAAAAAAATAATAATAATTTTTTTTTTTACTAATTTGGGCTCGTATAAAATTATTTTAATGAGAAGGTCAATATATAGTAATTATAATCATAATTAATTAGCGGATATATTTAAGCATAAACATAACATATGTAATATTAAATTTTAAATTAAGTAAAATTAAAATATATTTTCCTAATAAACCATTTATGTCTTGAGACATTATGTTTTTTCATCATTACTCAATAAATTTATTTATGAGATATAACAAAATCTTAATGTATTATGTACATTCCCATCTATAATTAAGATAATTTTGGTTTTAGATCTTGAAAACAAATTTCTCAAAATTATTAAATGTTACAATATCCAAATCAACCAATGATATCAAATGATAAAATATTAAGACCTTTATTCTCGTAATATTTATTTATGAATTACGATTACCATAATATCTCCCTCTCTCACCCTCTATATATACATGAGGTAAACTCACACTTACAACATAAAAAATAATTTAAAAATGGGAAAGCTCTCACAGTCGTTGCTTCTTGGTATCATTTGCTTTGCTCTCATCTCAGGTACTGCTGTGTATTATTGTTTTAGGTGTGAATGTCGGATCGGAAATCGAATCGATTTCAGTACCGAGTTTTAAAATTTTATCTTTTTCGGATCCAGCTAACCAGAACTCGTTAATTGATATCGGACCGATTGACACCCTTAGTTTACTTCTACCAATTGAAATCTTGGTACCAAAACTCGTTAATTTTTTTGGATTTGAATTTGGATTTCGATTAGATTGTCTTGGAGCAACATGTGAATTGGATATTGGAGATACATGCAAAGCTGGGGACACTTCTGTATGCGATGAGAGATGCAAACATTACATGGGAGATACTTTCGAGCGTTCCGAATGTTTAAATGCACCCCAACACAAAGATTTTTATCATTGTAAATGCTTTTATAGATGTCCTCACTAGCTACAACATGCTTGTTCAACAAATGAAATTGCTTCTTGGTTGATTTATGCGTATGTTGTAAATCTAAAATATATTATATAATTATATATTACCTCTGTCTCATTTCATTAATCTCATTTTATATTGAACTGAGTGTATTAGAATAATCAAATGAGATTAATAAAATAGGACGAAGAGACGAAGTATATTTTAACCATAAATATAATTGTTGGTCCCGAAACGAGTAAATAAAGATTTTGAAACGCGAAATTTTGGTGGTAAACTCGTTTTTATAAAACTCAATCAAAATCAAACTTACAGTGAATGATAAGATAATGAAAGAATAAGTACTGAAAGCAAATGAAACAACACAGAGTTTGGTTTGCGTGGTTCGGAGATAAAAACTCCTATGTCCACGAGTCTCGAGGTTAGTCGAGGGTTTCCAAATTAATGGAGAAGTAATAGCCTTACAGTGATCAACCACAGTGGGTTAGATTTACAATTATTATCTGATCACAACTAGCTTCGAATTTAATCTAATGCTAAGCTATTCTTCGGTTACAATAAAATATCGCTTAATATGAACACTGGAGAATAGAGTCTGAAAGTTTGAGTGTTCTAAGAACTTGAGAGTTGAGAGCGATAATAGCAAGTGTAGATTGGGTAACCAGGTTGTTATTGAAGCGTGAGAAGTGTCGGGGTATTTATAGTGTTCTCTCAAAATATAGCCGTTGTGAGATAGAGCTTCTTTTGAATTCTTCCCGTTGGAGTAGTTGTCCTTTTTGTCGTTTCTGGTGTCTTGATATGATTACATCTATAGCGTATGTTGGACACTCAGTGGAGACTTCAGTTTGGCCTTAAGTGAATTGGCCCTTCAGTGGGGGAAGCCTTCAGTGACCTTAAAGCCTTCAGTGGGATGGCCCTTCAGTGAGGGGAGGCCTTCAGTGGGGAAGGCCTTCAGTGGGGGAGACTTCAGTTGCCTTTTAGAATGGCCCTTAGTAGCTCTATAGTGGCAACCTTTAGTGGCTTTCATATTGCTTAGGTGGCCTTCATATTTCAGGAGCCTTGGCCTTTCAGTGGCCTTAATATGGAGAAGTGCTTTCAGTAGGGAGGCCACCTTCAGTGGCCTTAAGGAGGCTTTCAGTGGGGAGGCCTTCTTCAGTGGCCTTAAGGAGGATTTCAGTGGGGAGGCCTTCAGTGGCCTGCACTACATAATCAAGTTTTGGAACCTAATCAAAACATTATAAAATATCTCAACAATAATTATAGTTATTTACTTTCTCCGTTCTAATAATATAATCTAATTTTTTAAATTGGATTCTTTACTGTAATTGGCTGATTTTCATTTTAATATAGAAAATAGCATTAACCTAATAAAGAGAATTCATTTTTAATGTGTTATTGGTCAATAGAATTGACTCAATAAAAAATCATGATCATCAATTTTATGACAAAGGGAATAGTATTTATATTAATTATATTTATTTAATATTTATACTATTAGATTTTGACCTAATCAGTTATTGAACATATCAAATAGCATATACTTGAAATCGAACTAAAACTCTTCGTTTTCTGAATTTATAATGAACTGAAAGTTACCGAACATATCAAATAGCATATACCAAAAGTCGAACCAAAACTCATTGTATTCCTGAATTTATAATGAACTGAAAATTAAATTAAATAAAAATTAAATCGAAATCACCCAAATTCTATTATTTTAATCAATTTTTTTGATTCGACTCGCTTCTTATTCACTTTAATTATTATCAATTTTTTTGTTGGTATACAACATATCACTCGAACTATCAAGTTATTGATCGAAACATGAGATTATTTTGAAAAATGTGATGCCAATAATGTCTATTTATAACATATTTCTGGTGTATAATTAAAATTATATCGTATTAGTACAATTTGATATCCGGGTTAAATGCTTTTCCTATTTATAATAAAACTAGTTTGTGCACCCGTGCTATGCACGAGAATATGTTATTCATCAATAATTTATGCATATAGATATTTAAAATAATAAAAAATGATGTAATCAGATAATAATCAGTGGTTTTAGAACCTTAATCATAAACGATGGTTCGATTTCAAATCATGACTGTGTAGAGGACAGTTCAGTTATAATTTCAAAATTTTGAAACTATGATCAGCGATCCAAACCAATAACTTCAATTTATTTTATCCAATTCAATTTATTTCTTATTTGTAAAATGTATTTTTATATAATTCACAATAACACATTAAAATTTATGAATATATTAATAATAAAATAAATTAAAAATTAAAATTTAATTTTGAAATTTGGAAATTAATAAAACTTTATGATTTTATATAATAATATAATAATATTTAAATTTTACTTTATAGTCATTCTAATTTTAAAATTAACAAATAAAACGACATTAAAATTTTGAAAAGTTAAATGATAATATAAATTATTACGTAATCATAATAATAAGAATTTTTAAATTTTCATATATATTAGTATTAATTTTTTGGATAGTTCATAAATATAATTCTAGCCGTTCTATACGGTTCGATTCCAAATCGTGAACTATCTTAAAAACGATTTGGTTCTGATTTTGAATATTCGAAGGAGTTAGATTCCAAACTACAATCATGAGCACTTCTACTTCTGTAATTTTATAAATTTTAATTGGTTTAAATACTAATAATAATTAATTGATCATATAATAAAATTAATATAGTCATATTTATAAGTGTTATAATTTTTAGTTGTTTGAGCAATTTTTTAATTAATATTGATCTACATATAATTTATTTCAAAAAGAGTTGATTGTCTAAAAATATCTCTCATTGTGTTAACTAAAAATAAATATGAACGATTCATATTTTTATATTATATTATTTTTTATTATTTTATATTTAATAAAATAAAATAATTTTAAATATTTTCTCTAAAAATATTAAGACATCCATTAAAAAAAACTTTATAATGAGATTCTATGCATGGTCTCAATTTATAATGGATTGAGTTTCAACTTTCATGCATAATATTAAAACATATTATAAAGAGTATTCAACTTTATAATTAGGAATATTATAATTTAGTAAAATATACTATATGTATAAGAATATGTATACATATAATTATTTTCAATTTACTAATGTGTTATAATTTTTTATATTAAATTTATATTTTATATAACATATATCAAATTAAATGTATTGTCGAGATCTTTAATTTAATATGCATAATATTGCAAATATTTTTACGAAGAAAATAAATAATTTTAGGAGAAATGTGTTATAGGAGAGAGAAAATAATCTATAAAGTTTTAAAAATTAATAAGCTAAACGCTAAACATAAATCAGATTCAATTGTACATGTATATTATGATTTATTAAATACTCAAGTTATCTTGTTGCTCTATTGGTTTACAATATAGTTTTTCTTATGAAAGGTATAAAGATCGAATCCTGTTAAGGTTAATTTTTAAATTTAATAATTGTAGGATTATATTTGCCATTAAAATTGAAGTTATTTACAAAATTTGCCACTCAATTAATTTCAATTGGAATGCTTTCTGTTTTATATATATATATATATAAATTATAAAAAGGTAAAATATATATAAAGCTTATTTAAATATTTACTACGTTCTGTTTGCTCAGTTTTTAAGTGGTTATTTTATAAAAACGACTAAAATTGCCATTAACCCTAATATTTATCCTTTTAGTAATATGAAAAAAAGAATGAGATAAACAAAAATATTTCCTCCATTCCATTCTTTTTTTCTACACGTAAATCAATATTTTACTTTATTCACTCCACTTTATTATTTTTACCTTAATATCCTTAACTTTTTACTTATAAAATTTATCAAAAATAGAAATAAAACTACATTTGTGGAACGTCTAATCGGAAAAGAGGGATCGGTGGGAGAGAGGGAGTACTAGAAATGAAAATGACTCATTTTAATATTATAATAAACTTTATTAAATGAGGTATTTAAGGGGGAAGAGGGAAGATGGTGTATTATAAAAATAATCATGTCTTAAGATAAAATTAATTTGACGGCCGATGAACACAAAAGCTTGATGGCGAATTTCACAGAGAAACGTTGAAATGGTAGTTTTAACAATACAAAATCATTCATATTCATATTTCTTACAAAATCGAATTGGCGACCACTCTGGTCCCTGAGAGTCTCTCTCTGCAAGAGGAGGATATTGGGGCAGAAAGGAAAGTGATTAACAATGTCGCAGATTCCCAATTTAGACAATGCTCCAATAAATCTCAAAGAAATTCGGTACTTCTTTTTTATTTCAATGTTTAACTCGATTATCTTTTCAATTTTCGAATTTGATCAACGATTTGTTGTGATTCTTATGGGAATTCAGAACTCAAGCTCAAACGGAGCTGCTAAATATCCTCAAAAAAGTGAGTTTTGTTCAGTAAAGTTAAAGTTAATCACTGAGCAATGGTAGTGTATTGTGTAATAGACAATATGTTTTAATTTTATTGCAATTCAATTTTTCGTGTTAAGATTCGGGGAGATAAATGTCTGGTAATTGATCCGAAGCTTAGTGGAGCGCTATCACTGCTTGTCCTGAGCTCAGAACTAAAGGTAATTTTTTTTCTGGGGTTGTTATTTTGGTTTGATTTTTAGAAATCGACTATTTATTGCATCTTCAAGTTTGTATATTATTGAAGGTTATGGTTTGAATTCAGTTTACGGCGTTTCTGTTGTTAATTGCTGATCATGATTCTTTATCTGTACATATAAGTAGATGCTGGAGCAGTGCAATAATATCACATCTCTCCCGGCACCACATATTTTTGAAATCTGTAAAATATTTGCTCACTCGGAAGATAAAATAAATTGCCGTGCAGTTTTACGTTTCTGAACCCTTCAGAACTTGATTGATATTGTTCTGGAAAGTAGTTACATTGTTGCTAATTTGAACACCTATCAATAAAATAAGAGAAAGTTAAGGTAATGGTGCCTTTTGTGATCAGGAACATGGTGCAGAATTGCGGCACCTAACAGCTGAGCCAATTCAAACTGAAAAAACCAAAGTGGTCTTCCTTGTTCGAGCTCAATTGGACCTGATGAAATTCATCTGCTCCAATATTCACAGTGATACCTCCAAGGGGATTCATAGAGAATATTATCTTTACTTTGTTCCCCGCAGACTGGTTGATTGTGAGAATGTAAGCACAATGAGTTAAAACATTGATAATTTTCAAGAACTATTTTACGAGACATTTTGGCTCTTATATCTATACTTGACTGTCTGCAGATACTTGAGGAAGAAAAAGTGCATGAATTGCTGAACATTGGGGAGTTTCCCTTGTACATGCTTCCACTGGACGAGGATGTTTTATCATTTGAACTTGACTTTCTTGAAAAAGTACGTGATTATGTCCAGAATGATTTATGATTTGACATACAGAGAGTTTTCTTATCTATTGATTCCACGTATCTTATGCTGTGAGGATATGCATAACAGGAATGTTTGGCAGATGGAGATGGAAAAGGTCTCTGGCATATTGCCAAAGGCATCCACAATCTTGAGGTATGGTTGTTGACCGTTCTTCATGGTGTGTCGATGTTGAAGACTTTTTTCAGTGTTTTCACCGAATCATCTTTAGCTTCTGTTATTTACCATTTTCACTGTTATAACACAAAAACTTGTATGGGATGGTGTTACGACCAAACCACGTGAGATGGGAAATCTAAGTAGTAGTTATGTACTTAAAAGCAGTTTGAAACTTTTCAACATAAAAACATAGTATGCTCAAGTGGTATTACTTTCATATTCTTTGAATCTTCCATCTGTCAGATTTGGTTTGTGAAACTGTTACTGTTTCTAATGAAATATATATATATATATATATATATATATAACTTTAAGTAGGTTACCCGTTACTGTTTCTTTATTCTTTAATATTTTTTTTTTGGTTTTAATATTTTTATGGTTCTATGTAAAATTAAATGCAGTTTTCTTTTGGAGTGATACCAAATGTTAGGGCCAAAGGAAAAGCCGCTGTACGTGTTGCTGATATCTTGTCTCGTATGCAAAAGGAAGAACCTGTTAATACAAATGTAATTCACCTTTTTTGTAGTCGTAAGATATCTTTAACAAAGTTGTTTGATCATCTGTAAAATACTAACTCTAATCTTCTTTGAAACCACAGATGGTTATTCCTGAAATAAATACTCTTATTCTCATAGATAGAGAGGTATGTCTTATTTATCTACAGATTATTTTTCCTTGTTTTTTGCTCTGCACACTTTACAAACTAATGTTAGAGTATTGCAATTCTGAGCATTTTCTCTTGTTCAGATGATTCTATGATGCCTAGAAAATTATTAGACTTTCTTATGAACTGTCTATTAGTTTTTGTATGTATGAGAGGAAAAAAATAAAACAAAACTAAAGTGTGAAAAAGAGACTTGCATGTAAAGTTGCTATGAGGTCTTTCTCTGAATAGTAAATTTATAGATGCAGAGGTTCTTTTGTAACATTTGTTTGGGGATCCTTATATTGACTTTATTTCATTAAAGATGGACACTTCAAGGCCTAGGAGAGTGTAACTTCAAGTTTCTCTATGCGGTCCTTGTTTCTTCTTCAGTCTTCACATTTTTCTGCATGCATTTATCAGAATAGTTTGCTGTCTAGCTCTAGGAACAGGTGCTGTATTTAGTGAAAGATATACCGTGGGGCCTAAGCAAGTTATCCATAACACGTCCTTAATTATTTAGAAGTAGGCTTGCATCATGTATACAGAAGCAACTTGATAATGACTATTTTAAACAGTCTCCTTTAATTTTTTGGTGGCTTCATGCTCCAAATGCCAATAGTAACTAGTAAGTATTTATTAGTTATATCAGATTAAGCGCAACTAAAACTTAAGGAGACTTAGTTATGATTAGTTGACAAACATGGAGGTCTTTGTGATTTTGATTTGTTATTTTCTTCTTGCAGGTGGACATGATAACTCCTATGTGTACTCAGTTGACATATGAGGGATTGATAGACGAGGTAATAATGCTAGTGTGACGGATAATTATGACAATGTTCAATTTTTGAGATCAAGAATAGTGCATAAGCTCATGTGCTTCAGCAAACTTATTATAATGACTAAAACCTGTATAGTAGTAAGTAGTAACACACATATAATGAAGTTGGCAGATGCTGACATCAGTAACTTTCGTTTGAAATTATAACAAGGAAAAAGTTTCTTAAAGATCTATTCTGCAAGATGCAACTTGCTCTTAGAATTAGAATGTTTATCAGATATTCTTACGTTATTCGTTAATTTGATAATCTAGATGGATAAAACACTCATAGCGGCCAAACTAATGAAGAATGACATGCTCCTGTGACACTGTTACTTGTCAGTAGCAGAATATAATTATTCTTTTTATTCCTTTTTGGTTTTGTTTATAAGCTGTCTCTAATAGGTTTGATGCAGTGTCTTGGTATTAGCAATGGAGCCGTGGAGCTAGATGCAGCCATTATGGGAGCTCAGCAAGAAGGGAAGAGGAAGATGAAGGTTCCCCTAAATTCTAGGTAACCAACATTTTTCACTGATAATGCTCAGGCTCTTGTTATAAGATATTGTGAATGAAGGATCTTATTGGACTTGAAGGGATCTTTTGGGTGCACATCTGAGCTGTGTGTTTTTGGTCATTTTTGTTGTCATTTCTGTTTTGGGCATGATGTAATTTCCATAGCTGAACTTCTCTTTTATGTTTTCTACAATTTGAAATTCTTTTCCTGCTTTCCTTCTTCTCATCAAAATGCTAGAGAGTTCCTATATATCGCTTACCCAATCTGTTAAGTTTTAACATTCTATGCTTACTTGTATAATAGACCTAGGTTTGATCTTCCCCACCTCTTCTGTGTTTGTCCATAGCTGCAGTTATTTTAGTTGATATGATATATACACACACACACACACACACACACTATTTCACTATCTTTGGAAGCATCATGCTACCTTTATTGCAGTGACAAGTTATTCAAGGAGACACGGGATCTGAATTTTGAAGTTGTTGTCCAGGTTAAGCCATTTGTTTATTTTATCATAGTTTTTCTTGTTATTTATTACTCTGCACAGTGTTCCAAATTGTTGTTCTGGCAGCTTTCTTACCCATGACCATTGAAGGGGCCTCTTTAATTTTAAATTTAGTATGTTTTAGTATGTTTCAGGTTCTTCGTCAAAAGGCTACTTCCATGAAGCAAGATTATTCAGACATATCAACTACTGTAAGTAGTCAAAAGATAATTCTTGGGTTGGACTATGTCTGTTTTTTCCATTATAACCAATGGGCATTTCCCCCCCTAGAAATCTATTGATAACTAATCAAACCCCCGGAATAGTTAGTTTCCACTTTTCATCTTGTGATTCGTATCAATATTTAATGAAGATAACCTTTTGACATCACCTCTAACATAAAGCCAATTTATCATTTTTTTTTCTTTGAAATATGCTTTTGCTACGATAAGGAGAATCGAGGATCTTCAAAATGTATAAAAATTTACATCTCATTGTTTCTGATGTTTGGTACTATTCAAATTGTCTTGGTAAAATTTTGTGTAAAATAAGGTTTAGTACCATTTCCCATTGCTTTTCTCCAAAGTTTGTTGAGTACACTTTTTCATTGTTTTTCCAAACTTCAATAGGAGTCATTATAAAAAGCAATTAAGTCCAGCCATGGACAATTGAGTATTTTCAGAAATTTTAAATGATGACTTCCAGTGCAACAAAATGACTATGAATATTGTATGAGTTACTACTTTCTGCGCTTTGTCTGCAGACACAGACAGTATCTGAGTTAAAGGACTTTGTGAAGAAGCTGAATTCATTGCCGGAAATGACTGTGAGTTTCTTTCTAAAAATACATGCTTATGATGGAAAGTTGTTCCATGTATTCAAACTAAAAATATTTCTTGTCAATACAGAGGCACATAAATCTTGCTCAGCATTTGACAACATTTACATCAAAACAATCATTTCTCGGGAAACTTGATATAGAACAAACACTTGTGGAGGCTCAAAGCTATGACATGTATGCTACGACCTTGAACATCTTTTGAACCTCTTTTTCATTGATATCTTTTGTGATTGCGAGAGTATTTTTTGTTTCTATACTAACTAATGCATGTCCAGTCAATATCTACTCCTTTCTAATTACAAAATTTCTGATGCACTTGTCTATTTCATATCTGTTAAATGTGGTCAATGTGCTACCAATATCTGACTTAACAAGAGCAATGATGTTTCAATGCAGATGCTATGACTACATTGAAGAAATGATTTGTAAGCAGGAGCCATTTGTACATGTCCTACGCTTTCTAATCTTATTATCAGTAACCAACGCAGGGTTGCCAAAAACAAAGTTTGACTATTTGAGGTAAGTGAAACTTTCTCCTTTTGTTAAAAATTTGTATAGAACATTAAAATTTCTTAATCCTCCACTTTTACCTCAGGAGAGAGCTGGTTCAGACGTATGGTTATGAGCATATGCCTACACTGTATAACTTGGAAAAAGCAGGGCTGTTTAGGAAACAGGTTTTAGGATCTCCCTTCCATAAACCTATCACCTAGTCCTATCCCTCAGTAAAATCTGAAAATGGTTTCTGTTTTGCATCATGTCTTGCAGGATTCCTCAAGAAGCAATTGGCCGACCATCAAACGTGCTTTACAACTTGTGGTTGAGGACACAGACACCACTAAGTATTTTTCTTTTTATGATAACACTTCTTGCTTGCTTATAATTACGTGATATTAGGTATCTGGTGCTGAGAAACAGTTTGTAAGCTGTAAACTATATTTGATGTCTCCTATTTTGGTATTTTCAGTGGCTCTACTAATGAAAATATATGTCTTCCATTTCTATTTTTAACCATCTTAAGAACCATTTATTATTTTCTTCATTTTGAACAATGCATGATAACAAGGTTAAAAACACTTGGCCAATATCTTTAATGGATATAAACGCAGTACAATTTTTTTTTCCTTGACTTGTTCTGACAGTTAACTTTTTTTGTCAGTCCAAATGATATTTCTTATGTCTTCTCTGGATATGCACCTCTCAGCATTAGACTTGTACAACAAGCAATACGATCTGGATGGTGAGCTTATTTCCAAAATTATTCTGTTGTAGAACAAGAGCATGTTTATTCTGCAGGAGCTTTCACTGAGGACTACTCCATGATTTATGTAGTTAGTATGTACTTTTAGCGAATTTTACTAGTGCTATCTTGTGCTTTTGTGAAAGTTTCTAGCTCTTCCAAAGTTGCTCGACTTTCCTGATATGTAGTTGATTTGAAGCTGTGGTTTGAATACTTTGATTCTTGTGAATTGAATGCTCAAACTCTAGAACCAACTGCTAAAAGAATCTACAGCGAATTATAAAGTCGATATTTACTCTACACTAAATTATTTTCTGCCCAGTTGAAGTTCTTGTAAATTGTCTTCTTGCAATAGGCGGCCTGTAGAAGAAATACTGAAGCTGCTGCCTGGCCCACACATGGAAGCCAAGACAGTCAGTCATCCTTTCATATCTTTCATATCATATCATCCTCCAATTTGCTACATCAAAAATAACTTGAAATTATTAATTTATTCTTGTCCAGGGTGGATTTTCTAGCATACCCTCATACGATACACTGCCTGGCTCACTCAACAGTTCGGAAAAGTATTCCTCAACCTTTATATCGTTATGATTACTAAACATGCTCCTTTTTATCTAATAATGTTATTTTTACCTCTCTCCAGACTTGCAAATGGAAGGCGTGCTCTAGTCCTTGTAGTTTTTGTTGGTGCAGTAACATGTGCTGAAATATCTGCACTCCGTTTCCTGAGTTCCCTGGTAAGCCTTTATTATTCTCAAGGACATGTAGATATTTTACTTTTTCGTCACCTTCTAACGTTTTTCACACTACAATTATTTCCCCCAGGAAGGAACGGCATATGATGTGATTGTAGGAACAACCAAAGTTATCAATGGAAGCGTTTTGATGGAGACCTTCAGAGGTGACTGGGATGTGTAGTGATAATATCCTATCTGGGACAAAATCGCTCTCGATATTTATATTGTGAACAACGCGTAGCCGTGTGGAGTATCGACAAATGGAGGTTTCTATATCTATGCGTGTTAATACACGTGTTAGGTATGACTTTACAAGGTATTGCTTGTGCTTGAGCTGAGGTTTTAGTGTGAGTTTTTATTGTATTTATGTTGGATTACACTTCTGCTCTGGTGTTTTTGGCGTCAGGATTTTGGCACAATCTCTTTATCAATAATTTCATTATAACACATTGATATTGTTTGAGAAATGAGGATTTTGTAAATTATAGCAACTCTTTACTTTTTACACATTTCTACACAGACCAATTCTAATTTGAGTAATTATTATGATAGCTTGACTTTATTTTACTTTTTAATTATTTCTGTATCTTTCTTTTTATTATTGGGCATGTTTCGCATAACTTCTAGTACACTTTGTAAGGGTGGTTATTACTAATTATGATTCAAAGTATAGTACCTCACTTTTTTACTGGATATTTAAGAAACATTTACACTTAAAAGATGGGGAAAAAAATATCCCTCGTTTGATAGTTTAAATAGGAAATAGAGCTGTAGCTTATTTTAATTTACTACTGTTCCTTTTGTTGAGATACTCTTGGAATAGGAAGTATAATGCTAATGTATAAATCATTGCATTTTCATGTAAAGTTTATATATATGATTATGATTAAAGAGGACATAAAACTGGATGAAATGTTTAAGGAAATATAATAAAAGAAAAGGGTTAATTTCCCCAAACTTCAAATACTTTCAAAAAATTTGATTTCTTCACTTTTTAATTTAGTCAATAAATATATAAAGTTCAACTCTTGTCGGCATGCTTCTGGAGGTAGGCGGCGACTTGAGCTAGTTTTGGAGTTTAGGTTCATGACCGGGATGTGTTTTCCGGCGAATTTATCTTCGATGCGTCTGATCGTTTTCGACTGCATGGTGATGGGAACCGGCAGGACAAAATGGTCGCCGTTAGAGCTCACCAGGACTAGAGTCTTCAATTTGTCGATGGTTAAGGGTGGGAAGTTGAGGCCATTAGCAAGCTAGAGAGAGAAAGCAGAACAGATTTAGGCTCCATTTGGTAGCCTAGTTGAAGCAGGTTGGGCAGAAATCATCCCCCCTCATCTTGCATTTGGTAGCATTTTTTGAACATCCTGCGGCCCGGGTTTATAAACCAGGCCCGAAAAAAATGGTGAGTTGAAGCAAGTTTATAAACCCACCTCAGGGGTGATATAATTTTTATCCCAACTGAACAGTAAAAGAAGGAACTAAATGCTTTTACCAACATACCCTTTTTCCTATTTTGGTTTAAGAGATAAAGGTTATGGCATTCATGTAATTTGCCATTTTAAAAAAGGACAAGAAAGTAAATTCAAAGCTTAAACTTGATTCCAAACCTTGCTACCAAATGGAAGTTAACTTTTATCTAGTTTATCATCTTACCTACCAAATGAAACTCACCCTTACTATAAACCTCTCAAATCCCAACACAAGAGATTATTATTATCCCATCCCACTATATCCTATCCATGCTACCAAATGGAGCCTTAGTTGTTTAGTTGGATGAAGTTTTGTGATTTTGGTATTGAACGAAATTGGTGTATTTATAGGGAATTTTTTTTTTTATCACGATTTGAATGTTTTTCTTGGAAATTGGCAGTGGCACGACTATTTTATTTAAATACTAATAATTGTTAATATAAAAATAATAGATATTATCTATTTTACTTAACAATATCTCTCATTATTTAATTTCGACAATTTGATCTCTACTAGTACTCTGCCCGTTTCTTATTTATGATATTTTTATTATTATAATGCACGCATCTGAATATAAAACGTAGCATATTTAATGGGATAGATGAAGTATATATTAAGATTAATTTTATTATTTAATAAAAAAAAATGTGAGTAAGTTTTAATTTTAATTTTATTGAATCAGTTAATTTTTTATTTTGCTATTGGAGGTCCGCTACGACATATTTTGCCTTCCTATTCTTAGTGAGAAAATATATTAAATGCTACCCTCGTTTACTTAAATGTGACAAAAAATTTTTGACATGGAGATTAAGAAAGTGATAATTAAGTGTGTAAGAGAATTTTGACATGGAGATTAAGAAAGTGATAATTAAGTGTGTAAGAGTGTTAACCGATTTAAAGTAAAGGGTAATATTTTTACCTAAATAAAAAAATGGTCATTTATAAGTGAACAAATAAAAAAGAAAAGACGGCCACATTTTTTTTGAAAAAAGGTAAAATATTAGTATATATATTAATTTGTATGGCCATGAAATTAAACGAAAAATTATCTCTTGATTTTTTTTTATAATATTATGATTTTGCAAGTTTGGGAAATAGTTATGAACCCCCAAACCCTATACATATCTCTATATCAACCCTCTTCACTCTTCTTCCTCGCCTACTACCAATTTTTTTAATACACTCAAGCGTATTTTATTTATAAAATATTTTGAATTAAATGAGTAGATAAGAATTTTTTTGTACGACCATGCATTTTATTTACTTTTGAAATTCACATTAGCATATAAGAATTAAGAACATTCTTCTTGCAATAATTTAGTTAAACTTAAATATATTTTTTAATTTTAAAGTGAATATTTGGATATTTATTTTGTGCAAGAAGATACCTTTGTGTATTAATCCTAATAAAGAATACATGAGGTAGTGTGAAATGTAGAAACTTTGTACCCAAAACAAAAAATAAGTATTGATTGGAAAGTACTAGAATTTTCTAAGCTAGACTCCATGATGCTAGACTCGGCCCATCTAAATATGGGCTTAATACATAATGGGCCTAAGATGTATATACATTAATTATGGGCCTTTTAACTATTATCCTAATTTCCCAACTTAATTCTTGTTTTTACATAAAAATTAGGACAATAATATTATTTGTATTGATCGATCACGGTAAGTGATTAATGGACTATGCCATATCCATCAATAAATCATAGATGCTATAGATATTTTTCTTAGAATTATTAGTGATCACAAAAGTTATCTAAAACTAATACTACTAGCATGTGGCTTAGTTGATATACCTTAATCCCCTTTAATTTCAATGCATGCATGATTTTTACCAAATAAAAATTTTGGGAATTTTTTTTAAGATTCAACACCTATAGTCAACCAAAGAAGAAAGAAAAACAAAGAAATGAATACAGGTCATTGTTATTAATTATCCATGCAAGTATTTGGCCACATTTATGGGTTTTCAAAATGATGATGATGATATATAGTTTGAGAGATAGATATTTGGAATTTAGTTTGATTAGATAAAGCAACTTACAAGGGGACAGTCCCACCTGATACATTAGAGATAATATTGGCCATTTTCTTGACCATTGTATATACCATTCATTTTTGGAACATTTTGTGCTTCTTGCATCACTCTTTCCCAATTTTATTACATCCCATCTTATCAAAACCTTATCATTCTACTGTGTGATTGTGACACCCCTAATTTAGACTTTCCTAAGATAATACATACAAACTAATGTACTTCACTTAATTACCCTAACTTTATCACTTTAATTAACATGCTCACACAATTCATCCTTTGCATGTGCATATATAATCATTAATGCTACACTACATGTATTCTCAAAAAACATAGAGATGATGAAAAATACACAATTTTAACCTATATAATATATACAAATTTCAAGTCTTATAACTTTTCAACCAAAAAAAGTATATCTTCATCTTAATATCAAGACATACAATTAGAGCTGTCAATGTAATTCGAAACGGCAGATGATTGACCCAAACATCAGTCTGAAACTGAACAAGTTCCAATTATTTTAAAAATATTGGGTTTATTAGTATAATATATTCATATGCATGATGTAATAGTGCAATATAATTTGGAAGTACAAGAACAAATTGGGGTGAATGTATGTAAAAGAGATGTATAGATAATATTGAAAAGAATACAAAATTGTGGTATGATTGATAGAAAATTAATACTAGTAATAAAAAAGGATGGATAGAAAGTGTTAAGTGGCAATGGGAATAGTAGAGGACAATGATTGGAAAAGGTAAAGCAGAAAACATGATCACGAGGCGAACCTACCAACCCCTCTTGCATGCATCTTAACTCACTTCACTTTGAAAATTGCATGCCAATTGCCACCTCTACTTTTCAATTACTCACTCCTCTCCTAAATTATTTCTTCCTACATTATTATATTTATATATATATATATATATATATATATATCCAATTCTTCAGTCTCAATTTGGAATCATTTCATATTAATATATGTTATGAAGTGAAATGCTGACATAAACTCGACTTTTCTTAATTGATTAGAACACTTATTTAATTAATAATCATGATTTTCTTTATGATTGATCGATTATTTTGAATTGTGTGTGTATATGTATATGTATCATGTTAGTCTTATATTGCGTTGACTTTATGCTAATTTATTTTTTTAAAAGTAGGGACAAAAATAAACAAATACCCTTTTAGATTTCTCATTTTCACCATTTTATATTATTCATTTCTGTATCTAGTGTTGGACTGTTGGCATATAGTATTATTATTATTATTAACTTCTTGAAGTGAAGAAATGAAAGAATAAATGTGATAAAAATGAGAAAATCGAGAAGTGAAATCTTTTAATGGTGTTTTCTAGCTTATCCATTATTTTATAGGATATATATAATATAAAATTTAACTTTCTTTCTCAATAAAATCAACTAAACAAATATATATATTTTTACTATATATATATATATTCGCTTAAGTAATACAAGATGTTTAATATGTATAGTAATTAATGTGATAGATGATACATATGTATATTTATAGTGCATGTTAATTATAATGATGTATATATATGATTGGACTAAAAGCACTTTAGAGTGACCAATTGAAAGAAATATGTAGGGGCCTTTTCTGATGAAATTTCGTTTTCTACAAGTGTTAATTTGTATGGCTTAATAGATTTAAGTATAAAGTGAAATTAAAAGGGAAAAAGAGAAAAACATGCATGAGCAGTGAAAATAAGTAGAAGAGTACTATTTTGTCTAATTCCTTTTCATATCTTTCATATTCTCCGACTAATATATATTTTTTTTTTCGAGAAAACAAATACTGTCATTTTTTTGGGGCGTACAAAGATTAGATTTTATATATCTATATATATAGTCCAAATTTGAGTAACGATAAACATATTTATATCCACACCACACCACACCACACCATCCCTTGATTGAGAATAATTTATTCATTATTAATTATAAAAGTAATAGTTAATATGGTTATTTCTTGGGTGATGATAAAATCGAACAAATTAAACTTCAATTTTGAATCCATTGCACACACATATGTATATAGAAAGTATAATATGCTCTTTCATTAATTAAATAGGAATAGGATATATATTTAGATATTATTCGATTCAACTACAACCTTTTATCAAAAAATAAAAACAAATAATCTTCTGCGAAAAATGAAGAAAATAACATACAAGAAAAACAAAAGAAAAATATAGTCGCATACAAAATAATTTAAGGAGGGCCCCACAACTCATTACATAGGTGTCGTTTTGTCTGCATGGTCGCGGCTTACGTTGTTCCACGTTGTCATCTGTTGGTCCCAAAACGAGTTTAACTGAGTGTATGGGGGATACACCAGTCAGTTTTTATCAACTTAAAACTTTTGTGCTCCTGAACTGAAGGGAGGTGTTTCAGTGAGAGAGATGAACTTTCAGTTAGGAATCCTTCAGTCTACACTTAGTGTTTGACTGATGGACTAATAACTTAAGTGTGCGGAATGTGGTGGTTTAAATCTTAACTCGTTTGTTTCAAAAAACTTAATGCAATTATTTCTCTTTTCAATTAATCAATATTCAGTTGATGATATTTGATGAATAAGGAATACTGAATTTAAATGAGACAGTAGAGACAGAGATTTGGTTTGCGTGGTTCGGAGATAAAAACTCCTACGTCCACGAGTTCTCGATGTTAGTCAAGGGTTTCCAACTTAATGGAGAAATAACAATCTTACAGTGATCAACCGTGAAGGTTAGATATACAGTTGAACTGATCACTACTAGCTTAGAACTAATTCTAATACTAAGATTGTTCTTCGGTTACAAATGATTGCTAAGAACACTAATTGTATGTAATCTTAGAGCCTGAGTGTTTTGAACTGATAGCTTGAAAGCTTGAGAGCGATGATAGCAATGGTGAGTTTGAAAGCTGGGTAACCGGTTGTTGTTAAAGCGTGAGAAGTGTCGGGGTATTTATAGTTCTCTCATAAAATATGACCGTTGAGAGAGAAGCTTTGATTTGAATTCTTCCCGTTGGAGTCTTCGTCATTTTTGCCATATTTGGTGTCTGACACAAGATTTTGTTCACCTAACCGAGATTTTTGCTATAAGAGGAAAGCCTATGAAGTAGGCTGTATCTCAGTAGGGACTTCAGTATAAGTCTTCAGTATAGACTTCAGTTTAGTCCTTCAGTAGATGAGCTTCACTTCAGTTTGAGAATCTTTAGTGACGCGGCTTTGACTTCTGCTTCAACTTCAAAACTTCAGGACAGACTTCAGTAGAGTAGTCCTTCAGTTTTGGCATAGCTTGAATCTTCAGTGGAGATGTCCTTCAGTGTACCTGAAAAATAGAATTCCCTAACATATGAGTTCTTAGACAAAACACTAAGATTCAGTTTTGGTCTTAATACATCTTTTAGGGGAGGTTTTGGGATCTGAATCAAAACATAAATATTTCCCAACATCATCTCCACGTGGCTAAACAAGATTTATATTTTTTATTTTTTCATAAAATGTAATTTCATAGTCATATTAGATAAATATGATCACGTGAAGTAATAAAATGTGATTCTGCTTGGAATCAAAATAAATTATTTCACGAAGAGACTATCTCATGGAAACCATATGTAATCTTAGCAAATTAAATTAATAAAATGCAATTATAATTATCATTTAGTCATTTTTAACAAAAAAAATTTAACACGCATTATTTTTGGTCTCTTACTAACTTTTTACTATTTTGCTAAAAGTGACAACAATATTGAGACATCTTGAAATAGGAAAAAGGACCATGAATATTGAGATGCTGAGAATATTAATTTTTTGGAAAATCCTAAATAAAATTTAATCACTGAAAATTAGAAATTAATTCAAATTTAGTTAATATATAAAATATTCCTATTGAAACTTACGTAATTTTCAATTACTTTAAATTGAAGGAAGAGTTTGAATTCATTCTATTGAAACAAAACTAAAAAAAGAATTCCTAAGCACTGTAATATAATTATGATTTTAATTAATTTGAGATAAATGGGATAATATTCCATGTTGATGTAATAAAATAATGCATGCAGAGAAGACAAGAGTAAAATGTGAACCAGCTAAAGAAATGTAATAAAAACATGTGAATTTCCAATTACGACCCTGTACGACTGATTAATCTATACTATGGGGTTCTCATATCTAAACTGAAATAGTGCTACTTTTGTCTTTTCCTCAAACAGCTAACGATATTTTCATTTTCTTTTTAACCTTCTCTCATATATCACTTTCGTATTACACACACTTCACTCATTTTAACACATGCATGATATATGTATATATACACATATATATATATCTTAGAATAATTAATTATTAAGCCAAATATGATGTATATTATTATATCACATTTATAAACTGATAAAATAGAAATTGTAATTTACCACATTTCGCGATTTAAATAATTAATATATCGCCAATATCGCTTTAATTAGGTGTATTATATTATTTTCCGACCTAATATCTATATATTGAGTAAATGTGAAATGTGCACCTTTGAAATAAATACTGGATTATTAGTTAAATTTTTTTCAAAATATTTATTAATTCAGAATATGTTTAGTTTCTTAATTAAGTTATATGTGAAGTGTTTGAGTGTAGCTTGATCTACATTTAAGATTAATTCTTCCAGCTAATCAATTGTTACAGATCGAGATAAATACAAAACGAAAAACAACTATGAATGAGACGGTAAAAATAATTGTAAAAAAAGATATCCTTTTCGCATTGCTATATTATTTTTCAATTTTCTCGATGAAACAAAAATAGCAATTAAAAACAAGAAGGATAAATTAGTGATGAGTGATCATTTAATTTGAAATAATTAAACTCAAACTACTACAAATCAATTAATCCAATCCAATGCAAAAAAGAGCCAATTCTCGATCCACCAATCTATCATCTAATTATATTTTTTTATACAATTAACAAATATAAAACTATATATCTCCTTTTCACTCGTAAACAAACCACACAAAAAAGAAATATCACAGTCCCTAGAATAAACAAACTATACATTCTCACAAATAAATTTTATAAACCAAAACAAAAAAGGGGGAGGGGAGAGGACTCACTAATTAAGATACATATATATCTATATATATAATGATGAAGGATTAATTAGTTAAAGTAATTAAGTAAGTAATGGTGATTAATGAATATTAAGAATCGTTGCAATCTTGCCAGCAAAGAAGCATGACGACGCAGCGGCGGAGGATGTAAAATCTGGCCCTCTGCTCCTTCACGAGGCGGCCGCACCGCCGCCGGAAAGATTTCATCGGGTCTCCGTCGCAGAATATGCTCTTCTGGTCGTCGTTTTTCATGGCGGCGGCGGAGGGTGGCGGTGGTGGTGGAAGAGAGGAGAGTGGGGTAGTGGAGTGGGTAGTAGTGGTGGAGAGCTAGCTAGGATGCTCTTATATTTGTGTGTGTAAGGACTTTGGAAGTTCTGTCATGGGTCTATATATATAATTATAATATTTAATTTTATGACTAGGATTTACAACTTACAACTTGTGGTAGCATTATTTAATTTCTGTGGACAAAATAGGGTTTTGTCTTTTTATTCAGTACTAACACACGAATTTTAATAATTTGATTAGTTAGTTGTTATGAGTAAAATAAGTAGATATAATTATCAAATAGGATATGAAACAAAATGCAAAAAACATGTAAATTTTATTTGGACAGAGAATTTTATATATATATAAATAAATTATGTGTAAGAAAATGAGAATAAATATTTTTATTACCACCAAACATTGTTTGGAAGCCGCGAGTTAGTTGGACTAGATATTTAATTTAATTTTTAAGTTTATATATAATTAACATATGGGTGTTAGGTACATATTTTTGGGTCACATTTGATCATGTTAATTTGGACAGAATCTGAGGTCACGAGCCCCTTTTGTTTCCATATTAAATGTGTGTTTAGAAGATCATATTTCTAGAAAGATTTCATGTTCTTTGCTTAGAAAACAATATGTCGATTATTTTTAATGGTGAAATTTGAATCTAATACTGGCCCGTCCACGATCTTTCTTCCCAATTTGACCCGACACGGGTTTTAATAAATTGTGTTGACTTAATTGGTAAATGGTAAAATGTATTGAATGTTGTATAGTTAGTGGAGAATGAGATCCACTTTATTGATGATGTGTAAAGTTTATAGAGTATTGAGTGAAATAAGGGGCCCATATTAATGATTATATATATTGAGTAGTGTGTAGTTAGTGGAGAATGAGACTCACATTATTGATGATGTGTTGAGTTGTGAGTGGAGTAAAATGTTGCCAAAAATAGAAGGGAAGTGGGAAGAAACTTGGTGGACGGACCAATAAAGAAAGTTGGAAAGAAAGATCGTGGACGGAGGGAGTACTATATTTTTTCCGTTTCAGAATTAATCACTGGACTAACACATGCATATAATTTTTCGTTTTGTTTATAATGAACTCCAAAAATTAATTTATCGACACCTAATTATTAATTTCCTCACACACATATATATAAAATAGAGTATTCCTTCCGTCCTAATTTAATTATCATGTTTTATATTCAAATAAGTGTATTATTATAATAAAATATGACAAGTAGCGTGATACATAGTGAATAGTTCACTAGTACTCGAAATTGCAAGTGGAAGGAGGAAGCGGAAAGGTATAGATTATGCTCTTTTACACGAAATATTCTCCCTAAAATATGAGATATATATAATAAAAAATGAATCAATCAATAATATAAAGTGATAAACGTACGTAGACTTGTGAAAAGATAGCACATGAAATTGATCAATATTCGAATCATCAATTACTATTTATTATTATTAATATTAAATATATAAATATATTACATGCTGGAAATTTGAATTTGTAGCCACCCATTTGAATCAAACACATAAACAAAGTAACCTCGTCCAAAGACCATATGAATTTTCGCAAACCATTAAATTCTCATGGGACATGTAGCCTACCTAAAACCTACACTTCTTTTCTTTTTTCATTATTCTTTTTTTATTTTTCCATTGTTTAGTCAAATCACAAATTTAATTTTTAGTGGAGTGTTTTGTTTTTCACGTGCGATAAGGAGTAATTAGATCCAGAAGCTGCCGACCACAGCCAAACATAGCTTCAAGAGAAGATGATAATTACTCCCTCCGTTTTTTTATAAGTGTCCTATTTCATTTATTTACACATACCAATGAAGTATTACATTTACTTATATAACCTCATCAATTTATTATATTCACACTTTTATAAATGCATTCATACACTTTACTTTCATATTATAAAAATATTAAATAAGGGTAAAATGAGAAAAATGATACATTTTTTGTCTAAATTTTTAAAATGGGACACTTATTAGAAAACAAAAAATATATCAAAATAGGACACTTATAAAAAAACGGAGGGAGTATTAATTAGAGTCACCCATGTGACTTAATTATATATATCACTATGGATTAATTTGTTCTTGGATCTCATCAAGACATAAATTTAAACTTTTCATTAGTTAATGACTATGTTGTTGAAACTTTTCTTGTTACTATTTTTTTTATTCAATTTTACTTCGGACACGTCTTAAAAAAATAGTTGACTTAAGATATTTTGTTTGTGAGTAAAGTTTGAATTTTATATAATTTATTATATTTACTTTAGTTGTGTATAAAAAATAGATAAGTCTACCTGTGAATAAAAAAACGGATAACAAATTTATAAACAATCCAATATAACAAAATAGATAATAATATCTAATTTATGGAGGGAAGGAATATCATGATATACATTCATTTAATTATTATAAAATTCTAAATGGACTACGGCCCATTATCCAGCCCACTAAACTTAAAACATCCAATCCAAATTGCATGTTTTATACTATTTCTTTTGTTGTAAATATTTTTTCAGTAAATTGATAACTCAAAAAAATTAAATATCCTAAGTACATCATAATGCGAAATTAAAATACAAATTAAAAACAGACCAGTTCCTAATAATATAGAACTCAAGATTATTCTTACAGTCTAACAGTGCATGCATGTTAGGACATTAGTTAATATGAGACCGAGTTTATAATTAATCAAAAAGAAGAAGAAGAAGAAGAATAAGAACAATATAATTAGGAATATACATCACAACTATTTATGATAATAACTAGGTATTGCACCCGTGCTATGCATGGATTTATAATCTATTTATAAATAATTTATAATATAGATATTTAAAGAAATTAAAAATATTGTAATCCAATTTTATCTGGTAGTTATAAAATCGTAATCGATAGTACTCTTCTTAATTGTGACTATGTCAGTTTCAAAATTTGAGAACAAAATCAACGATTTGATACAATAACTTAGATTTATTTTACCTCATTTAATTTCTTATTTTATAAAGAGTCATTTTTTATTAATTTATAACAACACATTAAAATTAAAAAAAAATAATATTACATAACTATTTAAACATACGTGTATATTGATAAAAATTCATAATAAATATATTTGAACTCATTATTATTTGTCGTTATATTTTGTTGTGAAATTCTAAATTTTTTTATATAATAATAAATATTTGACATAATTTTATGTAACAGCGAATTAATAGAGCTGGTAAATTAATAGAGCTCCTAAATGGAATGACCATTTGTATTTCATTCTATGTTTCATTATGAAATTTAGTATTTAATTAATATTTATAATAATACATTAAAATTAATAATTTTTAAAAAACTATACTACTTTCATCTAACTTATTTAAATTCATTTACTTTTCACATTGATATTAATATTTAGTTATAATATTTTTTGAAGAACATGGTTTGTACTTTATAATTTGCTAAATAAAGAAATGTGTCTAAATAAGTGAGACATCTCAAAAAGGAAAACGTGTTTAAATAAGTGGGACAAAGTCAATATATATTAGTGTTGAATTTATCAACAATACAAATCGATTATAATTATTAGTATTAAATATTAAAAACAATTATATACATTGATCAAATATGACAAGTTTTTAGTACTAAATAAAAGATTAAACTTAGATGTAAGAAAATAAAATTAGGAAAACATATTAGATAACATTGAAATTTTATAGTAAAAATAGATTGAGGCATTATGTCTAATTTATCTTCATGCATAATATTAAAACATATTATAAAGAGTATTCAACTTTATAATTATGAACATTATAATTTAGTAAAATATATTATTTGTATAAGAATATGTATACATATAATTATTTTCAATTTACTAATGTGTTATAATTTTTCATATTAATTTATATTTTATATAACATATATCAAATTTAATGTATTGTCGAGATCTTTAATTTAATATGCATAATATTGCAAATATTTTTACCAAAAAAGTAAATACTTTTAGGAGAAATGTGTTATAGGAGAGAGAAAATAATCTATAAAATTTTAAAAATTAATAAGCTAAACGTTAAATATAAATCATATTTAGTTGTACATGTATATTATGATTTGTTCAATGCTCAAGTTATCTTGTTGCTTTATTGGTTCACAATATAATCTTTTATCTAAAAGATATAGAGATCAAATCCTGTTAAAGTTTATTTTTAAATTTAATAGTTGTAGTATTATATTTGCCATTGAAATTGAAGTTATTTACAAAATTGCCACTCAAATTGATTTGAAATTGATTTCAATTGAAATGCTTCCTGTTTTATATATATATAGATTAACAATCGTGTGTAATGTTACACTAAGTAGTTTTTCTGTATATGTATATATATATACTATTCTACTTACATAAATGAAAATAAAATGAATAAGATAAGGTCATAGTTAAGGAATATATATCACAACTATGGTAATTAATGATTAACAAGCGTGTGTAACATATATGAAGCCTTACATCTTTATACAACAAATTATATATGTATCGAACCGAAACCGAAACCGAAACCGAAACCGAAACCACATTCAAGGCTTATCGACTTTACGGGTCATCGGTGAGCACACCACCGAGTCGAGAGGTTCGTAGTTTATGTAACGACTCGGAGCCGAAGAGTGCCTTCTGCCTTTAGGCAAGCAACCCTCAACTTGCTTGCCTCCGAATCCACTTTTGCCCTTCACAACTTTCGGTTTGAACGTCGTGTAATCTTCCAATTTTGACCCTAGAGGCCTCGAAGCATGGCTTGCACCCATGAACAAGACTAGGAGGGCAAAAAAGAGAATGACCATCAAGGGAAATGTAGGCCTAGACATAATTTGAATGTTGGTTGGTCTGAATAATTTTCTTTGCATGAAATAATGGTTTTGAATATGTATATATGTTTGTTTAAGTAGAGAGGGATATATATAGAGATGTAAATGTTTGAAGAAGTCTAAATAGCTTTAAATGGGCTCGTGAGGGAGCTGAAAAAAGTGTGATATTTTACCAGCTCATTACCTAGTTTTCCAGCACTACAGTAGTTGTGTTGTGTACCCTTTTGACTTTGGTTTAGTAAATCACTTAAATTCTTGGATAATTATGACTAAGAATATGATTAATTCTAGGGTTATAAGAGTTCAAGAATGGGGCGTGGAAAATAAATAGTTTGATAGGAGAAATTAAATATGTTGTGTGGTGTTGGGTGGCTGGAAAGAAGGTCATTAATAGTGAAATATGGCAGAGCTTTAGGTCGTGGTGTATCAATTATTTTCTTATTGTTTAGTCTGTTTCGTTATTGTGTGTTTGGTTTGATGCCTCTGTTGCGTGTTTTATGTGGGATGTTGTGGTTGATGACATTTTTTATGCCTATGTCTGCTTTTAATATTATTTTCTTCTTTTCGAAAAAAAAATGTATGCATTATTAAAATCATGCCTATTAATCTATGCACAATAAAATCCAGTAAACGCATGAGGATGGACTCCCCTGAAACAAGTTAATTTGAAACATATTGAAGAAAAAAAAATGTTGTAAATCATTTTTTTTAACTCATTTTCAATTTTTGGTATATATATATGCCAAAGAATATATGGAAAGAAAGAAATGGATATAAAGCCTTGATTATAAAAACATATATCTGGAACAGCTAGGACAAAGGAAAGAAAGGGTGGCAAATGCAAATTACATGTGATGTTATTAACTCTTTCTTGGAATCACAAGAACTACTTTTGATGTGCTTCTGTTTAATTAATTTTTTTTTTTTTTTTCCAATGATGCATTTGAAATTTGTATTTGTTACTTTGTGTACATGTACGACAGAGTGTGTATTTGTGGTGTAAATGTATACTTCCTCCGTCCCACCATATTAAAATCATTTTATATTTAAATTAATATAATATTTTAATTAAATACCTCTAATATGATGGGACAGATAGAATATTTATTATTGAATAGGTGTCAGCATTTTAGAGCCCACAAATTGAAGCGCCTAAAGCGCCTAAAGGTATTTGGTTTTTGATAAGAAGATGACTAGTTTATATTTGAACCGAATGTAGTGACGACACTTGTGCTAAGTGTATGTGTCCACGTGGAAGTAGTAGCTGAACTAATTTTTGGCCAACTCATAATTTGGGAGTGAGATGGAGATTTTGGCAACTGCCACTAGAATGAATCAAAGATTCACCCACTGCAAAATCTTTACATATAAATCTTGTCACAATTGCAAGTCTCTTTTCACTTCTAGATAAAGTGTTTGTTTTTCTGATATTTTCCATATACCAACTTCTTCTTTTTCTCCATTTAGGATTTGGTTTCCACATTTTCCCCCTCATTCCAACATCCCTCAAATTGTGTGAGTTGAATAGTCGCATTGTGTAGTATTGTACCACACTTATTTTAAATTATACACCATCTGTCTCGTTATTATTTAAATGTTTTGACCAAAATTATAACTGTTTTTTGTTGTTCAAATAGACTAATATTTTAGTTACGGCCATTCTCGTTTGAACAACCTGTCAGGTTTAAATGCTTTGAGATCGTAAAGACTGTAATATAAGTTTTACTACAATTACTTGAAATGCGTTTGGATAACATCCTTTTTAAGTAGGGAGTCGTCGGAGATGTAGAAGAGGTCGGTCCTCAGCGGGTATCCACTTTTGAGAAGGCTAATGATAAGCCCCCCAGCACCTTTCTTCCCCGGGTGGGGCCCATATTGTGTTTTCTGGCTTATGTTTTTTGACGGCTATCTGGCATTGGGTCTATTGGGATCTAGAAATATTTTCTGATGAACGTACAGGAAAACCCTCTTTGGATTTGCCCAAGATCTTCGGCATTCATTTATTTATTGAGAGAAAAAAAATGATTACATACATATCGAACGCAACTTAACGTGTTTGTGACTAATATATTATTTCATATAGATAAATAATAAATTTTTAGTAACAGTATTAATTGTAAAATATTTTCGTAGACGAATCAATATGACACAATGTAAAGAAAATTCGTAGACGGATAGAGTATTATATAATTTTTGGACCCTAAGTTAGAGTAACCGTAACCAAATGTTAAAAGGCTTATATGTGGGAGGACTTCTAAACTCATTGATGTTTTGATAGAACGCCATTTAATTTATTATTTTGGATCAAATAAAGTTGGGCTTTTCGTCAAATCAAACCGTTTTTATTGTATCATCATTTCTATATGTGTTTGGGCCTTGATCAGAAAACTACATAATACACGTCAAGAAAATATACCAACAACTTAAAAAAGAGAAAGAAAAATCTATTTCATTTTATTTCATGTCTTCTTAGTCACCAAAAGGGACCTAGATGTCCTATTATTACTATTAGCTCATTGAAACAAAACTGAATTTACAACACCCTCACTGGTTAATTCCAATACCGGAGATGTACCAAGTTAAAAGTAAAAGAAAAAACAAAGGCAGAATTACCTCTTTGAGTTAACATCAACTTCAAGCCGAAATGCCCCTAGATTCAGCTTCAAGATACTTGCAGATCTTCTCCATAACCTCCCTCCCCTTGGCACTGTTATGCTGAAACTTTTCCACACACTTTTGCTCGATTTTCTCGGCCATTGTGGCAAGCGCCGATAGTGGTTTTATCGTGATCCTAGTCTCCTGTCTGCACACAGTCCATGCATTTGGATTCGCTGGGTGGGGGTCGTACCTGATCTTCTCCTCCACTTCAATGAACTTCTCGAGGCTGATATTGCGGGTGGCAAGCTGCATCGAGCGGGATTGTGCATCGACGACGGTGGATTCCACGCAGTGGCAGATATCTTGCCCGATAATCTTTCGTAGGAACCACGGACCTGGAGCATGGACAGTTATGGCACGAGTGGTGTACAACTTGCCAGAGCTGTGTTCGAGCTTGTGGCTCAAAGTGTCGACATCGATGATGTGAGATAGCGTGCGTTTGTTCTCAGGGTCTGCGAATTTGCGCCACGACGCAGCCGTTACTCTTTCCCATGGGTGCTTGTAGGTGTGTTCTTGAGAGTATGCTTTAACCATCTAGTAAACAAAAGTAGCTGGTTAAGACACACATCATAACTACTAACCTCAGTTTTCACCATTAGATACAGAAACTTATAAATATAAACATCAAAGATATATCTTTGAGCACATATAGTCACGAGACAATTCATAATGGCATAACAATTGGAGAAAGGTGAACGCAACCACGGATCTTGTAATGTTCACAAGCCCAAAGTTGAATCAAAATCGAAGAGTTGCATATACAAGTATGGTACTATAACCGTATAGGAAGTAAACAATAAACACAGCGACAAACTTCAAGTCATGTTTATGTAAATAATCTTGATCACGTATTAATCCAAACATTACCTAAAGACTAGAGCATCAATGCATATCATCAAAACACAAAAACAGACCATGATTCAGATTTGGAGTCTTCATTACATCCAAGTTCATCAACTTTTACTTTCCCAAAGTAAACATTTATCAACAAAACACCATACTTCATATGCACCACACCCACCACAAACCAAAATTGGCATTGAAAATAAACCTTCATAGTTATTGCATCGAAATTATTCTTAAAGAGTTATTAATGAGAAAGAAATAACATATGTATTCTGCTTCTTTTTTTTCCTTGCATCCGTTCAATTCACTAAAAATATAGCCAGTACAATTGATCGTGACAATCGTGATATTCAAAGACGTAACAAAAATTTTTAAACAGACATTAAGCAAGCTAATTGCATACGGAACTACAACACTCAATCCAAAAATCTGCTGATAAAAACAAACTGATCCCTAGCGATAGATGTGCTTAACGGATTATTCCCCTAAAAACTTTCGCAGTCGAATTTGAACAAAATAGCTCATCCAAAAATTAACTGCGATAGCTCGAAAATACGAATAAAAATCAGGGATCGTCTTCGTTGAAATGAGTATGAAGAAAGCAGTTCGGGTTTACCTTAATTGCAGGCGAGTGTCGTACCAATTAGCGGAAGAGGAATAATCGGCGGCTAGGGCTTGATAAAGGAAATTATACCTCAGTCGATGGCGAGGCGGCGTCGGAAGATACTGGAAGCCGCGATGGCGGTGGCTAGGGCTCGTAAACGTGAAATCAGCGTGATGCGATGGGATCATCAATTCTGCATTGTAGCGAGTTAGGACACAATTGTCTCGGTTATTTTTATTTTCTATTTTTTTAAATTCCAATTTTTTATTTGATTTCGACAAGATGAATGTCTTTTTTTTCTCTTTTTTTTTTCATTTTAGAATTATTATTTATATGGGTCTGGAAACGGGTCGGGATGGTTATCCGTCTTGAAAGTGGATATCCGAATTCGAAATGTTTAAAATTTTGATATCCGAACCTAAATTCATACTAATTTTGAATATCTGATATTTGAGTCGGATATTTTGGATCGGATTTTCGAGATCTAAAATTATTTAATTAATTTAAAATTTTGTAATTTTCTGATCATATAGAAATTTCGGGTATCTGAATTATCCGATTGATATTAATCTTCTAATATTGATTTTTAATTTATTCATATTTTTGATAGCCTCGTTTATTGTTACCTTGTTATAAATTTTAAGTGCCAAACAATATAAGTAGATATAACCAAATTTAACCCGCTATTAATTTGAGCAGATACGGGCTTTGCAAATATAGGCCCAATTTAATTTTTTCGGCCCAACTCAGCTCAAATTAATCTCTGTAAGCTCAGGCACGCCTTATTATATCCTATCATTAAATTGAGCTGAGAATCCGATTCGAATAAAACTTCCCTATTGACAAACCTTATAATGATTGTAGTCTTATATAAGTAAACTCTGGAAGTCTACTTTTTTTACTTACAAGAGTGATTAATATTTTATTCTTATAATTGTGTAATTGCGTTTTGAAAAAAAAAAGTTTTATTTCAATATACAATTACAAAACAACGAATAAAAGAATACTATTATTATACAGTAATACTATTTTATTCTTGTAATCGAGTATAGGATTATTGATATATGTAAACATACAAATTTAACTCACTTGTGTTTGTTCTAACATGAATTTCCCACCATATAAGGTGAGAGTTAATTATTGTAATAATCAAAATTGAGTATGAATTTAGTTTGAATTCATTAATAAAGTTTGTGAACTATTTGAAGTTCTACACGTAAATATTATATTCGAATATATTCGTGAACTTTTCAAATCGAATACAATCAGGTTCGAGTTCGGCTCAAAAAATAATTTGAACTCAGTTCGAGGCTTGAGTTCGATTCGTTTAGTGAACAAACAAATTTTAAATAAGCTTTTATCAAATCAAACTCTAAATAATTCACGAATGATTTGATTCACTTATCCCTTAAGTCTTTATTTGAGTAATATCCTCAACAAGGCTTGTCAGCGTCTAGTGTACGAGATTCTTGATTTATCCAATTAAGACCTTATTTGTTATCTAAGTCATGATTTATCATCTTATGCTAATTACTTAATAATTATGATGATTGTTAAGTACTCACTTCGTTCTGGTATTGTTGGCCCTGATTGACCAAAATTGTGAATGTTTTATTGACTTTTAAAATCAAGAATAATGATACAGATAAAGTAATTAACTTTATATATGAAAGAAGGGTGGAGTTAAGTTTGAGTAGGCAATTAATATACTGTTTAGCTATGCATTTATTTATTAGGTTATGAAACTTCTTCCTTATATGGTTTATTCCATTATGAGATTTGTGGATGGGAGTATTTAATTTTCATCATTCAAACTAATTTTAATTAGAAAATCATTAAACTTTAAGGATGTCAAATTGGGAGTATTTAATTTTCATCATTAAATTAAATGTATGAGCAAAAATAATATAAATATCATAATTGTTATTAACGTATAATAAATATAAATTAATAGACATATTAATGAATATTAAAATATATAAATATATAAATATATTTTAAAATAAATAATTATATATATTTTTAAATATGTTAAAAATAAAATATAAATGTCCGCTTAATCTATATGAGCCTGAACTTGGCCTTGAATTACAAGTTCGGTTGAGCCATGGGCCGGACTTGGGTCCATCAACAAAACTGCATGTCAGGATTGGGCATAGGGAAGTCCGGTCTAACCCGACCCATTGTCATTCTTATCCCCGTATTCTATAAAAGAATATGTAAAAAATGTATTTTACTATCCTATCAAATCTATAAAAATCCATATAAATTAATAAAAAAAGTCTGTGAAACTCTATACAGACAGACTATGTGGATTTTCTAAATGCATAAACTTTTTAAAATCTAAAAAAATCCAAAAAAATCCACAACCAATACACCCCTTAGTTATAAAAAGGTGGAAGAGAAATAATAGCGCGTTACGCTTAGGATGATAATGATCATTAATGTATATCATGACTTAGTGAATTACTATTATTATATTATTCCATATAATAATGTTGGTAGTCAAATTAATTATATATTTTTAAACGGCTATACATAAAAGACTACAACATATTATAATATTCTAATCTTGAAAGCCAATTAAAGTGTTTAGTCGGTGGATTAAATAATTTAATAGGAGAGTGGGTTAGCATCAAATCCAATTAACACAGTGACAGAGTTCGTCCTACCAAATACTTAATTAATTGCATTTATTCATTTTTTTAAAATGGAATCAAAATCATATATTTTATTTTTTAAAGGCAGTAACTCTTTTTTAGGCTAAAAAACGTTAAAACATCTTTATTTTCAATGCCACGGTTGGGTAAACAATGATGGAATAAGAACAATTACAATGACAAGTAAAATAAGAATACAGGAATTACGTGGTTCGGCTTAAAATCAAGCCTACGTCCACGGGA
>JAPKLX010000027.1:704058-778025 GCA_026898415.1 Leonotis leonurus
GTGCAAAAGAGATGTCAGTGCCAGGAGAAGGTCTTGATGCTTTCAAAGAGCTTCAAAGTTTAATCATAGTAAATTGCAAGTTAATGACAAGTTTTCCAAAAGGATTACTAAGCAACCTTGCTTCACTGCAGAGGCTCTATATAGAGTCATGCGATGAATTAGTAGAGGTGCCGGATGATGAGATTAAACATCTCTGCAATCTTGAAGAGATCTGGTTTGTTGATCTTCGGAAGTTGGCGTGCTTACCTCATCAAGCCTTACAGGGCATCGCCTCACTGAGAAGTCTATTGCTACAAAGACTTCCGGAGCTGCAATATCTCCCGGACGGCTTACACCACCTTACATATCTTGAAGTCAATAATTGCCCAAAGGTTGCATCAATTCCAGCTGCTTTTTCAAATCTCATATGGCTATATGTTGAGAAATGCCCACAATTGCAAAGACGATGCCTCAAAGGAACAGGAGAGGATTGGCACAAGATTTCCCACATTCCCAACCTCCGTATTGCCAAAGAATAACCTCACAGGTCTTGATTTCACAACTAAAATGATCATCTTTTAAATCTCTTATCTAGCTGAGATGGTTACAAAATTGGTCATTGTTATGGCGTGTGTGTGTTGGCATAGTGGTAGTAAGGTTAATGTCCAAGGCTAAGGTCTCGGGTTCGAGTCCTCCGTGACGCGGCCATGTAATTTAATGTTAATATAATCCAATTTTTAAAATGATCATCTTCACTATGATATTAGTATAATCATTGCTCTGCGAACGCAGCAAAATAATTGAATAACATTTGATGCTGTTCAATCATTATACATATGTGTTTTTGTGCTATAAACATGGATGAGCATATGATTGTATTGTCATAATTTGTAGCACCCATCATATGTTTTAATGTCACAATTATTTCCAAATATTAAGTTGTTGAGTACTCCCTTTCATCTTATTACATCTATAAGGAGAAGATGCATTGTATTTTATAAGTTAGTACTCCGTTTGTCATTTCTGGAATGTTTTGACAAAAAAAAAATTGTTAATATTTTTTTTAATCAAAACCTGCTAAAAATAATAGGACAGAGTGAGTTTGAATATAAAATAAGGTTTATTACATATATGTAGGAGGTTTGAAGGATATGATAGATAGTGGATTAGTAGTATAATAGAGTGGTATACTATTTACATGGATAAGGGCATCAGGGTCTTAACAAGACGATAATAAGTTGCTTTTTATTAAGTGACAATTTCTAGACCATATTACAAATGGTTCAGGCCCGTTAATTATATTACAAATGATTCTGGACCGGAAAATTACCCATGGATATTTTTGAGTTTAATCACCATAAATATTTTTTGATAGATTCTAATTGAATAATCTATGTATATATATATAGATATATACACACAACACATGCGCATACACATATATATATATATATATATATATATAAACACATACATAACACACAAGCACATATGTACATATTAAACTCATACTAATCACACGTACTTATCTAATCATATACGTACACGCGCACACACACTTATATATATATATATATTTATAATATATGATTTTTTTAAATTTATAATTGAAATTAAATTTAATTTGTTTTTAAAATGTAAATTTAATTTAATTTTAAAATATAAATTTTATTTTATAATTTAAAAATTAAATTTATAATTAAAATTGACCTTTAAATTAATTTCGTAAATCATGAATTTCAAGTCTCGTAATTTTCTACAAGTCTAATCCTAATACCGATCCCAAAAATACGAGATATTATCAAATATCATTTTTTAAAATAAAACAAATTTAAAATAAAAAACCGAAAAAATGATCGGTCCTAACGGGTCGGGTCGGGTTTGGACTGACCATGCTCGGGTTTGAACAGGTATGGAACCGGAACCGGAATCGAAACCATAACTTTAAAATGAATAGGTTTTGACCGGTTCCTGATCCAGTCTGAATTTTACTTACCCGTTGCCTCGTTACCTTGTTATAAATTTTAAGTGCCAAACAATATAAGTATATATAACCAAATTTAACCCGCTAGTCCAGACAGGTTGAGCCCAATTTGAGCAGATACGGGCTTTGCAAATATAGGCCCAATTCAATATTTTCGGCCCAACTCAACTCAAATTAATCTCTAAGTTCAGGCACGCCTTAATATATTATAATTTAATTTAATAATCCCTCTAGGACATATTTAATGGGACAAAGGGACTAATACGTATCATTAAACTTGTTAGCCGATTGGATGATTAAAAAATGGTGCTAATCAAATTATTATTCATATAACATGTCTTATTATCAGCATCATGCCAATTTCTGTGTAAAAAGTTTTTATTACAAAACATTATCTTTATTATAATTTGAAGAAAGAAGCATGCGAAACCAGCTAATGGGATCATTGAGCTGTGTAAAATGACAAATAAAAAGGTTGAATACATGTACACAATAAAACAAAATACAACATATAATTGGTTGGGAAGTGGTGAACCGAATAAGCAAAGATCTGATTTTTCCATTTTTAAATTAAATAGAGATTAGTCCTTCGTTAAATATTAACGGTTATAATATTTGAGTCCAATATTCAATAGCGAAAATGCTCACCCGCCCGCGACGGGCGGGGTTAATGCGCCCACGAATGATGTGGTATGCCATGTAGATATATATTAAATTCTTAATATTTTTTTTTATTAATTATCACTTTCCGACTAGGGTTCATTGGTTAGGGTATAGTTTAATAATATTTAATAAAAATTAATAATAAAAAATAAATTTAACAAAGAAATGAAAATATAGTAACTCACATGTTGATGTGGCAATGACGTGGCATTGACACATCAGCCGCGGGCACATTAAGATGTGCCCGCCGCGGGCGGTGGAGCATTACTGTATTCAATAGTACTGAGTTTTGTGCAAAATGAGTAATTGGGCCAATATTAAATAATTCTTTTTTAAATTGGAAATTGAAGTAATTACTAATTAAGGTTGCAGAAGCTGAATCGGAAAATTTAAAATATATTATGTCAAACTTTCCAAAAAATTGGATAACTATACAATTTAGAAAAATAAATAGAAAATTCCATCTACCAAAATCTGATTTGTGAAACTTGGTATTGCAATGCATTGCTTGATTATGAATATTTCAAGATTTAAGGAAAGTGTCCATAACAAAAAGATGAGGATCTTGTAATCCCTCGAGAAAAAGAGTTTGTATTTGAAAATTTTAAATTAATATAAATTAATATATATATATATATGTATGTATGTATGGTTAGAGCGGTCAAAATTGACCTGAAAGACTTAGTCCGATGGGTTTATCCGCCACACCTGTAAGTAGGGTTGAGTTTGACTCAAAATATAGAATACCAAAAAATTTCGGGACGAACTAGCCCGACCTATTGGTCCGGTGGGTATATGGGCTTTGGGCCAATTTGGCCAGCTATACTTTTATTGTTATTTTAATTTTTTTATAATATTTAGTTTACATTGCTCACATAATTATTATATTTTCAATATCTTATAATTTAGTAACATTTTCATTCCATTTAAAAATATTATATTTTATTTGATTTTATTACAAAATTATTTTTAAACCGTAATTAATACTAAAATAAAATAACAAATCTACATTAAATATTATAATATATTAGATTTATATCTTAATGCCATCTTTTTATTTATTTATAATTTAAAAGAAATATAATTAATCCACGTTATATTTTAAACTTATAAAAATAAAATTTTAATTCATCCGATTTAGCCCGCTGACTCGTGATGGGCAAGTATGGACTTAAATTTGAGTAGACCGAAATAATTTCGAGCCAACTCAACCCGACACTTAATATGACACTAGCCCGGTGGACTGGGCCAGGTTGACCCGGCCCGGACACTGACAGCTCTACACATGGTGTCATGGTGATCTGAAAACGTGGGTGAGCCATGTAGATGTGTAGTTGTCTCTGATAAGGCAAAATTTATATTCTTCAAATTTGAAAATATTCTTTGGAGGTAAATTCACGCTCTATTTTTGTATAAAAGCCAACATTCTACTGTATTTTCATTCATCCAGTTTCAACATGATTTCTTGATTTCACCTTTTTCTATTTTGTTGAGTTTAATTTTCAAGAAACGAATGGTTTCTGCATTATTGACTTCAAGATAATGAGAGCACATTGCTTATAATATATATGTATGTTTGATTAGATTTCAAGCTTCGAATTGATATATTGCTGTGGCATTTGAATTGGATTTGAATGTGTGAGTGAGTGAGAGAGAGAGAAATAAGATGAAGAATTCTGCATCGGACCAGAGTTTCTTCATAGAGAGTGAGGGAGAAGATGAGGAGGGTTCATATTTCAAAGGTGGGGGAGATGGGAGTGAGTCTGATCATTCCAATTACTCCGACGACGAGAACCACCGCGAGAGCAAGACCGGTTCTTTGAACCCCACATGGCCTCAAAGTTATAGGTAGAATACCATACATCTTTATATTGATCATTCCCTTTATGCTTGTTTGTGTGTGTGTGGGTGTACTTGATTGTTGTGAGTATGTTATGCTTAATGCTGAACTGAAGATGGAAACTAATCTCTGTGTGTGTTTTGAGTATGTTGTAGTTTGATGCTTAGCTGCAGATGAGCTCTAATTCACCACTGTATCAATAATTGTTTATACCCTTTCTGTGTATGCGTGTTTTAGTATGTTGCTATTAAACGATGAGCTGAAGATCTGATCTATTTAACCAATGCATCGATTTGTGGCTTGATGATGAGCTGAATATGGGATCTAACAAGCAGCGAAGTACGAACCATTGTATCAATTGTTGTTCATGTTCTTCATGAAGTGTGTGTGTGTTTGTAACTTTGTATTGAGCATGCTGTGATCTGATGCAGAGCTGAAAATGGGATCATGTTACAGATCACTTCTTTTCCCTCGCATATAAGTCTCTGATACATAATCCTTTCTTATCGAGCATTCCATGTCAATCTTGATGAGAGGCACAATAAACTTTGTAGGTTGCAGTGGCAAAGAATTGTAGATCATATCATAGATAATATTTTGAATGTATGAATGCTGTTGCTGAATGTGTATTATCACAGGCAAACGATGGATTTGTATGGTAGCGTTCCATCTCCGAGCCTTACTTTCTTGGGCCCACCATCAATGTCACAATTGGGAAGTTCGTTCCTCTCGTCGTCCCTCATTAGGAGATGCACTCCCGATCGATTACCATCATTCAGCAAGCCACTTCTACCCCCCACAGAGGCTGAAAAGCCCAAAGACGGTCGTGGTTCTCATTATCTTCCTTCACCTGCACTCTCAAGGAAATCCAGTTTGAGGAAAGCAGTCCATGATAAGAGAGTATCTGCTGCACACGGGCCTTCCCTTTCTTACCAGAGCACATATGGACAGGCTGTCATAAATGGTTCGTTTCGTATAAACTATCCAGTTTTGAATCTTTTAGAATGTTGAAAGTAGTTTGTTTCTCTTTTTTCGAGTTCTTTGTCAAGTATCTCTGATGGGAAGCTTATGCAGGCATGAATGTGCTGTGCGGAGTTGGAATACTTTCAACACCTTTTGCTGTGAGAGAAGGAGGGTGGCTCGGACTTGGTATTTTACTGGTTTTTGCAATTCTCTCATTCTACACAGGACTCCTCTTGCGCGACTGCTTGGACAGCCAACCCGGCCTTGAAACGTACCCGGACATTGGCCAGGCTGCCTTTGGCATATCGGGGCGAATTGTCATATCTGTAAGTCCCGTTGCAACTGCATTGTTCTATTATCTACATGGTTGTTTCATGAAACCTTTCTTATGGCAACTGATATACTTTTCCTCTCTTTTTTCTGTGTTTACAGATTATCTTATATGTGGAGTTATATGTAAGTAAATCTGATCTCACAACTCTTTGAGAATATTCTTATAGATTTATGATCACCATGATCCACTTTTTCTTTAATCTGATTTATCTGAACCAGATACATACCTATGTGGCTGAATCATCTCTTCTTTGCAGGCGTGTTGCGTCGAATACATAATTTTGGAGAGTGACAACTTGTCATCGTTGTTTCCAAACGCACGTATGAGCTTTGGAGCTTTTGAACTAGACGCGCACCATATATTCGCGTTGGGAACAACCTTGGCTGTTCTTCCTACTGTTTGGTTACGTGATCTCAGTGTTCTTAGCTACATCTCTGGTCAGCATTGTTCATTCCCTCAAGCTATTGCTTTCTACTTCTGTGTAATATGCTTTACTCATTCTCCTTCTTCGATGTTTTCAGCCGGAGGGGTCATAGCATCAACCTTGGTCGTCGCTTGCCTGTTCTGGGTAGGCACGGTAGATGGAGTCAACGTTCACGCTAAAGGGTCGTCTCTGAACCTTTCGAATCTTCCTGTCGCTATTGGTCTCTATGGCTTTTGCTATTCGGGACATGCCGTTTTTCCCAATATATATTCATCCATGGCTAAACCGAGCGAGTTCCCTTCTGTCCTCCTAACAAGGTAAGGACTCAAGAGCTGTGACTGCACAAATGGTTGTTTGCTCACTTTCCTGCACCATAATGCCACTCTTTATAAGTCGAGTCGATGCAGCTTCAGTCTTTGCACGTTGCTATATGTGGGAGCTGCTACGATGGGATATTTCATGTTCGGAGAAGGAACGGAATCGCAGTTCACTCTCAACATGCCTAAAGATTTAGTTGCATCCAACCTTGCTGTTTGGACTACTGTAAGTTGTGTTTCATTTCTTGAGTTTAATTTCAATCTCATTTGTAGTAACTTTTGCTTGTCTTTTTCTCTTTTGCAGGTTGTTAATCCATTCACAAAATATCCTTTACATGATATATGCTCATAAAACATAAAAAAACAAGAAAAGGTTAATAATAGATCACTTCACATTTCCTTTTTCTGCATTTCTGTATCTTATTCTCATCTATGAATGTGAGGAAGAACACAAACTATGGTTTCCTTAACCATGAACACATATGCACTAACCATAGCTCCCGTAGCAATGAGTCTCGAAGAACTAATACCATCCACGAACACGAAATCCGAGCTGTATTCAATCCTCATAAGGACAGCATTGGTGATCTCCACATTGCTGGTTGGCCTTAGCATCCCCTTCTTCGGTGAGTTCTTCATGCAACTCTTTGAGAGTCGGTTATTCGTGTTATTCTAAATGCCTCGGAAATGCAGGCCTGGTGAGCGCGTTGATAGGGTCCTTCCTCACAATGCTAGTTGTAAGTTCTCTAAGAACCGCTTTTGTACTAGTCGTTACAACGCTGTTTCAGCCTCTAACGAGTTTCGTTTCGTGTGCAGACTTTGATTCTTCCGTGCGCGTGCTACTTGAGCATCCTAAAGGGTAAACTGACGTTATTACAGGTAAAGGAAAAAGAACACTTAGTTCACCAAAGTCACTGCATTAGCTTCATTTTGAAGATTACTTGACCATAATGAGCCTCTCTTTATCTCTATCGGTGCAGAGGGCGACATGTGCGTTGGTGATCGGGATAGGTGTCGTAGCGTCTGCAATCGGGAGCTATTCGGCTCTCTCCAAAATCATCGATAGGTTGGCATGATTCATGGGTGCAAGGAAGTGTATAAAATGTCTTGATGTAAAATCTTGAATTTTTTGAGGATACATTTTGGAACCATTTCATTGAAGAAATATGATTATTTTTCATCATTGTACTAAAATCATTCTTTCTCGATTGTCAATTATTTAAAAACTTATAAGAATTATGTCAATTATTTTCATGCCAACAATTATTTAGGGGAATACAAAACTCTGTATTTTTAATACAATATCTCTCTTCTATTACAGGGTAAATACAGAAAATAAGAAGAAATTTGGAGAAGATTAAGTCTCTGACTTTTAGTTTGTTTAACTAATTGAATTTGCTAAAGTTAGAATTAGAGTGAAGATAATGGTAAATTATTACAATAAAATTTTTACATTCTTATTCATACAAAAAAAGTATAATTCTGTTTCCTTATCCTCCAATTGTATACCTTTTTCTATTGCCATCAAAACTTTTATATACACAACAGAAGACAAACGCAACATACTTTGTGTTAGAGAGATATCATCTTCAAACATGAGCCTTGACGTCCCGGGCCGAAACTCGGCATCCGATACAATGACATTATATTCCATAGATTCACGACCACCACGACCGCTTCTTCTTCTTACCACCTTCGACACGTGACTCTGCACACCACAACAATGAGAAAAGAAAAGGATGACATTCATGGCGAATTTCTTCGACAGTGCTCGTAAATTGCAGGCGTTGGAGGTGAATCCTTACCTCCAGAAAGATAGATTGAATTGTAGTGCACTTCAGACCAGAAGCTCAGCAAGATAACTGCATCTCAACAGATTTATATAAATATCTAAACTAAAGTTTCCATTCTTCATGATTTCATCAATGATTAGTTTTTTTTGGTTTCTTTTTACTGTTTAAGGTTCCTCTGCTGTCTCTGGAGATCCAAAATGACTTTACTAGCCGAACCTGGGAAGCAAAGAATAAGGAACATAAAACAGACGAAAAAAGCTTACTCCTGTTCGATTTCTCAAATTGTGGAAGAATCTCGATGGAGCATGTATCCTTGAACGAAGTAATGACAAAGATCCTCACTCCATACTGCAATAATACGATGGATAGTAGTTCGTTCAAATACACTGATTATTAAGATTCATGCAAGAATTCACACAAAATTGTTTACGAAGTAAGAAATCATACGCAATCTGCTGCAGCCTGCAACGTGACGTGATCTCCCCATTCCCCACTTCTGCATTCATGCAAAGTTGTTTAGAATGTTGGTAAGGACATTCCTCAAAGTGAAAGAGAGATTGGGTTTAAATAGTATACTATACTTGCTCATTTTCTTCAAGTAGTCCCCATAAGCCATGGGGACGTAATTGGCATACAACTCAGGCCGCGACTTCAGCTGATATTTGGCACGTGAGACGAAAAAGGCAACATTAAAATGTCGATTGGTACAACACAACGGTGAAAAATATTTACCAGTCACAAGCTAACCTGATTGACTATTTGTTCCCTCACGAAGTTGTGATGCTCTGGCGTTTGGTATATTTGGTCCGACAGCGAACGGAACTGCAGAAACAACAGATTAGGAAGGATGGAGTATTACAAAGCTTAGAAAAACAAGAAGAAGACTCCAATTGCAAATTTCGTGCATATTTATGATACACAAGTTGACGTATCATGGAACTAACCTGACAGTTACCATCTCCGAGAATTTTGAGTTCGACTAGGTCGTATAACTGCAACCTGGTGTATGCAGTGAAAACAAGAATTGCTAAATATAATAATCTGCAGCTAGTGTAAATTACTTATAAAAAAGAAAAAAAGAAATCAAGGAAAAAGGAAAAGAAAAGAGCAAGACCTATTAAGAAGCCTTTCATGATCTGATGTAACTTCATCTTCACATGGAATTTCTCCATTAATCCTAGGAACATGCTGCAAACAACGGCGCCCACACTATTAAAATCAATATCGATCCTAAGTCTTAACAGTTATACAGCCACCAACTAGAATGACCAAACAAAAGTTAGCTACATACAAAAGAAAATAATTAAACAAAACATATGAACTTACAGGAATGGGAACCATCTGATTCAGCCTACGTCCAACTTCATCATAAACTGCTGGCTCGTCTTCTATCTCAGGCACACAATCTTGATTATTGTTCTCGTGCAATAAGCCTCCCATCTGTAGCCCTGCAAACGCATCATGCATAAGCTGAAACAAATATAAAAGAGGTACAAAAACTAATCAATCAAAAGGTGGCATATAAAGGGTTGTTTCATACCAGAATTCGAGTCCCATTCTGAGTTACCAGGCCAATCGGGTGCAATACTTGACTCTCCTTGATGGTAATTTGCAGGAAACCTCGAGAAGTCGTCCTGAGGTGAATGTAAAATAACTTCATTGCTGTGAAATCTTGAGAATTCATCACTCTCCTCGAACGTGGGTGCTGGATTGCAATAACCTTCCGTGACAGACTCTGTCCACGACGAATCGTTTGCATAACATGTAACCGTTTCTGGGTAGCCATTTGAAAGGGAGCAAACATCTATGAGGTGGAGACCACCCCACCTTACATCACGATCTTGCTTATACATAGTCATACTCTCATATATTATCTATCTCGAGAAGCTCTGTGCTGCAGATTAACATTAAAAAAAGTATATATTTAGCAAAAAAGGAATTGCCACTGTCAATGAACATGCCCTTTCCATTTAGAGAGATCAAATTATGGAATCAAGAAAAAAAGTTTAATAAATTTCCAAATTTATGATCCATTAGAGATGGAAGATGGCCAAATGAAGCCAATGGCATCTTTTTTACTATCTTTGCATATAAATTTACCATACACAATCAAGAAAACCTAATAAATTTATACTGATTTTCTAAATCCCATTTCTAAAAGCTCCGCAAAATTCATTCAAAATCTAATTCCTTACAAAAGAATATCAATAACATAAGCACACATCAACACCAGAAGCCAATATTCCAAATAAAAATCTAATCTTGGAAGCTCCCATCAGCAATAAAAGTAAAACTAAAACACAACATCAACTTTACAAATTCAAGAACTCAAAAACCCACATGCACACCAGCCTTAAACAACAAGAAACCCAACCGTACTTCTCACGCAGAAAGGTTGAAGGGAGAGAAGCGTGATCTCTTGTGAATGATTGCTATCCTTTTCAATCGAGGGAACGAACAGGTCTCCACCAAAAACACAAAAGAGAAGGGAAAAAAATAAAAAAGAAGTCAATAAAGTTAAATAGTCCAAGGTATGAGCAATTATGGGCAGTGAGTGGGAAAAGTAGGAAGCTGTAGGCGGCGCGAAAATCCGGTGGCTGCCGACGGCCTGTTCTTGAAAAGCCGTTACGTGGAGCCCACTTAGCAAAATGGAATGGATGCAATGGAACCGTAAGATATTATTTCTTTATTTATTCATACGATAAGAAGGAGTTTTATTGTTGCTTTTGATTACAATTTTTGTACAAAGATTCTTGGTTTATACTCTCCTATATAGTTTCCTTTTTATTAAGGTTTTATACTGATTTTTAAAGGGTTCTGAACAAATAATTATCTTGTTGGGATCTTTAGCATATTTAACCAATGTCTGTTTTATAATATTTGTTTGGTTTACATTGTTTTCCTTTGTTATGAACATTTGTTTGGTCTACATGCAAATGTTTCATTTTTGTGTCCTAAATTTTATATTTTATAATTTAATTTTTTGATTTTATATATTTTAGTTTAGTTTTGTACTTGTTACTGCCTACTGGGATGAGATTTGTGTATATAATTATTTTTTAATGACACTTTTAATTGATTTTTAAGGTTCACATACTAAAAAATAAGTTATGTAATTTTAAAATTTTATGTTTTTAAAAGATTGTTAATTATGATTCATTACATTATAAGCATAAAGAACATTAATTAAAATGATTAATTTATTTATGGAACATTTGATCTTGTCCATTTTATTGAGACTGTATTGTGTTTTATTGATTCTGACTATGAGTATTAATTTATATGCAAATAATAATATTTGTTTATTTATATAAAAAAAATTGATGAGGACTTGTGGATTATATTATTTTTTGTAATATAATCAATTTTTTATTTTTATTGTAAAAAAATTATCATATGCATTACTACTCAACATCATTATGTACAACCTATTGTCAAAATAAATACATAATTAATGTTTATATCAAATAACGTAATACAGTAAACTTCTGCTGCTTCGCGAAAGGTTCGATTTATTGGTTAGTAGATTACGTTACGAAAATAAACATTATGTTCCTACAAGTTTATGATATTTTTAGAAGCATTAAAATTTGTTGAAATTAATTATATTTTCCTAATATATAACAAAATTATAATATCTATTTTTAAGGGTTAAGGGCATACATGTTACAACACAAATATTCTATTAAAATACATGGTATAGGATAAGATAGGATCAACCAATAAATTTTTGACTAACAAAAATCAAAATCAACAAAATAATGATTTCTCAACATTGAAACTAAAGAAAATTTAAAAATAAATAGATGAGTTGACTCATGAAAGAATAGTTGATGAAGGCGTGGAGTATTTGAATTTCCCCAAGTGTAATGTTCTTAGAAGTGACTCCTCATATGACTTAAATATTCATTTAAATTCATCGACAAAGTTATTTAATTCCATACGATAAGTATTCCTTTCTTCTTTCTTTCATATTAAGATACACATGTTTAATTAATATAGTACTATTACATCTTACATATATTCAACCATCATAGATGTCTATTTATGCAATGTCGTTTCTTGAATTTTAGTCACAACTTCAATAACCTAGATATAATATTACTTATAATATTTTATTGAATCACGCCTTGAAATAAAAGTGGGTCAGATATTTTTTAGGTATCTTAGTTTTGGATTGAGTCGAGCTCAAGTTTGGTGTGCCGGCTTTTAGGGACCTATAGACCTGCTCAAGGGAAGAGTTTTTTCATGACACTCTATCCGACCTTTAGGGACCTATAGACCTGCTCAAGGGAAGAGCTTTTTCATGACACTCTATCTGACCTAATTAATGAAATAAGAAATCAGGTCAGGACTCTTAATTCAGATCGGGTCGGACTATATTTAGGTTTCAGTATCTACTATTTGGACTCATAATTGACAAAGTGTTCATTAGTATTGAAAGATTTATATAAACATACTTTATTTACAGTTTCAATTAAGACAGCATCACCAAAACTTAGTTCAAATTAACAATTTCAAACTAAGAAACCTTCCCTCCATTTATCTTCATACAAACAAAAAAACACACACTTTTCATTCAAAACTCTTCACTCACTACTCCTCTCCTCCATGAGTTCCAATTCAAGCACTTATCATCTCCCTTCATGTGGTCAATAATCCATCTCTTCCAACGTTCTCGTGAGGATTCGGCGTCGCCAGCCGTCAGAAGGGAGCGCTCGACTGACAAAGCAACCGGACTGTGAGCACTAGTCGATTTCACGACATGGTTGATCATTTCAAGAACATCACTCATTCTAGGCCGGTTCTTGGGGTGCCTAACTAGGCACCTATTGGCAATGGCCGCGAGCCTCTGAGCAGACTTGATCTCGTACTTCCCGTTGAGACGAGGGTCGAGAATTAGCTCGAACTTCTTCATGTCCGAGAGGTGTGGCCTAACCCAATCCAAGAGCTTCTGTTCATCTTTTGGTCGATTCCTGTCAAACGGGCGCCTCCCCGTGATGAGCTCGTAGAGGAAGATACCGTAGCTCCAAACATCGCTCTTGGATGTTAGGCGTCCCGTTTGGATGTATTCCGGTGCAGCGTATCCTACGGTGCCTACTACCTGTTGGGACATTGAAGTTCAAAGCATAAACAAACAAAGCCTTGCAATGCTGTTTGCAAATGAAAGAATGCAATCAAAGTACTTTCTTGCATGCTTATAAGATCAATAGTAATTCATCAGACATCAAGAGTGAGAGAGAAAGAGAGCATACAGCAGTAGAGACATGACTTAAGCCATCTGCAGGTCCTAATTTTGCCAACCCGAAATCCGAAAGTTTAGCATTCCAGTTTTCATCCAAAAGAATGTTTGAAGACTTGAAATCTCTAAAGATAATCTGCACAAAACCAACTCTTAATGAGTTGATTTTTTAAGGCAAGTTCTGATGAAGAGATAAAAATAGCTATACCTGAAACTCCATGCCTTCATGAAGGTATGCTAGTCCCTTTGCAGAATCCTGTGCTACTTTTAGCCTAGTAGCCCATGGCAGAGGGGCGTGGAATCGACTCGATATGTGATCTTGCACGCTCCTGTTGGGCATATACTCGTACACCAGAAGGCGTTGGATTCCTCTCTCGTCGTCTTCAGCGCAGTAGCCTATGAGTTTCACAAGATTTGGATGATCCACAATGCCTAGCACATTCACTTCTGTCACCCACTCCTTGTGCCCCTGCACGAAGAAACGATATACTTTAGGAATCAAATTAGCATGACAAACATCAACCCATGGGTTACTCCTAATAATGCAGAGGAGAAACAACACAAGATTTGCCACGAAACCCGAACAAGATCTTCATTTCTCTACAAAGTTTCCTTATGAGTATTTTCAGCCTCTGATCTCAACATTTCTAGTAGTAGTATATTGACATCAAGTTACCTCAATGCAATAATGTTAGGAGAAGATGGCTTGCCTGTAATCCTCTGCTGCTGAGTTGCTTAACAGCAATATCAATCCTTTTACTTGAATCCTCCTTCTCTCTCAACACGCCCCTATACACGGGTCCGAACCCGCCCTCCCCAAGCATGAGGGCGCGGCTGAAACTCTTCGTTGCAGCTTTTAGCTCCGCAAATGTGAACACCCTAAGGTTGCTGTGCTTTTGAGACAGACACAAGAACGAGATCTTGGCAGATGACGTGCTGCTGGCATCCGATATATTCTGTGAATTAAACTCAGACTCTAGTTTCCTCACATCAAGATCTGTGGATGTGGACATGGGCGTGGACGAACCACCTGAGGCGTACTTTATGGCTTGTGGCTCAACAGTTTTATGGCCATTGGAGAACTGGAAGCACCTCATTTTCTTCAACAACAAACTATTGCTTACTGCAGAAAGAGGTTGAGCCAAGAAACTAGCATAGTTTAGTTTACATACAGATTTCTTGATTGCCTACATATCTATAAGTCACAACTCACAAGAATTACAGAAAAAAGTAATGATCATTTCATCAATCATATTCTACAACAGAACAATTGCTTGCTTTTGATAAAAGATGAGGCAATAAATTAGCATAGTTTTGGTGACAAACAGAATGCTCAATTTCCTACGCATGTAAAATATCCATTGTGATCCTATAAAAGAGTCAAAAACAAGAAATACAAGAATTTTGCAGAAAGAAGAAAGTTATCATTTCATCAATCATATAATATGTGTGTGGTTAAGCTCTATAGGCATGGGATGATGGGAAGCAATATCATTAACAATCCTAACAAAGACTTCACACAAAAATCATCACCAACATAACATTTCTTGCAAACCCGCTTTGCTTAGTTACCAAAATTTCAATACATATAAAAATAATCATATCAAAAGAGGACCTCTTTGTCCACTGCCCAGAAACAAAACTATTATATTCAAAGAGTTAGTTCTCAAACATCCAAGAAAACCAAAACCCATGTTTCTAAAGATATAAATACATACATAAACGACCAGAAGAAAGAAAAAGATTTGAGTTTGGAGAGACCCGCTCACCTGCAAGACTCAAAGCAGCAATATCTTTGTGATTTCCCCAGATAATTTGTAATAGAAATTTTGCGCCTGTCCTAAAAATGAAATCAAGAAATTAAAATAGTAGAAAATTAAAAAGGGTGCATGTGTGGCAACGAGGATCCCATGATCTGTGGGAAGTCAATGGTAGGCAGCTGGAGTTTTGCTCACCAACTTCTAAACCCCCATTGATAACAACACATCAAAGAGTGATGAATCATGGAGCTTACACACAACTTATTTAAAGGTTTAAACAAATATTTGGAGAAAGACAAGATATATTCTTTTTCTAAGAACAGAATGAGAGACAACTGGGCTTTGCTATATGTGGAAGGAATTGATTTGGTTAAAGATGAATTTTTGAAAATGTGAAATGCCATTTTCATACAAAGCAAGAATCAAGACAAAAAAATGTCATTTTCTACTAGGTCGTGGAAATTTGCAAGTACCAAAACAGGATGAACATTTGCACTTTCAATTACTATAAAGATTGCATTTTTATAATTCTTAACACCAAAAAATTGGTAGTTATGCAAATAGAATATGCATGGTGTGCTGGAAAGTCACATGCAGAATTCCTTTTTAGTTTTAAATATATGGAAATCTGTAAATATAAATTCCTATTTGCTTTAGCATTTTATTTGTTTTTTGAATTGATTTTAACCAATTCCATTGATTTACTATTATTGAATTGATGGTCCATATATGTGTATCTAAGATTAAACTTCAATTAGATTGTTAATTTGCATATATTTTTGAAGATCTTGTAAAATTATATGTTACTTTATGATTTTATTATAGTAATAAAATAATTAATGTGGTGAAGTAGGAGAACTAAAAGTGCTCCAAGAAGTAAATAATCATTAAACGGTAGGACCAAGAAGATATTGATACTCTCATTCTTTAATTAATAATTAGTACTAAGTGTTAATCAACATTTAGTTTAAAAGGCTGACCTTTTCCTCCTACCTCAAACACATAGACAAAAAGGTCACAATATAATAAAACAAATATATTGATTTGTGGTGATAATAGAGTACAAATTTCCACTAAGATTTTATGACAGATGATTTACTTATAAATGTTCATATTTCTCATTCATGTATTTTAAATTTTTATGCTTGCAATTTGCTGTTTCTGGAGCTGTTCTGTTTCTATATTGATAAATATATGTATAAAATAACAATATTATTTATGTCTATAAAGTTATAATAATACACAGTATTATCTAATATAATATTATTAATTTATTGTGTGTATGAGTTTGTGGTCTCAAGTCAGCAGTTTAGTAAGAAGTCCTCAGCCACAACATTCACATATTATTATTAGCACAAAATCAATTATTTTAATTAATTAATGTATAGTTTGATTAATATGAAATTGCATGTAGCCTACAACTATGTCAATGGCATCTAATTTCTTTCTTTGAAAATGGCAATTTAAACACAGTTGGCAAGGCTACAAGCCACCACGTTTTGAGGTTTTTGTGATTAATAATCATGATTATTATAGATATTATTAATTAGAGTTTTTGGCACATCATACTAATATATAATATGTGATGTAACAATTTAGAAAGATATTAAAATACAGTATATGAAATTTATATATTAATAATCATCTGAAATTAAATTTGACTGGGCTAGGTACATATTAATGAAATTAAATGCATACTTGTGTTTTTCATACTTATCGATTACTACCTCCGTCCCGAAAAATGTTTTAACATTTTGACTTGCACGGGTTTTAATAAAAGATGTTGACTTAGTATATAGTGCGTAAGAAGTATAATGAGTGGAGTTAGAAAAGTGTGATGTTAGTGGAGATTGAGTCCCACTTAAAGGTGTTCTGTGAGTGTAGATTGAGTCCCAAAATAGAAACTTTTAAGTGTTAAACTTTTGTGGACGGTCCGAAAAGGAAATTCGTTAAACACTTTCGTGGACGGAGGGAGTATTATTTTTTTCAAAAAAATAAATATTTTACCATAAAATTCATATTGAATAATTGTGTAAGTCAGAGTATTGGTACTTAGTTACTTACAAGAAAAGGTCAAGAGCAACTCAAAAGACAAGGTCAAGTCTCAAGAGCATTATTAAATGGTTTGAATTGTGTGTTTCAAAAATGAGTAGTTCTATAATTTAAGATGTGTACAAAGTTAATAAAATAAAGATCTATATATAAATGGGTGTAACAAAAGATCCATATATAAATAAATACCAACATTTAATTAATATATTATTTCATAACTATAATTTTTATAATTTTAATCCCTGCTTTTCATAATTATGATCAGTTTCTAATTTTCATATAGATATTGATACTTAGAGAGGACCTTTTCTTTTTAGCATGACTATATCATAATTATATATACTCTATATTTTTAAGTTTATTATAATATGTTAGTTTTAAATGATCTAAATTCGAATTTTTGGTACTAATTATTTACTTAGCATTATATTTCCATCCATGAGCAGATAACATAATTTGTAGTCGTTGATTTTCTTTAATTTGTTAGCAAAAATGAAAAGAATAGTGTAACGTCTACTCCCTACTGGTATAAGGTTAATGTTAAAAAATAAATTTCATATTTATATTTTAATTTAATATAATTAATTTTCAAAAAAAATTGTAAAAGCAAACATATATACTATGAAGTCCATATAGTAAGGCCCAATAACTTAAATTGGGCTTTACAAGAAACATGGGCCACTAATATGTGTATAGTACACATGTTTTTATAAAATACAAAATGTGAATATTATATAATTTAAAATGTGAATATACTCTTACAAATGAATAAATATAATCATGAGTATATTTTTCCTATCTAACATAATACTTAATTTTTTATTAAATAAATTATAAATAAAAATTATATGCTAGACACATAAATACATGTATTCTCTAAAATAAAATATCCTCAATTAAAAAATTAATAATTTCTTTTCAAACCAATATTTTTAGATGAATATATTTGTCCAATAATCTAAAACTCTAGCATTGTGGAACTAGTATCAAAGTTTTGGTGCATCTGAACAAATCAAGGAACATGAATTAATAAATAAATAAAATGAAACAATTTTGATGAGGGAAATGGGGACAAATGCAGCTATCTGAGTTAATGAATGGAAAACACAAGTTGGCATAATGTCCGGCCTCAATTTGCCTTAGGCACTTATGCACATGGACAACTTTTACTTAAATATTTGTAATAAATTGATGTTTATCTTCTTCATCTTTGAAAACTTCAAACATATTTATTTCATATATAATAGTAATATTTGTAGTTTTTTTTTTCTTTCAGTTTTGGGATTTTAAATTTTGACATAATTACATCATTAGATTCTCCCTAGCTCCATTTTAAGCCTTCTAATTAAATTGCAGTTAGGCCCATTTTTTGTAGATTTAGTTAGCAATGTAATTTTGCTAGCATTAGTACAAAAATCTTCTACAAAATACTATTACATCTTATATTCTTATCAATGGCATCACTAATGTAGCACTTGTCTTTTAGTCAATGAATGTGTGTCCAATTTTGGAATAATCTTCTAGTAATTTATGATGTTATATTTTATATGATTTTGATGAAATAATGAATGAAAATCTTTCTTTTGTATATTTAGTTATTTACTTATAATTTTATTAGTATGTAAATGCGTTAATAGAATAAATTTACTTTATGTATTAAATATTAAATTATCAATACATTTTATTTTTAGTTTCAAATAAATTTAGGTTCAGAAATATAAAATGGTACATTCGGAATAAAGATCCTCGCTTACAATTGAGTTGGACATCAAATTTTGAACTTCAAAATTATTCGGACAAGCTTGGACGAGCCTTCAAATTTTAAAAACTTTGTTGAATTAACTCAACTCTCTACTTTTGTCGGCTCTAATTTTAAGTCATGCATAATACTTTTTTAATGTTTTCTCTTATATATATTATATTATAAGAGGTTTTTCTCACATAAAAATATATTTTTCTTAAAATACATTATATCTAAAGAAAGAGAAGGAGAAATATCTCATGTCTAAACAAGGAAAATCCAAACAGAAAATGAGAATTCAGACATTAAACAAAGCGTAACTACAACTGTATTGAACCCAAACTGCAGGCCAACTTTCTACTGCACATCTCTATCTCTGTGGTTGTGGTTGTAGTTGCTCTCCACTAAAATACTACTACTGCATCATTACAATCACCTCAACCCCACCATCCCACCCCTTCCGGCAACGATCTGCATTGGGTCAATTTCACCATCGCTGACCTACCAAAAGAGAATGAGCTTGAAGCATCTCCGCCGCTCCAAGTTCAAATTTGATTTATGTCTCTGCATAATCACACTCATAATCTTGCCGCCCAGCTCCCTGCGGTTCGTGCAGTGCCAATTCGATCAACTCACTCCGCCCCAGCTGCTACCTCCGCCGTCATTTCAATCTCCTACTGGAGCAGCTTACAGCAATCTTGATAATCTCACCTCATCTTTACTCTCCAGTAAACTTGTTCAAGATTACAGCTTTTGCATCCAGAATCCGTACTCCCTTTTCCCCATCTTTCCTTTTCTGTTCTCTGTCTTCTTCTGTTTTTTTTTCCTAAGATTTTTTAGGAGAAAATTTGCAGAAAAGGGGCGTTTCTTGCTCATTGGTTGTGGGTTTTGCTGCTAGTGTTTTTAATTGCATCTTATTGTTATTATATTTGTAGTGAAGGTGAATGGAATAGAGCTTTCAACTTTTCTTCGGATTTGAGTTTCTTGACCGCTTGCATAGCCAAAACTGGAGGTAGTTTGCTTTCATTCTTTTTTTCTTTGCTCATATATTAAGAAAGAAGTAATTTGGATGGGAAGTTTTTCTTTTTTCTACTTCTGAATTGTCTAGCTAATAGTTTGCTTTATTACTTTCTATAAAAGTTGAAATATTCGGTGATCGTGTTATGGCATTAGAAGCTGCGTTTCTTGTTAGTTGACCGAATCTGAAAGATATTTCACTTGAGTATATACGTTCGGAAACAAAGAGAATCGGATTCTATGTTTTACTAAATTCATCACATTAATGAACATTGTGTAATTATGATTATTTTTGTTTAGTTTTCTCACCAATTTGTAATTTAACTATAGATTTATAAGCTTTCTTGCAAGTATCTGGATGCCTTTTGTTTTGTTTAGTAGTATCATATAGCACTTGTGTCTTTTGACTTATTGAGTGTTCAACTACAGATGCTACTCGACGCTTCTGCACAGCAGCTGAAGCTGAAGTGTATTTTAGTAACTTGAAGTATGGAGGGAATAACCTGAGGCCTAATAGGAACTGTAATTCATCCCATTGGGTGGAAGGATGTGAGCCCGGATGGGCATGTGGCCTCGACACTGATGAACCAGTTGATTTAAAGAATTCGCGGGATATGCCAGCAAGAGGGTCTGATTGTGGTACATGTTGTGAGGGGTTCTTTTGCCCTCAAGGTCTTACATGCATGATTCGTAAGTCATTGAGAGTTTTCTAGTTGTCTATGTATTTAGCAATTTATGTGCTTCATGTGTATACATCCACACCTTCATGACATTAAGGTTTATGATTGGATGAAACAATAGGCAGGAGAGGCTAGGTGGGGTGAAGTTCTGAACCACTGATAACTAGATTAGTCTAAATATCATATAACACCACATAGGAACTTTTGAAGGTTTCATATCCTATAGATGAACTAATTGCCATTATTGTGACACACAAGGTTATTCTGCTCTCACATATTTTCTCGGTTACATGGGCAATGGAGTAGGGTTAATAGTTTCACCTTTGTCATATAACTTGTCTCATTTCTTCTCCGACCCCTTTTCGATCAGCATAGAATAACCGAACAACTCACAGTTCTTTCAGGTGAATTACAGCCCTTTATTAGAAACTAGTTTCCAATTTCTCCTAGATTCCATCTATCTCAGCATTGTGGTATTTATCTTTTGTTAAATCTATTTCAGTGCGCATATACGATTAAAATATTATCTGGATCATACATGCAAATATAATATAAACTCACATTAAGCATTTTCTTCGACTTCGTAGCCTGCCCACTGGGTTCATATTGTCCACTTGCTACATACAATGAAGGCACAGGTGGATGTGACCCGTAAGTTAGATTCTTTATTATACTTCTTCTATGGTCTTTGTCCTCTCCTATGTTGTGTACATAATAATTCTAAGAACTCTTCAGATATGCTTACAAAATTCCAGCATCAATGCCGAATCATTCATGTGGTGGTGCAAATATGTGGGCAGACGCTCGCACAAACAGTGAGGTTTTCTGTTCTGCTGGTTCGTATTGTCCAACAAGTATCGAACAATTACCATGTAACAGCGGGTACTGATACACACAAAAACGCTCTTATATTTTCACTTTGGATCCACTAAGCTGGTCATGGTCATTAAACGTCTTGCTTTTAAATTCTCAGGAATTACTGCCCGAAGGGCTCTACTGATGAGAACCGTAAGTTACTTGATAGACCGATTGAATGTGTGCCATGTTTTCATACTTCTCCTTTGTCTTTGCAATCTTTGAGATAATAACTGTTAGATATTTAAGTAATTCACAAATTTCTGTGTCAAATGCTAAATGTGCAGGTTGCTTTAGGTTGACTTCATGTGATTCCAAATCAGACAGTCAAAACATTCATGCTTACGGAGTTATGCTTATCGTAAGTGTTCTTTGTAATTGTCCCTTATAACTTATAAGAACTCGATGGCACTCCTTTTGAGTTTTGGAGTGTAATTCGACCAGCTTTCATGTAGGCTGCATTGAGTACTCTTCTACTCATCATATACAATTGCTCCGACCAAATTATCACTACACGAGAAAGGAGATATGCAAAATCAAGGGAAGCAGCTGCAAGAACAGTGAAGGAAAAGACACAAGCCCGTGCAAGGTGGAAAACGGCAAAAGAAGCTGCTAAAAAGCATGCCATTGAGTTACATTCTCAACTTTCTGGAAGATTCTCAAAGAAGACCGTGCCTAATCCAGATCGAGTTAAAATATTGACTGAAAGAGAAATTGAAAGAGAGGATGAGATATGCCTATCTATTTCACATGGCTCTGAGCACTCGAGAGCTCTACCTGAAATAAATCGAAGAGAAGATTTATATAGTACTTTCGATGTTTCTGATTCTGAACATAACAATAACAATGCCAAGAAGAAAGTTCCAAAAGAGAAAGAGATTCATACTCACAGTCAGATTTTCAAATATGCATATTCACAACTCGAGAGAGAGAAAGCTCAGCAGCAGCAAAACAAGAACCTTACATTCTCTGGAGTAATTTCAATGGCAACAAACAGCGAGACCAGGAAAAGGCCGCTGATTGAGATTGCTTTCAGAGACGTATCTGTTTCTCTGAAAGGAAAGCATAAGAATCTTTTGAGATCAGTCACTGGAAAGATAAAACCTGGCCGCATAACAGCTATCATGGGCCCATCGGGAGCTGGGAAAACAACTTTCCTTTCTGCTCTGGCTGGAAAAGCAGTCGGATGCAAGGTAAATGGCTTGATTCTAGTAAATGGGAAGTCAGTTTCCATCCACTCCTACAGGAGAATAATCGGTTTTGTGCCACAAGATGATATCGTGCACGGAAATTTGACCGTGGAGGAAAACTTATGGTTTAGTGCTAGATGCAGGTATGTGATGTTATGATCTCACCACACATATGTAGATAAGATGCATATAGTTAAAGCTGATATGCATCAATTAAATACGTATTCTTGTGAGAACTCGATATGGGACATCTTTGATGTTCTCCTGTTGATTTACTAAACCTAAGAAGGCATGGTAAAATTTATAAAGGCTTTCCTTAGAATAGTTTCCACACTATATATTCGTATTTAGTTTTCAGAAACTACATCCTTAAATCCCTTAGATGCATCTCTGAATTTTAAGCTCACATTTTTTTTATTCTCTCTATCGAGCCCATTGCCAGATGAAATTCTATATTAACTGCATTTACATTTTAAAATTTTGAAGACTGTCTGCAGATTTACCAAAGCCGGACAAGGTTCTTATCGTTGAAAGAGTCATTGATTCCTTAGGATTGCAGGCAACACGCGGTTCCTTAGTTGGAACAGTGGAGAAACGGGGTATCTCTGGAGGCCAGAGGAAACGTGTCAATGTTGGTATTGAGTTGGTGATGGAACCATCATTGCTGTTCTTGGATGAGCCCACCTCTGGGTTGGATAGCTCGTCTTCACAACTACTTCTTAGAGCGTTAAGGCGAGAAGCACTCGAAGGGGTAAATATCTGCATGGTTGTCCACCAACCAAGGTAATAATTTTTATATTTTTTATGATATCGAGGTTGATAAGATATATCCAAAAGAATCTAATTTCTTTTATTGCAGCTACACATTGTTTCAGACGTTTGATGATTTGATACTTCTTGCAAAAGGAGGCCTTACTGTCTACCATGGCCCAGTGAAAAAGGTTGAGGAATACTTTTGTGCTCTAGGTATTGTTGTCCCAGAGCGCGTTAATCCTCCTGATTACTATATCGACATATTGGAGGGGATGATTAAAACGAGCTCCAGCTCTGGCGTGAGCTACACGGAACTTCCTGTGAGGTGGATGCAAAACAATGGTTATCCTATTCCATCGGATATGAGACCTAGTAGTGCTGGATCTGCTACACCAGCTGTCAACATCAATCATGATCACGACTTTCATGATTCCGTCATGGATGAGCGATCCTTCGCTGGGGAAATATGGCAGGATGTTAAAGCAAACGTGGAGAGGAAGCGAGACGTGATAAGACACAACTTCCTGAGGTCAACGGACTTATCCTACCGAAGAACGCCTAATGTTCTCATGCAGTACAAGTACTTTCTTGGAAGGTATACAATATGAAAATGTCTGTTTATAAAATGCCGATTTGTAGTTCACTTGTTATCTAATTTTTCTATCTAATTGAAATCTCAGAATTGGTAAGCAGCGACTCCGAGAAGCAAAAACACAAGCAGTAGATTATTTGATCCTTTTAATTGCTGGAGCGTGCTTGGGTTCGCTCACCAAAGCAAATGACGAAACCTTCGGTTTTGGTGCTTATACATATACGATAATTGGTGTTTGTAAGTCACAAACTCCCCATTTCTTGTACCTATGCTGACGTTTCATCTAATCTGTGGCTCTCTCTCATACAAACACTTGCCAATGTCAGCTCTCCTTTGCAAGGTGGCAGCATTGAGGTCGTTTTCGCAGGACAAGTTACAATACTGGAGGGAAAGTGCTTCCGGCATCAGCAGCCTAGCGCATTTCGTGGCCAAGGACACCATCGACATGTTCAATATACTCATAAAACCCGTTGTATACCTCTCCATGTTTTATTTCTTCAGCAATCCACGCTCGTCCTTTGCATTTAACTATGTGGTGTTACTGTGCCTCGTTTATTGTGTGACCGGTATTGCATATGCATTGGCAATCTTTCTTGAACCAGGTCCTTCTCAGCTGGTAAGAAGTGCTTCACGTACTACCTTATATGAATTCGAGTTCCGTTCATGGTAGTACTGACTTCTCCCTAACTCCTGCAGTGCTCGGTGCTACTCCCCGTGGTATTGACCCTCATTGCAACTCAGTTGCATGCGAGAAACCTCGTGAAGGACATAGCGAACTTCTCTTATCCCAAGTGGGCCCTAGAAGCTTTTGTCATTGCAAATGCTGAACAGTACGCTACTCTCTCTCTCCCTCTCTCATGAGCAACATTACACACGAGATATGCTTTCTTGCTATTTAGATCTCATTTCTGTAAAAGCTCGTTCAATAAAGATCGTTAACTAAACAAGTCGCACACTTGAGCTTGGTAATACTTGGCTAGTTAGCTTGAGAACATAATATTATAACTTGGTCCGTTACGTCCGTATAAGTTAATACTTTTAATTTATGCTAAAATTAGCAATATTGAATTTTAGCAAATAGTTCATACATGGTAGTAGCAATTTAATTTTGGAAGAAAATGATGAATTTCTGATTTTAACTCATAAATTTAGAAAGCTCTTGATTTAGCTTGAATACGCTTGTGAAACTCGTAGTTTAGATAAAGCTCAAGCTCAAGCTCAAGCTCGACTCTAGACTCCTAAACAGAACAAGCTTCACCATCTCAAGTTATATTCTTATTTTCTGCAAGCAAGCATCTGTGTCTTCATCTGCTCTTGCGACCGAGCTTATAGATTATGCATCGATTTGTAGATATTATGGCGTATGGTTACTAACGCGCTGTGGGGCACTGCTGAAGTACGGCTACAACGTTCATAATTGGGCTCTTCGTCTATCTTTCCTCATCCTCTCAGGCGCAGCTTTCCGCGCCATAGCCTTCATTGGCATGGTAACATTCCAAAAGAAGTGAGTTTTTTCCAAGGTAACTTATATAGTGAGGAAACACGACCCCGTCCTGGGTTCGGATTCTGATGCCGATGCCGGGTTTTGGAAGAAGCAAATCAAGCATCTGATTTGCCTGTGTTCCTCACTGCAAATTTCTGATGTTTGAGAGGGTGCAATGCACGAGGTGTAAATTCTTTGATTAGCATATTTGTTGTATTTTATATATGTGATATTTTGTAGTAAACCACTATGTATAGTGTGTATTTTTTTCAAGATATTTGTAGTTAAAGATAATTTTATAAAATAGTCCCACAATTTAAAAATGTAGTCTTTGTTCAAATACAAGATATAAATAGCGGGACAAATGGAGTATTAAGTAGCTTGGATCACAAAATCACAGACAAATTCAATACATCCCTTCCTTTTTATATCTAAGAAAATTGTACATGAAGATGACACATTAACCCCATTTTTCTTTTCCAACTCTCTTGCATTTATAGTCATACTGTATATCACAACTACAATATTCGTCTATAAAATAAAGCTATTAATCCCAATTTTCTTTTCCATATTGCAACTCCACCAATGAACATAAAAATTCCCAGGTATGATACATGGTATACAAGGAATGTAAGCATGTGATGTGCTAGTTCTATATATCTTTGTTCAATGGTAACTACATTTCCTTTCCTTTTCCCTATCCATGAATTTCCACGTGAACAACGAAGCTCCCGTGAGACTCAATAGTTTACATGACTACCACTTGGAAGGCGGCAGGTATGTTTCTGCAAACTGCGTAAAGATTGTGAAGCCTAGCACGTACGGTTGAGTCAAAGTCGAAAAAGAATACTTTGAGACTGTCGCTGCATGAAGACCTGCATACAGACGTGCGTGTGCGTGCGTGTGTGTGAGAGAGCGAGAAGTATGCTATTGAAACCAAGTTATCACACAGATTTGGTTTTATTTAATAAGTTCCTCATGTTATGATTTATGAACTCCATCTTATGGCAAGCAGCATAAACTTCAACGGGGACGGAAAACTAGTACAAGTTATCGACAATACCTGACCATAAGCATGATTTATTTCCAAACCATTTCCCCCAAGAACTGAAGCGCGGGTACACCCCTGATCTCAACGTCAACAAGAGGTGCCTGGATCATGGCCAGGCTGGCGAGCTCTGGATCACTCTCGATCATGGTGAGAGCACGTGTTTGATCCTGAAATAAAAATTTATTATCCTTCAGAGGTATACGGGACTTCCATTTTACTTACGCCTATGCATGGTCAAAGCTTCAATCACCATGAATATCGAAATTACAAAGATGAGAGAATGGAGGTTCCTAGCACTACAGAGTAGTTTTGGCTTAAGAAAGATGAAGCAGTTGTGTTATACCTTCCTCTTCATTGCACAGAACTTGCAGTCAGAGGCAGAAGGGGGAAGAATTTGATTAACAACTAATCTCTTCACAGGAACACTTTCCTTCTTTAAAGATGCACATAATCTTGATGATTCATTGATAGCCATCACCTGAAAATAAGAATTTTGAATAACAACTAAGAAAAGCGCAAGAGTATGCTATATTACATCAAAACATAGTTCGAAGGTGCTTATATGTTTACTTCATAATAAGGTTGCTTCTATTTGTTGTGCGTACGTTGGCAACAAGAGGATGACACATTAACCTAGCTTCTGGGTATAATCATGCGAAATGGATTACATTTGAACCTAGTTCAGATAAACATGTTGATGTCATTACCGTAGGAATTGTTACTATTACAAACTCTGTAGCGTTTGTGTCACGGAAAAGCTCCCTCACTTTTATCATTCGCTCCCTTAGTTTCTCTAACTTGTCAGCCTACAAGAGAATTAATGAAGTCAGTGACCCAGCCAAAAAGGAAACTAACACAAGCATAAGTGATAACTAAGCTTACACTATCTGGCCGATTTTCTTCCTGACCAAATACAGATTTTATGGCTGAAGTAGCCGAAGCAATCTTTTGTCTTAACTGCAAAATGCACAGCCAAGTAAGAGGTGAGGATTGAAAATGAGCAAATTAAAGAAAAGAAGAGGCATACAAAGCAAAATTATCATGTTTCCGAAACAAATTTAACAGAAAAAAATAAAAAATAATGTACTTTCTTTACTTTGCTTATAATCTTCTTAGAAGTTTTGCCCCAGGTAGCTTTGAATATTTTTATATTATCTTTCCTGTATGCATACGGTACAACTACTTTTATATATAGGGTTCCAATTTCATCGTGAAATTCATACCTTCAATATCTTCCCAATGGATGCATCTAAGAAATCTGGCAATGACAAAAGTCGCAGTGTATGTCCCTGCAGAAACAGCTAATCAGCCAAACCAAACTTCAAGTATCTAGTTAAATAAAAATAAGTTGCAGTCTCCTCACAGTAGGGGCGGTGTCAAATACTATGCGTGTGAACATGTTGTATTCTTGTGATTCGAGAAATTGAATAACCTGCCAAAATTTCTTGAAGTCAGTAACTGAAACTAAAACATGGAAGCTAGATTTTTTTTATCATAATCATCAGACATGCCTTTGAGATTGCGATAGCTTCATCTAAACCTGGAGGAGGTGTGTCCAGAAGCTCTCCAAGCTTTAGTTCCCCAAGCTATGGTCATATGAAATCCAAAAGTAAAGTTACTGAAGCCAATGATGAAGGTAAGGACCTTTTTCTTTCAAACAACAATAATGATGAACTGCTTTACACCAATTACTTATGTATAGCTAAATGAGGATACTGACATGTGGAAATAAAGAAGCTTGCAGTAAAGAAAAAGTTTGGTGCAACGCTAACAAAATGAGAGGATATTCAAGAGTGGGTGCAAAATCCTTTGGTAACTTCAAAATTACATTGAAAGTTCAGTAAAAATCAGATTTTAACAAAGTGCATTTGGCAGCAGGACACCAGAACTAGCCACAATTTTTCACTGTTAATAGTTTGTAGTTTGCTGAATGATACAAGTTTTAAGAATCCAAACTTAAATACCAAAGAAATTTATGAATCTATGAATTGCACTGTCCGGAGGCATGTGGTCACTAGAATTGTCCAGAAATCATATATTCCAATCTGAATAGTGAATATCTTAGTTTTTCAGCAGAACCTTCCATCAAGTTTCCATGTGATACATAATCCTTGGGATACCAATGAGATCGAGACGTGTGTTTAGGCATATACATGATTATTATCAGATGATAGGATAATCGTGTGCATTGTTGATTCTTCATAAATAATGCAGTAAAAATGGTATTTTGGTCAAGGACAAGGTTTACCTGATCCGCGATTAAACCCAGACCCATTCCATCCATGAAGTCTTTGACAGCACTTCCACCATTACTCTTGTTTGCAACTCGAAATTCATCTCTTGCTTGTTCAGGGTTTATCTGTCCCAGCAACTCATTCAATTTTTCCACTTTGAAAAACAAGATATGGCCTTTTGATTAGGTTAATACAATTGGACCATGAATTACAGATAAAATACTTCTCCAATTACCTCAAGGGCAAACAATGGTGAAATTGGGCCCTCAACAGGTACCAACGTCCCCCCAGTTAAATCCTGACCAAGAAGCATATAAAAAAAGTAACAGCTATAATGATAAGTTCTTGAAATTATTGACAAAATATAAATATTTTAAATAAAAAATATGTAAACCTGGGCAAAGGAGTCACTTAAAGAATGGGCGGGATCGGTAGAAACCACTAGGGTTGGGTGACCATTATTTGCAAACTTAACAGCAAGCGATGCAGCACAGCTGGTCTTTCCGACCCCTCCTTTTCCACCAAGCATGTAATATTTCCGCTGAGTTCCAGAGACCATTTCTTCGAAGCCAGCAGCTGATTCTGTTGGAACACTGACTGATTTCACTGCCAAATCCTTCTTGTCAGCAAAGCAGAGAGGAAATTTCATGCATATAAGAATCAATATATAATATTGCAAAGAGAACTGAAGCATCATCATGTTTACTATTTAAATCCTTTTAACTGCAATATTACCAATATTAGCAAGGAGTTTAATTCTAAACTTACATCATTAAATTGAAACTTACCTTATTGTATATATGGTAGAAGGAACCACGAATGTTTAAACATGTGATAACATGAACACTTCATACATATGACTAAGCAAGTAAGAACATTCCAGTAACAGTCAAATTCCCCATTGAAAATCCACACCAAGTAATGAACAACTGAAAGCTATTAATTTAACAATGTAGTCATAATCATTTTCTAGAAAATTTAGTACACTCCTGCACTAAGCATATATTAGAGCAACAATTGCACTTCTTAAACTCTTAAAAAAAACTACTTTTGCTTTTACAAAAGAAAAAAAGGACCTAAATGTACTAAAAAGCTCTGTGCATCAAATTTATTTCAAGCTCACTCACACCACACCTATACCAACTACCTCTGAAGATACACAAAGCTACGAATGGCAAACAATTCAGATGCATAAGGGCATTCCATCAATTCAAGAAACTAACAAAAAAAGCAGCAGCTTTACATTGATCTTCACAAGAGAAAGCTCAATAATCTCTCAAACAATCAAAAATCAAATTAATAAGCTATTTAATTAACCATTGCCGACTAATCGTGAAACAAAATAAAAAATGAGCATCTATGGGGCTCAAAAACTTACCTAGAAATCTTTTCCTGGGCAATTTTGGGGTGAGGGAAACAGACAAAAAACTAGAGGTAAAACTTGACTTGGATTTCAAGAAAGGGGCGAAATCCTGTCTGAGCGAGTGAAGACAACGATAATTATCACCCACAATCGACATGGGTTTCAAACCAGTAAAATTGGTAGCTAACGAAGAAGAGGACGCCATGGCCATGTGTGAAAATTTGCAGAGGAACAATAAAAATGGTTGATGATTCACTCAAGTACGTTAGTAGAGTATCTATACACAAACACGATGCTCGGGTCGGATAAGAAAATATGGTTTTCTCATCAAACCAGTTATTGATTCTCCTTTAATGGATTTTTCACTTTTTGTTCATTTAATTAATATTTTTATTTAAAATATATGGTAATAAAAATATACCCCACGTCATTGCTTTTGATAATCCTTTCATCCCATTAAACTTGTCACATTTCAAAAATTGTAAAAATTATCTTTTCAAAAAGTTATCTCTTAATATAATCGTATTCCTGATGATGATCTGAAGATGCATGTCTTAATTCCTTCATTCATATCCCATATCTCCACTGGCAAGAGCAAGAGCAGTAGAATTCTCTGATCTGATATTCATGGATTAATGCTTCACAATCAAGTATTACAAATGATGCCAAGATATCTCAGATGAAGCAGCCTCACAACTTCAACCGGGAACTCATTGTAAGTTGTAACAGCATTCATCACCCTCAACAGTTGAGCTTCATATCATAACACAATGGGACTGGGTATTGTTGAAATGGACCAACACACAACAAAGAAAGAATGTGCAGTACTTGTAACATACATAGGCCATTGAGTTTTTCACATCTTTCAAGCCCAACAAAACGCCACTCCCAATACATAGCCTGCATACTTCCATGTTTCCTCATAACATGGAACAATTTATTCTCCACAGCTTCATCTTGAGATAGATGCCAAAAGACTGAGGGAAGCTGACATGTCTTGAGGAAGGGAAGACCGTCGCACCTTTCTGCAATCTTGCGCCCGGCTTTCTCAATCCACCAAACACCTTTCGACGCAAAAGACACCAACTTTCCTCCTTATCTACAATTTCAAACAAAAACCTAAAAAACCTGTTGATACAAATATCTACAATTTCAAACAAAAATTATAAATTCTTAACAAATAAATTTTAGAAACTAGATAACCATAAATCCCTAACAAATAAACTTTACAAAACAAGATAATCACAAATCTTAACAAATAAATTTTAGATACCACAAATCCTTAACAAATGAACTTTAACAAAACAAGATAATCACAATCCATATTCAATCACCAACATCTAGCAATAACCAAAATAAACTATTTTTAGTGAAAAACAATACAAGTTCCAACAAATATTAAAAATGAACCATAGTCTGATACAAAAAATCATTTCAATCTAGTTCATGTAACTTGAAACTCCAACATGCAACCAACCTGAAAAATGTTAAATTTAAATTAGTTCCAAATAATATATATATATTTTGAAGTTGAAATAAGTGAATACATTAAAATTCTACTTTAAAATTATGTAGCTAACAATGTGGATGATGGAGAAAATATTTGAGTATTATGTTGATAGATGTTTGCATGTGTAAAATAAGTAAAATAGATATAGGTACACATAATTTCTTATCTACATAACATAAAATTTAATACAAAATCAGTGACTTCTTTACTAAAGAACAATCGATAACTTACGTGCTGATTGTAGAAGGCTAGTGAAGTCTGCGGCTGAATATATTTTCCCTATTTTATCTAAGATGGCTAACATAGACATTTAAAAATAGCCCTAAATATCTCATGCAGTTTCCCTAGTTTAGTAGTTTACATGCCGAAAAGAAACTGAGTTGATTTAGTTTAGTTTGGATGACAACTTCATAAATTTGAGTACCTGAAGTTGAAAAGTATCTCAACAAATTGTACTCATACTTTTTACATTGTGCACTAAAGTTACCTATCAAAAACTATTTATGAATCTACTGCAACAATAAACAAGCCTAATAATCTTATTTCTCTATCAACTTATAAACTACAACACAATTATATAAATAACTCAATATTATCTTGTTATTACCAGATTTACCCCAACAAAATCACATATAAAGAGTTTAAAATGTCAAACATTTTATCATTTTATAAGAACATTTACCCAAACACCTTAAGAACTTATACGATATTAAGGTATGACATCTTATAAGCTCTTTATAATTATGACATTAAAACATATGATGGGTGCTACAAATTATGACATTACAATCATATGATCATAAATGTTTATAGCACAAAAACACATATTATAATGATTGAACAACAGCAAATGTTATTCAATTATTTTGCTGCGTTCGCAGAGCAATGATTATGTGAAAAATAAAATACTAAAATCATAGTGAAGATGATCATTTTAGTTGTGAAATCAAGACCTGTGAGGTTATTCTTTGGCAATATAGACGTGGGGAATGTGGGAAATCTTGTGCCAATCCTCTCCCGTTCCTTTGAGGCATCGTCTTTGCAATTGTGGGCAATCCTCAACATATAGCTCCATGAGATTTGAAAAAGCAGCTGGAATTGATGCAACCTTTGGGCAATTTAGAACATAAAGAGATGTAAGGTGGTGTAAGCCGTCCGGGAGATATTGCAGCTCCGGAAGACTTCGTAGCTGTAGCCATCTCAGTGAGGCGATGTCCTGTAAGGCTTGATGAGGTAAGCACGCCAACTTCCGAAGATCACTAAACCAGATCTCTTCAAGATTGCAGAGACGTTTAATCTCATCATCTGGCACCTCTACTAATTCACCGCATGATTTTATATGGAGCGTCTGCAGTGAAGCAAGGTTGCTTAGTAATCCTTTTGGAAAACTTGTCATTGACTTGCAATTTTCTATACTTAAGCTTCGAAGCTTTTTGAAAGCATCAAGACCTTCTCCGGGCACTGACATCTCTTTTGCACCAACAATCCTCAACGAACGGAGGTTAGTGAACTTTAACAGCGTTTCAATTGGAAAACAAGTCGTCTCCTCCTCAATCTTCACTTCAAGTACTTCAAGGACATTATCCACACCAGAGAATAAAGGCAGAGTTGCGCTACTGCATTCTACCCTCGCCAACCTTTTAAAGTATGAAAGTGGTGGCACCATTCCTAGTGAAGAGCAACTCACCATCTTTAGTCTTTTCATATTTGGGAATGCTGATTCTTTCCTCTCTTGCTTCTTGTCGAGCGCCATCAGATTTGGTAGAACACATAAAGAAAGCTTTTCCAAATTTGGAAAATATACCATAACTTGGTTTCCATTTCTAACTTCTTCATCTTCAATGATATACTCAATCCCCACATTCCTTAACTTCAACTTCTTAAGATTAGGCAGCTCTCCTAGTTTTGGAAGACACCTAACATTATTGCAATCCACTATAACAATATAAACTAATTTTCCGAGAGTTGAATTCGACATCCAAAGTGGAAAACGTCTACCGCTGAAGCCGTTTATCAGAAGAAACTTAAGATTGGAGTGAGGTTCAAGTGCTTCCAACACCTTTGCATCAACATCTTCACCTAACTTGGACAAACTGTTTCTTTCCCAAAACAATCTCAACTGCTCAAGATTCTTTTTCTCACTGATATTTGCTTTCTTAGCATCCATATAGCCTTTTACTCTCTCCAAATGCCGAATCTCAAGACTCCCACCGAGGTTTAAGCATTGCAGTTCTTCAAGTCGGTTACCTCTGCTGAGACCCACTACAAACTTATTCAAAGTTTTGAGGAGAGTTAGCTCTCTAATCTTAGAGGGCATCTCAGACAATCCGCTGTGAAGCAAACATAGATGTTGGAGATTACGCAAGTATCTCAACTTACTAGGTAAAGCCACTAGACCATAGCAGCGATCCAAGTTGAGGAGCTGCAAATTCCAAAGAGTACATACTGAGTTGGGAAGAGTGCGAATTGAAGTCCTAGACAAATTCAACTGCCTCAAATGTATGAGATTGCCGATTGAAGATGGCAATTCTTTTATTGACGAGAAACTTGCGTTTAATACTCTTAAACTTGTGAGGTCCGAGATGGATGAAATATCAAAATCTTGCTGAAATGTTTTAGGAAACAAGAGACACTTGTCTCTCAAATTTAACTGGCGGATAGTAGATGCACTCGCGATATTCCTTTCGATCTGTATTCCAGGAACTTTGCTCTCCATCACCGATTGTGCCAGATCATGAACAAGATCATGCATACCAATCCTGTCACCAGAAGTTGATTGGAAAAGAGATCGGAGTATTAGCTCGTTACATATTTCATTTCCAACGTCTTCCGCTTGTAATTTTCCCTTTGATGAAATAAACCCATGAGCCATCCAAAGAAGGATCAATCTTTCTCTCTCAACAGAAGAATCTTTAGGAAAGGCTGCAAAATAGGCAAAGCATTGCCTGAGCTCCAAGGGAAGATGATGATAACTCAATCTCAAAGTTGGCATTATCAAGGTGTCTGCAGGTGACAGCTTCCATATTTCACTTTCTTTCACATTGTTCCACTCCTCTTCTCTTCTTTTAAAGCGTAGAACTCCTCCAAGCGCCTTGGCAGCAAGCGGCACCCCACCACACTTTCTCACTATCTCTCTCCCAATTACTTCCAAATGTGGATATTTCTCTTCCTCTTCCAGTCGGAAAGCACATTTCTTGAGTAGCATCCAGCAATGGTCATCCGACAACCCCGTCAGGCAATGAGGTGGAAGTGTTCCCATGATATTCACAACCTTGTTTAGGCGAGTGGTGACGATGATGGAGGCTCCGGTTGATCCACATGACAGAATGTGTTTCAACTCATACCATTTCTCTTGCTTATCATTCCAAACATCATCCAACACAATCAAATATCTCTTTTGGCTCAATAACTCAAAGAGGCATCGTTGCAGACTATCCAACTGCTGCAGCTCCGCATCCTTTGTGCTCCTACTCACAGATTCAATCATGGCCTTCACCAATGTCTTTACTTCAAAATTGTCTGAAACACAAACCCAAATTCTTTCCTCAAAGTGCTCCTTCACTCGCCGATCGTTGAAGACTAGTTGAGCAAGAGCGGTCTTCCCGAGGCCTCCGACGCCAAGAATCGGAAGAACCGAAAGCTCCCTTTTCTCCCTCGCATCTTCAACCAACATCTTCACAATCTTGTCTCGATCCTCATCTCGACCACAAATTTGATCAGGCTCGTTCAGCAAGGAACCGGTCTCACGTGAGATAGCAACTTCTCTGGGCCTATCAAGAGGCATCTCGCGCAGATGAAACTTGCGTTCCGCAGCAACACTGTCGAGATCCTGGGTAACTTTCTTTATCTTCTTTCCGATATGGTATTTATGCAGAAAGTGTTTGAGGGTATATCGACTAAATTTACCACCAATTTGTTTGAGTTTGGAGACGTGAGTGTTGCACTCATCCAAGATGTCATCGATCTCATAAACAAGGAGGTTGAGCTTGCACAGCCAATCTCGGATATGACGGTTCTCGGTTTGTTTAAGTTCAGCATCCTCTAATACAGCTTGGATAGTGGTGAGGGTGCTGCAAAGCTTCTTCTTCTCGTCAACTCCTAAAATCGAACCGATCTCCTCTTTAATCAACGAGCTCAGATTATCAAGAACCACTTGGAGAAATGCTTCAGCCATGTCGGAACAACCAACCAAAGTTTCTGATTTCAATAATTCAAGATGAAAGATAATGGATGGGTGGTCTGAATCTGGTTGCTATCAATCAAGTCTTCGATAAAAACAAATCTTTGGTTGAATAGTTTGTATAGTGCGCAGGTCATAGCAACTTTATTTATTTTCTTAGATTTTTTTGTCGTTGATTGTGTAGTTGTTCATACGTAACACCACTGCTTTTTAAATTTTCAAATTTTGATAAAGAATCATTCTTTTATACATTTCCATTTTATACACAAATTTGTAACTAATTCTGTATTCATTAGTTTGTTATCTAATTGATTTTTCATTTTTAATTCGTATATTGTTTAATTATATATATATAATTTAATTAAATATAATAAATCAGTGACATTCAAATTTTATTCAATATATAATATAATTAAAATTCAAAATACATACGGAGTGAAATTAAATAAGAGGTTGTTGGACGATGATATATACTGTTTCTGTTTATAAAAAGTGTGTGATGAGAAAGTGAGCATGAGTTTCAAAAAAATTATAAAAATTATTTTGAGTGGAGAAAAGGATTATAAATTAGTAGAATAAATATTAAATTTAAAATATTAAATGTTTTGCAATATTATATCTAAAAATAAAAACGTACTTTTTTGTGTATAATCCAAATAAATGATAATGATATACTTTATTGAATGAAGCAGTATACAATTCATAACAACTTTAATTCTATCATTACTTTCATATATATATATATATAGGGTTGGTCAGGTAAAAAGTAGTATTTTGGTAAAAAATAGGAAGTGATCTACACTTTTGATTGGACCAAATCTAACGGTTGATGTAAATTCGCGCATTTCACACACATTGTGTGTTGAATTGTTGTTGGACAGTTCAAATAAGGGCAAAGTTGTCAAATTTTCTACTGACAGTTTTTAGAAAGGTTTTAAAAATAAGAAAGAGGCGAAAATTAAAGACAAAATATAAGGTAACTTCCCTTCAACTCAATCCGCTCAAAAATCGAAAATCATTCATCCCAAAAAAAGATTCGATCTTCTCATTTGTTTCAGACAAAGAAGACAACGATTTTGAGACGAAGAAGACGACGATTTCGAGATTACACTCACTCCCAGCAGTCGCGCGGTTCAAAGTGTGAATAAACGAAGTTCAATAATCATTCTGCCCAAAAAAAAATTGTATTACATATACTGTTAATTGAGTTGAATTGTAGTATTTGTGTTTATGCGTTGTATTAGAATGTAAAATGAATTGTTATTGTCATCATTATGTATACTGGTAATTCAGTTGAATTGTTAGACTATTATATATGAATTGTATAAAACAGTCAAATGCATTATTAAATTCGTATAAATATATTACTGTGGGTGGTGGTCGGAATTTGCGTCGGCGCTGCCGTCGTCATCCTCTTCTCCCTCTGGTTCACCTCTCGAAGAAGCACCAAACCCTAACGTCGCCGCCATGCACGTAGAAGACCTCCATAATTTACGCTAAGTTTCAGTTTTTAAAAAACTTTCCAAAAACCGCTTAAAGTTATTTTACATAAATGTCCCTTGTTGAACTGTCAAACAACAACTCAACACGCAATGAGTGTGAAATGTGCGAAAATCCTAGATTTAAAATCAACCGTCCGATTTGGGTTAATCAATGATGTAGATCATTTCCTATTTTCTACAGAAAAATCACTTTCTATATAATCTTCATCCTATATATATATAGGATATATATATATGACATGCAATTATGACTCCACAAGCTTAATTTTTATAGGATTTCGACTTTGAATTACAGAACAATGTTTAATGAAAGTACTTAAAAGAAGTTATTGCCTTTAAAAATTAAAATAAATGAATTTGATTCCATTCTTGAAAAAATGAATAAAAACAATTAATTAACTGGATTTGATGCTCACTCACTTTCCTATTAAATTATTTAATCCACCGACTAAACACTTTAATTGGCTTTCAAGATTAGAATATTATAATGTCGTGGGTCTGTTTTATGTATAGCCGTCTAATAATATATAATTAATTTGACTACCAACAGTCTTATATGGAATAATCTCAATCGGCCCCCGAACTTGCAGCTATCTTTTTCACCGGCTTCTTTCTTTCAAATATGTCGTGTTTGCTTTTCGCGATTGAATCCCCGATCTTTGATCATGATAAATTCTTAGTCCAAATACATTAATGATCATTATCATCCTACGCATAACGCGCTATTATTTATCTTCCACATTTTTATAATTAAAATTAGTTTGAATGATGAAAATTAAATACTCTTCCCATCCACAAATCTCATAATGGAATAAACCAAAGGAAGAAAGTTTCATAACCTAATAAATAAAAGCATAGCTAAACAATATATTAATAATTGCCTTCTCAAACTTAACTCCACCTTTCTTATATCTCATCTCATATTAATTACTTAATAATTATCCCAGTTATTGAGTAATTAGCATAAGATGATATACAATCACATAGATACCAATTAAAGTCTTAATTAGATAAATCAAGAATCTCGTACACTAGACGCTGGCAAGCCTTGTTGATGATATTACTCAAATAAAGACGTAAGAGATAAGTGAATCAAATCATTCGTGAATTATTTAGAGTTTGATTTGATAAAGCTTATTTAAAATTTGTTTATTCACTAAACGAATCAAACTCAAGCCTCGAACTGAGTTCGAATTATTTTTTGAGCCGAACTCGAACCTGATGGTATTCGGTTCGAAAAGTTCACGAATATAATATTAACGTGTAGGGCTTCAAACAGTTCACAAACCTTAAAAACAAGTCGAACTTCAAATAATTGCCCAACTTCAAATAATTGCCGAACTTATGTTAAATTAATATATAAATATATATTAACTCAAATAATTTAATAAATAAATTTTTTAACGAGCTCGAACTCAAATAATTTAATAAATGAATTTTTTAACAAGCCCGAACTTAAATATTTAATGAATTCAAATTGAATTTGTATCCAAAAGTCGAATTCACAATTAAATAAAAAAAAATAAACGAGTTGAATTCAAATTGAACTCGTACTCAATTTTGAATTAAATCAAAAAAATAAACGAGTTTAATCCCTCTTGTAATAATAATCTTGTAATAAAAAAAAGTAGTCTTCCAGTGTTTACTAATATAAGACTACAATCATTATAAGACTTGAATTACTTTTATATTATATAGGCTTCTCAATGGGTGAGTTTTACCTGAACTGAACTTGAAATTGATCAAAATTCGCTCATTTAAAGTTATGGTTTCAGTTTCGATTTTAGTTTTATACCCGTATAACCCCGCTCATGATTGGTCCAGACCCGACCCGACCCGTAAGGTACGGTTTTGGTTCTAACCCGGTCCGACCCGACCAATTAAATTATTATTTTTTTTAGTTTTTTTTTTCGGACCTCTCCAAACCCGGTCATGTTTGGTCCGAAACCGACCAGGCCAGCTAGATACGGTTCCAATTCGAACTCAGTCCGACTCGGCCCAACCAATTAAATTCTTTTTTTTTAATTTTTTTTTATCTTAAAAAATAAAATTTAAGACATCATAATGAAATTTATCTCAAATTTTCTGAAGAGCGATACACATAAATTTTTGGAGTACCGCTAAGTATGTATTTCACAAGCAAACTATTGCATAATGTGTACTCAAAATCTCAAATTAAAGCAAGATAACTTTTCCATAGTTGAAATTAAAAACAAAATTAAGATAATGATAATATCATAAAGAAAAACTACAATTCAATTCATTTTCTTTATCCAAAAACATTAGACATGCACTTTAGGTAGAATAGACAAATCAAAAATTCAAACACCAAGTCAAACAACTTTGCAACTAAACTGAAAAAACAATATTGCCAAAAACCAACGAGCAATAGAGGCATTAATTTCTTCACATCAACTGAAAAAGACAAACAACTATCTTCGACCTGCAAGATGACAACATGCTTACTTTAATCAGCTAGTAAAAGAAACATATCAAAGTTAACTACAACAAGATTTTGGTTAATCATGTTAATTAAAATATATTATAATTTTCACTAACAACGTACCATTCTAATTCTTCAGATACTCTCATTTTCATCATCTTCGCTGATTGTCTCTAGAATTTCATGTCGGGGGAGTGTAGTCATCCTTTGACGCACTATAAACACATAAAATAACATTACCAAAACATAACTTAAATATTAAGTATAGAATCATATATTATTAAATAGCTACACACCTTTTTCTTTAAGGGGTGGGGGAATCTAATCATTAGCAACTACCAATGCTTCGACGACACTCAAATTCAACTTAGAACGGGCCTCATCAATGATAAGACCACCAAGACTAAATGCAGACTCTGAAGCCACTGTGGTAGCTGGAATGGCTAATATATCACGTGCCATCTTCTGCAAAATAGGTAATCGTCTAGCATTGTAACTCCACCACTTCAATACATCAAATTCATCATCCGGGGGAAGTTTGGGCTCCTTAAGATATATTTTCAACTCTGACTGCTTCAAAGATGATGCATTAGACTCATCATACCACTCACTAAACCCATGCCAGAACCTTCTTTGGCCTCCAACAGAAAAACTACTACAAGCAACTTCAGAAGAAGACAAAACACTACCACCATAAGAGATATAAATGTCCTCCAACATCTTTTGAACCCTACTAATCTGCTGAGTGGCTGCATCTCCATCATAAATCTTCGTGTAAAAGTATCTGACAATGTGCATTTTGCATCTAGGATCAAGTACCACTGCAACTGCCAACACCAAATTGCAATTCTCCCAATACTTATCAAATTTTCTCTTCATAGGAATGCACAATTTTCTAAGGAAATCATGCTGAATTTTTCCCCACTCAATCAATTTCAAATGTATATCACACACACTAGGAAAAAAGACATTTGAAGTGGGATACTTACTACCACTAAAGAGATTGGTAGCTTCATAAAATGTCCTTAAACACTCGACAACAACAACTGTAATATCCCATTCTTCTGGGGAAGGATTGTAAAGATAATACTCATCAATTTGTTGTAATCGGAAAAATGCATCCCTCAAAGGAAGTGCTGTCTCGAGTAACTCAAAAGTTGAGTCCATCTCGTCGGCACATCATAAGCCACTGCTTTTCTATCTTGGAGCTTGCATTGTAGCTCTTTCGAACTTTTGCATAGCAGATGGGGTTTTTTCCAAGTACCTCACAGTCTTGCGAATATCATCTAATAAATTTTTGATCTAGCTAAGCCCATCCTGTACATTAAGATTAAGAATGCGTGCACTACAACGCACATGCAACAAGTCCCCAGAAAAAGGTGTTGGTCCCGAAACGAGTAATTAAAGATTTTGAAATGCGGAATTTTGGTGGTAAACTCGTTTTTATAAAAAATCAATCAAAATCAAACTTTCAATGAATGATAGATAATGAAAGAATAAATACTGAAAGCAAATGAAACAACATAGAGTTTGGTTTGCGTGGTTCGGAGATAAAAACTCCTACGTCCACGAGTACTCAATGTTAGTCGAGGGTTTCCAAATTAATGGAGAAATAATAGCCTTACAGTGATCAACCACAATGGGTTAGATATACAAATATTATCTGATCACAGCTAGCTTCGAACTTAATCTAATGCTAAGCTATTCTTCGATTACAAAATAATATCGCTTAATATGAACACTGGAGAATAGAATCTGAAAGTTTGAGTGTTCTAAAAACTTACACTATTTTGGGACATTGAAAATCTGCAGAAAAGAGAGAAAAAATAAATAAAAACTAATTAATAAACAAGATAAAAAATGGTTTATTTAAGCATAAAAAAACAATATAAAGCTAAAGTGAAATCATAATAATAAAATTATAGAATAAAAACTGGACTAAGTTGATTAAAGCACATTTCTTTCGAATAAAATGTATTAAATTATAGGCCGAAAGGTTTAGGTCATGACTATAAGTAATCTTTTTATTAAGTACTCCCTCCGTCCCAGCTAACATGAGTCACTTTATATTCAAATGGGTGGAGTATTTTAAAGAAGTGACTCATGTTAGTTGGGACGGAGGGAGTATATATAAGTCGGTGTATATAGTATATGTATATTATACGTGTACATATACATATATAAACACATATATCAACTAGCTAGCTATATATCACAGTTCATCATCATGTAATGAAAATGTTTTACATCTGTCATTCCTTTATTGTAAATTGTGTATTTACCAAGTCAGGTCAACTATCACAATTCACAATTCTATCATTATCGAATTAACTATGTCCGAAATAATCGGCAATCACAGTTTTGTATTTGAAATTTAGTGTTTATTTTTAGCGTTTATTTTTGTGTTTCGCATTCTATATTTAATTATTAAATTTATTATTTTAATTAATATTTTTAAAAATAAAAAATTATTATAGTATAATGAATCATGAATCATAATTGGTAGTTTGGCACCAATTAATGGGTGGCTTATAAAATGAGACATAAAATTAGTAGTTAATTTGCCAAGAGCAAGTTTTGCATAAAATTTTAAAATGTTACGTTCTGAGCACAAAACAAAATGGGACATTTTTTAGCTTCTTAGGGGAATGAAGGAGTATACTAAAGAACAACTATCACAAATATATCTATATATATATATATATTAGATGTGTGAAATTGATCATTTTATTATAGACCAAGTCAGTAATCACAATTTGGATGAGTAATATGGAATAATTTAATGTATTTGAAAGGACATATACAAACTCAAATTCGCAATACTGAAATACCAAAGTATATTTAATCGAAGAAGCACTAGGATTCTCAATTGGCGACATCATCACCAAATTCTCATTCATTCACACACCTGCACCATTAACAATGAAATTGCAAAAAGTAAGTCTGTCATAACTATCATTTTTAATTAGAAGAATAATAACTTAACTGCAAACTAGTACTATCTTTTTGTTTAGATGGATGGGTATATATTGGATAATTGGAGCACATGAATAATTCAGTAGCTAACACTCTATTGATAATACTGAAATTGGTTTAGGACATTCCGGAGACGTGAGATGTAGTTACATATATAAATGAACAAATGCTCAAAATGAAATCACTAACCTTAAAGGATGAAGGTGGAAATCATTCTTGGTGGGTATTTGCAATCCATGAACGATGCACATTGACTTTACACCTCTGCAAGATCTTTCCTGTTTCCTCAGCCCAAGTCCCAGTCCAAGGATTGCAGTCAACTGTTTCAATCTTATTAAGACAATAAACATTGTTAGAAGTGGGCAGCTCTTTTAGCTTATAGCAGTGTTTGATGCACAGACGCTCTGGATTTATACTCAGAACCCATCTGTCTGCCATATTGGTGATTTGCTTCTTGAGTCTCCATTGCACTATGTCTGAGTCTTGTATCAGAAGAAATTTAAGCTTCTCGAATTGAGCAGTGTCCTCCATTTCCCATGTTGGTCCTTGGAAGGCATAGCATTTCAACTTGAGCACTTCAAGATTCTCAAGTATAGTAATTATACTCATGTGTTCCCAAGAATATCCCAATCCACTTAAGCTCAACTTCTTGAGGCTCCGTGGGAACATCGACACCGGAGCCGGTGGAGTAACAAAATCAGACCCAATTCGAGGATTCACCACAGCACATTTGAGTGACTCCAGACAATGAAGATGATGGATGTTATTCAAGTAGATGAAGGACTTCCCATCGTCGTTGGGTTTCAGTTCGATCCGAATGCCTAACCTTTTGAGATTCGGGATCCATTTAAGAACCTCCTCTCTGCAGCTTTCAGCACTCACATCTAAAAGAGTTGAGAGCTTTAGTAAACCAGTGGAGCCACTTTTATGATTAGGTAGGCAGCCTCCCATGATCTGAAGATGCTTCAGTTCCTCCAAATCCCAAATTTCAACTGGTAAGAGGAATGAGTTCTGAGAAGATCTAGCGTTCGTGTATCGCTTCACGATCAAGTACTGAAGCTTCTGAAGATTGGATATCGAAGTAGGGAGGTTTCCATTACAAGTGATGCCAAGATATCTTAGATGAAGTAGGCTCGCGACTTCAACAGGGAAGTCGTAGAGGCGAACTGTAATAGCATTCATCACCCTCAACAACCTCATATCAAAAATTAAGGGAACTGGGAACTGCTGAAGTGGACCCACGCATAGCAAGGAATGCACAGCACTAGTATTGGAGGCCATTGAGCTTTGCACATCTTTCATGCCTAACAAAATGTTGTTCCGAATGCATAACCTGCGTTGGCATTCCATGCTTTCGACTGAGCATTCATCGTACCTATTCATTGCATGGAAGAATTTATTCTTCTTAGCTTGATCTTTGGATAGATGCCAAAAGACTGAATGAAGGCGGCATGTCTTTATCTGGAAATCAGAGACCTTGCGCTTGACCATAACAAGATTGTTATCAACTAGCTCAGACAAACATTCTGCAACAAAATCCTCTTCTGCCATTTGGGAACGATTTGGTTCGAGAAATCCTTCAGCAATCAGTAGATTAGTGAGATTTGATGCGGGAATCTCATATTTTTCACGAAAAACTCCAATGTAGAGAAAGCATGGTTTCAAATGTTGCAATAAGTTCTGGTAGCTCGGAAGTAGCCCCTCACTTATTTGCTGATGTGCATTCTCAAAAACTGATTTTTCTTTATCTGAGGCTACATCATCCCAATACTCTACAACTGATTCTGGGGGTATCTCAGCTTTGAGTAGTTGCTCTGCAACAGTGAGGATAAGGAGAGGAAGACCGTCACACCTTTCAGCGATCTTGCGCCCGACTTTCTCAATCTCAGGGGGGCATAATCCTCCACCAAACACTTTTTTACGAAGAAGACTCCAACTTTCTTCTTTATCTAATAACTCCATTTCAATATGAGTATCATCTCCTTCAAATTTGGCTACTTTTGCTAGCCTGGTTGTCACCAAGGTTGTGCCCTTGATGTCTGGGAATAGGTATTTCAAGTGAAGCAAGGGCTCCTTACTATATAAATCATCCAACACAATAAGACAACTATGACATGACAGTTGTAGGCACAAATCCTTCACCATTTCCTCGTCTCCTTTCATAAGAAACTTATCAATGTCGGGATATATTTGAGCAAGAATATCTATCAAGATTTCTTCCGTTCGATATTTTGGTCCTAAAGTGATCCACACTCGGTGTTCAAAACGTTTGCAAAGTGACTCATCTTTGAATAGTTTTCTGGCAAAGGCAGTTTTACCAATGCCAGCCATTCCAAAGAAAGATGTAATCTGCATTCTAGCAAAGAACCTTTTTGGGTGCATCATGTCTTTGACAGCTTCAACTATATGAGGATGGGCCAGCCATTCTAACATTACATCACCATACGCCCCATTGTAGTGTTGCAACTCTGTCTTGATTTCAGTTACCTGCAAAAATGAGACCGAATTACATTTCAAGCAAAACAAAACCAATTTTTGTCCTTAAGTTTCAAAGTGTGGTTGGCACCTCTGAAATTTCATCTGAAACCAAGAAAATGGCATGTTCCTTGTCAGCTGCTATCTGGTTCCATATCTCCAGCTTGTTGTGGGATTTTGACAGAAAGAGAATAGTTTTGACAGCTGAAACGAATCTACACCGACAGTTGTCGATGATCTTCAGACCAGCAACCTCGACTTGAGGCTTGTCACAATCGGGAATATTGCAATAAAACAATCGGTGAAAAGTAATCAACATCAACTCATGGAATATGGTGGACTGCACTCGATTAATATTTCTCCAGGTTCCTCGAGCAACTTGCTCTGAGTTGGTGGTGATGATGATTACACTTCCATTGCTTTGCTTTGGGAATGACCATTGCAAGTAGTTCACCAAATCCGGGTCATCCACATCATCCAAAACGATCAAGTATCTCCTTCCACTCAAAATGCTCCTCAAATGCTTTGATAGCACTAAATCATCCTCTACCCAATTAAGCAATTCGAACTCGCCTTCACCTAGATTGCTTAACTGAGCAATAGCGCTTATCAAAAGCTGCTTCCGTTCATGTCTTCTGCCTATTGTCAACCAAACACAGCACTCGAAAATCTCGCACTGATTGTTGCCTACGTCTGAAAATCAACCATGTTTGTATTTAACCTAAATGATTGGGGAAGAGAGGATTTCATTTGTAAGCACATACCTTGAAAAACGGTTTTAGCAATCGTTGTTCCACCGGAGCCTCGCTCCCCTGTAAGTGCGACGATAAGCGTGTCATCCGGCCTCATTGGTAGATACAGATCTCTTCTGATGGTGTTGAATAGACTGGATTGTCCAACCATCTCTACACCAAAATCACTATTTGACCAGAAACTTGCCACTGCATCTGCATCTTCATCGTCGTCTTCTCTGGATAATTCTTCGTTGTAGCCTCTCTCCATCTTCTTCACTGCTACGCCAAAGGAAGTAATCTCTGGCACTAGTACTTTCTCGTTTTCTAACAGCTTCAAGCCATGGAGCTCGAGAACGTCTTCTAGCTTATTCGCACAATCTCTAATATGCCCCTCCAAACCATCCAGCCTCTCCCTGCTCCTCCTGCTCCTTCTCCGATCGTTCGATCTATCCAGAACCTTCTGCGAGGATGCCGCCTGATCGCGTGCAGATTCTAAGATCTCTCGAGTGAAGGGAGAAAGGCAGATAGGAGAAGAAGAATTCAAAAGAGCGTTTATTGTATGCTTGAGAGAGATCACAGAAGCATAAGCCGCCATCTCTAGCTAGTAGCTAGCTTTTCTCAACTACCAAGGTTGATTATGGTTATGGTTTTGCATATCGATTGGAAATGATCAAAGTCCCATTTTATGAACGTAAATAGTGAGTGTTAGTGTGAAGAGGAAGCAAGGAGAAAGAGAGATTATGGGATGGAACGAGTTTCATAGTCAACACTGCAACTATCAAACTTCAACGTTAAATATATGTTTTAGTTTAATAATTAGACAACATTTCATCTTATAATAACTTCAATTATTGGAGCAAGTAGGAATAATATAAAACCTAGTAGTTGCATGTACCTCCTTCAAATTTGGTACTCATATTTTATGTGTGGAGGTCACATTAGATGGTTCAACTATTGTATGTTATTTAGTTTCCCTTTTCTGTTCAAGGTTCAATTATTGTATCTTCAACAATACATTATATATATATATATATATATATATAAACTGATTATTACATTAAATTTAAATTATAAGTTACGTCACAAAAATTACTAACATATGCATTAAGTTCATACTGCTTAGTCAACACACACAATACATACATATTTTGTTTTTGAGATATGATGTACTCCCTTTCATTTTTTTTAAATGTTATATTTCACTTTTTTTCTTATTTTTAAATAAGTATCCTATTTCAAAATTATAGAGTATATTTATAACAATCTTTCAATTTTATCCTTATTTAATACTTATTGAAATTTGATATTACTTGTATGAATGTATTTATTATGCTATTTAATAAAAGGTATATAAGTAAAATTTTCATTTTATTGATATGTGTGATTTAGTAAAATTGGACACTTATTAAAAAACGGAGGGAGTATAACATTACCATTTAGGTGTATTACATCAAATTTATGTATTAATCAATGCATTTTAATTCATGTGTAATTTTGATGCATCATTAATTTTGATCATTAATTATACAATAAACCACGTGCACAGATTTTTAGTTCCTGCTTAAAAAGTTGGTGTAATTAAGAACAATGGCATATGTAGTATGCAATGCAAGTGATGTTTGCTTTTATTCAAATGAGATTACTTAACAAGAATATTAAGGCAATGAAGAATCTACTTTCCAATCTAAAAAAAAAAGAAACAACAAATGCAAGTAAATACTTCTATACCAGGATAAATAGTTAAATACAAACTCAATTTCAATATAGTTTCTGAAAATCATAACTTTCAAACAAAAATGAACCAAACAAGCAAGATCCTATCATAGTGATGATGGTGCAAGACTCCGAACAATTTCAGATACTTAATAAGCTCTTCAAATTTCCATTCTTCAACATCACTTCAATTCTTATTTTTTGACACACCTGCAACATTAACTTCAACTATAGAAAAATTATTAACAGAGTAGATAGAAAAGATATAACATGTTCACAAATTATGTCTGCACCAACTACTATTTTATAAGTATTAGTAGCTAGCAACTAGCAAATAACTGCAAATCTATCTTTTGTTTAGATGTCCCTTGGAAAAAGGTCTCCTGTTTAGATGGATAGACACTTAAAAAGAAGAAGATATTACAACATCTTATCGTTCTATCGATGGAAAACAGTTTAATGATGTTACTGGAAAATAAACTGATTTGCTCATTATAACATTGCTAACCTTTCGGATGAAGATGGGGATCATTCTTGGAGGGTATTTGCAGCCCATGAACGATGCACATTAACTTCACACATGTGCAAGATCTTTCTGATTTGCTCGGTCCAAGCCTCCGTCAGAGTTAAAGGATTGCAGTCGACGATTTCTATGTTATCAAGAAAATAAACAATACTAGCAGCAGGGAGCTCTTGTAGCTCGTAGCAGTGCTTCATGCATAAATGCTGTAGCTTGAAGGAAACTGCATATTCATGCATTTGGTAGTTATTTAGAAAATGGGGTCTCCACTGCACTACATCGGAATCTTCTACCAAAAGAAATTTAAGCTTCTGGAATTGAGTTTTATACTCCATTTCCCACTGCGGTCCTTGAAAGGCATAACATTTCAATTTCAGAACTTCAAGATTTTCCAGTTTACCAATTATACTCATATGTTTCCAAGAATATCCCAACCCACTTAAACTCAACTTTTTAAGGGTTCGAGGGAACATTGAGACAGGTGCGGGTGGAGAAAAATTCTCAGGGGTGATTTCAGGATTCACCACCACACATTTGAGTGATTCTAGTCTGTTAAGATGGTGAATATTATTCAAGTAGCTGAAAGACTTTCCATCGTCATCAGGCTCCAATTCAATTCGAATGCCTAACCTTTTCAGATTCGGCATCCATTTGAGAACTTCCTCTCTACAGCTTTCAGCACTCACGTCTAAAAGAGTCGAGAGCTTTACTAAACCAGAAGTGCCACATTTATGATCAGGCAGGCACCCTCCCATGATCTGAAGATGTCTCAATTCCTTCATATCCCAGATTTCCAGAGGTAGGAGAGAAGAATCCTCGTATGATCTGATGTTCAGGGATTGCTTCACAATCAAGTATTGAAGCTTCCAAAGATTGGATATTGAACCAGGGATCTTTCCTCTACAAGTAATGCCAAGATATTTTAGATGAAGTAGTCTCACAACTTCAACCGGGAACTCGTAGAGATGAATTGTAATAGCATTCATCACCCTCAACAACCTCATATCAAAATATAAGGGGACTGGGTATTTCTGAAGTGGACTAACACATAGCAGAGAATGAACAGAACTTGTAACGGATGTCATTGAGTTTTGCACCTCTTTCATGCCTAGCAATATGCTATTCCGAATGCAAAATCTTCGTGGGCTCTCGTTGCTTTCTATTGAACAGTCGCTAGAAATATTCATGGCATGAAACAATTTATTCTTCATGACTTGATCTTTAGATAGATGCCAAAAGACTGAAGAAAGGCGACATGTCTTGATTTGGGAATCAGAGACCTTGCGCTGGACCATGACGAGACTCCTATCAACTAGCTCCTTCAAACATTCCGCAACAAATTCTTCTTCCATTTGGGATGGATTTGGTTCAAGAAATCCTTCAGCAATCAATAGATTAGTGAGATTGGTTGCAGAAATCTCATATCTTTCACTAAAAACTCCTATGTAGTGAAAGAATGGTTTCAGATGTTGTGGTATGCTCTGGTAGCTAGGAAGTAGTGCCTCAGATATTCGATGGTGTGCATTCTCAAAAACCGACTTCTCTTTATCTGAGGCTACATCCACCCAGTACACTTGGGATATCTCGGCTTTAAGTAGTTCGTCTGCAACTGTGAGAATCATGAGAGGAAGACCGTCGCAGCTTTCAGCAATCTTGCGCCCAGCTTTTTCAAATTTAAGGGGGGCCAATCCTCCATTAAACACCTTTTGATGAAGAAGACGCCAACTTTCTTCTTTATCTAGTAACTTCATTTCAAAATCAGTATCATCTCTTTCAAATTTGGCTACATTTGATAGCCTAGTTGTCACCAATGCTATACCTTTGATATCTGGGAAAAGATCTTTCAAGTGAAGCAAGGGATCTTTGCTATGTAAATCATCGAACACGATGAGACATCTCTTACATGATAGTTGTACACACAACTCCCTCACCAACTCCTCATCTCCTTTCATAAGCAACTTATCGGTGCCGGGATATACTTGACCAAGAATATCTATCAAGATTTCTCTCGTTTGATATTTTGGGCCTAAAGTGACCCAGACACGATGGTCGAAACGGGAACAAATTGACTCATCTTCGAAAAGTTTTCTGGCCAAGGCACTTTTGCCAATGCCCGCCATCCCAAAGAAAGATTTAATTTGCATTCTAGAAAAAAACCTTTTCGGGTAAAGCCCATCCTTGACAGAATCAACTCTAAGTCGGAAGTTGAGAAACATTTTTATTTCATTACCAAATTTTCCCTTGTAGTGTTGCAAATCCATCTTGATATTCCCCATCTGCAAAAATGAAGACATTAATGAAAAATCTGTTTGTAAAGCATGCATGAGACTATTTAATTAAACAGAGGATGACAATTGCCAATTGACATGATAAGAATGTGTGAAATACTTGCATTACTTATTTAACTATTGTACACACAAAAAGAGATGTTCTCAGAAACACGAAGGTTATTATCACTTTTGTAGGCACATATTAGGACCTTCTAGGAAAAAAGAAACACACAAATGGAAATGGTTTTTGTTAATTTATTCAGAAAAAAACTATCTATATCTATCTATATCCACAATAAAAGGCCCTTAGTTTACAAGATTTCGATTGCCTATTATACCCTTATTACATGTTTAATATAAAGGGCAGAAGTGTAACATTATATATTTTACTTGTAAGAAATATAAACTCAAGAAACTCTTCCAAGGGCTACTTTCTGCAAGTGTGTACTTCATGACATTTAACGATGAAAGGTTACAAGAAACCAAAGCTATCAAATGCACTACGGAGTGCACTCAAACCAAAACGACTTTCTCAAGTGTTCCTACCAATGAGGTTTCTACCTCTAGTTATATCATGAAGCACAAAATTCACTCATCCAAATTTATGTGTTATAATCAATTCATTTAGGTAAGTGGCTTTCAAGTATGGGGTAAATATGGTGAATAAAGTACGTACCTCTGAAATTTCATCAGATATCATGAAAATGGGATTTTCTTTGTCCATTGCTATCTTGCTCCACAACTCTACTGTCTTCTCAGATTTTGATAGAAAGAGAACAGTTTTGGCAGCTGAAATATAGCTACGTTGACAATTGTCAATAATCTTCTTTATAGCAATCTTCAGTTCCGGTTCTGATTGATAATGGGGCCTATTATCAAGAAACTCCCTGTAAAGTAAACCCGCCACGTGGTCATTAAATATCCTGGTGGGCATTAGCATTTCTTCTGCTTGAAATGTGGCCGCTGATGCGAGTTCATGTGTGCTGGTGGTGATTAAGATTACACTTCCTTTGCTTTGATCTGGAAATAACTTATACAAGTAATTAACCAACTCCACATCGTCCACAGCATCCAGCACGATCATGTAACTCCGCTGATTCAGTGTATAGTACAAAAGCATGCATAGTAATCTGACATCTAACACATTAAGAAAGTCTTCATCACACCTGACTTCAAAAGGCGCCTCAGTCATAATTTCATTGTTCCACACTTCTTCAGCTATATCGCGTAACTCATAAATAATTTTTATCAAGACTTGCTTCAAATCATTTCCACTGCCTACTGTAACCCACGCCCAGCAGTCGAAAGTTTGTGGCCACCTGCCGTTGCTTACATCTGCAAAAAAGTGACAAAAGTACAAATCCTTCATCTTGATATTATAAAGATGAAGAACTAGGCATTTGTATTAGGAGGGTGGTGGTGGCGGCAGAAAAGTTCATAACAGTGGAAATAGAGAAAGAAAGTGTCAAGCAGCATATTTACACCAAAAAGTGATATAATCGGATAATCAGCGAGTTTTTACACTCATTACCGTTCACGCACCTTCAATAATGGTATGTGCAGTCATTGTTCCACCGGAGCCTTTCCCCCCCAATAACGAGACACTAACCATGTCATCTGGCCTCACTGGTTTAAGCAGATCTTTTCGGGTGGTTTCGAATAACCTGGAATGTCCGACCATCTCCACACCAAAATCGTTATTTGACCAGAAAGTTACTTCATCATCGCCGTCCTCCTCCACGTCTATGGATAATTCTTCATTGCAGTCTTTCTTCATCTTCTTCACAGTTTTGCCGAAGGAAGTAATCTCTCTCAGTAGTACTTCCTCATCTTCCTCATCAAAATGTATTGTGCCCACTCGATCGACTTCTGCTGAGTTAGTGTTGATAAAGACTACACTTCCATTACTTTGCTCAGGAAACGATATTTCCCTATTCAAGTAATTCACCAACTCCACATCGTCCACATCATCCAGAACAATCATGTATCTCCGATCATTCAATATGCATGACAAACAGATGCGTAGTATCTCATCCTCAACTGGAATAAGTAATCTGTAGCATTCAGCTTCACTTAGATTGCTTGCCTGAGCAATAATGCTTATCAAAACTAGCTTTGGTTCATATCCCGTGACCACTCTCACCCACGCCCAGCAATCGAAAGTTTGTTGGCACCTGCCATTGCGTACATCTTCAAAAGAAAATGAAACGCAATTACTCATTGAATCCATCACAAGCTTATGTATTTTATGAAGTCGTGGTGTGATCATGAAGTTGTCAAAGTTAGAGTTTGCAACAAAATATCTATCGCTAAGACAAAAGAGTCTGTTATTACAAAATATATGTTTAAATCTATAATTTTACATACATTACATATATGATTGCCGCTGAGTATATAGTAAAATCACCATTTTATGAGGATCTAGACACCAAAAAAAATACATTACCTTCAAAAATGGTCTTTGCAAGTCCCCATCTTCCACATGAGCTTTGCCTCCCTAAAATCGTGACAAGATATGTGTCATTCGGCCTCAATAAAAGAAGCAGATTTAAGTGATTGAACTCATGGAGTTCAAGAACGTCTTCTAGTTTATTGGCAAAATCTCTTATTCGCCCCTCCAAACCATCCAGCCTATCCCTCCTGCTACAGTTAAATCCTTTGAGAAAATTCTGCAAGGATGTGGTCTCATCGTATGCAGAATTTAAGTTATCTCGAGTGAATGGAGAAAGGGAAATAGGAGAAGAATTCAAAAGACCATGTATTGTTCTCTTGAGGGAAACCACAGCAGCATAAGCCGCCATCTCTAGTTAATTTCTCTCAACTAAGTTCAGCAGAGCTTGACTGGTTTTCGAATTAAAATTGAATGGAAATCGAACTGTATGAATAATTTGATTAAGTGAAAGGCCTAATCTGGTTAGCGTGAGAAGAAGGATAGATTGAGGTGAATGGTGAATATTTTAGTTAAATGTCCACCAACATCATCAAGAAGCATTTAATAAAAGTAACAGCTATAATGAAGTTTCTACTTAGAAATGTCAACTGAATTATTGATACAACTACCAAATATTTAATAAAATTTGAAAAAGTACTTAGTTGGATAGTTGATAAACAACAATGGGTGATGTTGATGATGATTACATTTAGAAACTTCTTTTTAGAAAGAAAGAAAAATAGTTTTGTTGCGATGGAATTTATTATTGGTTGATTATGATATTCTTTAATGATAAACAACATGATTTATTTGTCTTTAATGTTAGTATAAAAATTGACGTTAAATTATTAATGTTAAGATCATAAAATATTAATTAGATTTAAATCATATTTATATGGGCATTTATTTTATATATACAACTCTTTTTAAATATTAAATTTTGAATTTAAACAATAACATAAATTTAATAGTAACTAAAAATATCCAAATAGTTGCATGACTACAAACATAATCTCCCAATTTCTGTTTTGAAATGGCCATCTCGAAAACTCATAACCATAATGGCTTCCATATTTCCATTGTCTATGATATATTTTACCATCATAATACGTTAGAAACATATGAAGAATATTAATTCAGCAATGCAAAGTCAGGAAGGAAAGGTTCAAAGAAGGAAGACTTGCCCAATTGATGCTTTATTGAATGGAAAGAAAAGTTGCATTAACTTCTGTCTAATCATGAAATGAAACAGAACCCCAAGAATCTGACTTTCAGCCTTTCTAGATGAAATTGAAGCGTATCAAAGAATTTCACTGTTCTTAGCAGAGAATAAACTGTATCTGTTTCAATGTTAGGAACCAGCCTTCCTTGATGCAACCATGAACCTTCAAGACTTTGCAGTAGGCAAGAATTCACATGGAATCCAACCATGTTTATCTTTTATAATGAGGAACCAGATCAAAAGTGAAGATAAAAGAAAACATGAGTATAGGTCTAGCTATAGCTCTATTAGAATTCATGAACAGATAAGCTTGTTTAGGCCATGACAATTAACACTTAACAGGAACAACCACAAATAAACTTGAGTATATGTTAAAAGTAAGCCTGATGATTCTCGATGGAAGATGGGATTTACAAATGGAACAAAGAGTTTAATTCCTCTCCTATTTCCAAATTTAATCCTTGCAAGATTTAGATATTGCAAAAAATGACACACCAACAAAGAAAGAATCATTAAGCTGAAAGATTTTAAGCAAGCTAGTGTTTCTAAAATCCTTACATGGTTCAAAATTTTGGAGAACTCGACAAAACCAAATCTTGAGGAGGTTAGAACTCAGAAAGCATCACCGTGGAGCCAAAGAAACGCTAAAGTCAGTTATCACTCCCATCTTCTCCACCCACTTCTGTGATTCCAAGAACATCTGTGAAACCCGAACCACCACCTTCCCCATATCAGGCCGGCTTTGGGGATCGTCCGTCAAACAATCCAATGCCAACCGTGTTAGCTTCTCCACCACCTCCACTGGGTAGGAGTCCTTCAGCCTCTTGTCCACCCATTGCCTCACCCTGCTTCCACCATCCTCCACCGCCTCCCTCGCAGCATCCACAACCGATATCCTCACATAACTCCCACTCCCCTCATCAGCTATATACCTCAATGTCTCCATCCCAGACAACAGCTCAAGAAGCACTACCCCAAAGGCATAGACATCAGACTTCTGTGAGGAGACACCCCTCTTTTGGAACTCTGGGGCCATGTACCCTCTAGTCCCTTCGAATTTATTGATCTTACTATGTGATCTCTTTAAATCTTTAGAATCCATACACTCCCTCGTTATCTCACCACAAAGCTCGGATGTGCCAAAATGGCAAATCTTGGCATTGAAATCCGGTTCAACAACAATAATACTACTACTTTTTATGTGATTATGAACAAACTCAAGTCCTAATCCAGTCGAATTATGAACATAATCTAAGCCATGTGCTATATCAGAGGCAATACGTATGCGCGAGGCCCAACTCGACAGCACCGTGAAATTGGGGTTCTTAGCATTTCTCAAGCAATCGGCAAGACTAGCGCCGGAGACATAATCATACACCAAGTATATATGACTGCCGGAAATCGAAGCCCCTTTCAACTTAACCAAGCTAGAATGGTGACATTTACAGATTAGTGAGAGGCGGTCGACGAGCTGCGCGGTGTCCATTTGGCGGCGGAACCGCCGTTGCACAACCATAGACTGTTGATCGCGGATGCTGCACAGCCACGCCGTGGATGAGGAGGAGGCGGAGTAAGGCTTGAGCAGGAAATTTTGAGTGGCGGCACAGATTTCCTGGAAATCGTAGATGTGGGGCTGGTCGGGGAGAACCGTTTCGCGGAGGCTGGAGAGAGAGTTGCGGCCGGTGGCGGATGAGCGCTGGGACTCTCTGTAGAAACTGGCGGTGGAGGCGGTGCTGGGGAGGATGAAATTGCCGGAGCTCGTGGAGAAGGAAGGATCCGAGGAGGGATTTTGCGTGGATTTTTTGGATTTTGTTGATGATGAAGATTGCGATTTTGGGGTGGGCTGGATCACTTGTTTGGTCATTTTCTTCTTGGATTTGCACATGAAGGAGACGAAGGCGGAGGCATTCAGAAAATATGCAGGGAGAGAGGTAGTAGCCGGAATTCTGCGTACGGCGGCGGAGAGAAACTGGAGTGGTGTGTTTGGAGGTGGCGGCCGGGTTTGAATGGATTTTTGTAAGTGTTCAGTGAAGTCCTTTTCGGTGAATTTGTCGTTAGATACACGTCCGAGTGTTGAAATCGAGGAGCTGTCGCTGTCTTCTGTTCGATTCCACCTAAATTAGGCTTAACCCAATATGGTATTATGGATTACTCATACCAAACACACCCTTATCCGAATCAGAATTAGGGGTTTAGGGTTTATGACAAACACTGTGAAGTGTGAAACTCATTCCTCTGCATCTCTCTGTTCTTCAATTTCAGAATTAATGGAGGAAAAAGAGCAAAACCTCTTACAATTCGCTAGTCATGAAGCGAAGCTCAAAGAGGTCCTCCGCAACTTAAACTCCGTCGAATCACAGCTATTCTCCGACGCGGCGAAGGAACTCGTAAAATTGCTCAAATCCGATGATTGTCCTGAATTTCTGTGATCTTACGTTCGAACATCTTCCAAGCTCGTCGAAATCTCCCAGGCGTGGGAACTTCGCAATGGAAAAAGCCCGGCTTTGTGCAGATTTCGAACTTAGTTTCTGCAATTCCCAAAAATGAAGATCATGAAAAATAGTACTCGCATATGGATAACTTAATTTCTAACTAGACTACTAGTGATATTGGTGGTAGATGTAGATAGAAGCAAAACCAAGTCTCAATTTTCAAAGCAAACATTTTTGCCATATATTCATCTTTTTTCTTTTTCTTTAATTTCTGTATTCATATTCACCAGATTCTCACCCAAGAAGCACCAAAGTAAAGAAGAAAGAGAGTCCTCTCAATTTCTTACTCCACCTCTGAATCAGCTCAAACTCTCATCATCTGCATTCACCCTACTTGGTTTCTGCAATTTCCCATGCCTAGGCCCTATACTCCTCCTCAAAACCCAACCGCCTGTCTTTTTCCTAGTTCATTTCGTTCCCCTAATCTACCCCTATCTTTCATTCCCAATGCAACCCCTTCCTAGGGGCATTTCAGTCTTTCCATGCATGCCAGGCCTTTACTCTCAGCCGTTTCTCCTCCATGTTTTCAGAGTTGTTTCTGCACCAAAAACTATACGCATGCAAACCTCCCTCTCTCTATCAGCGTAGTATCTCTCTTGTGCGAGTGTGCTTTTCCTTGTCTGACTCTTTGTTTCTCTCTCTTTCTATGTGAGTAATATAGTTTGTGTGCGTGCACGCATATTCATGCCCCATATGATTGGTTGATTTCTAGGACTACTGTTCTACTTCCACTTTTCACCCCCCTATAAATGGGCACATACATATACCATGCAGAGAGAGATCATATATATTATTCTCTTCTTCTCCATCAAGATCTTGCCTTTCTCTCTTTCCCCCAACAACCCACGTCCCATTTTCCATTTTCTTGGATAATAAAGGAAAAAACATGGAGGGCGGTGATCAAAGCCTTGCAAATGGAGGGTCGAGATGGAACCCCACAAAGGAGCAAATAAACATGCCCGAGAGCCTGTACAAGCAGGGCTTAAGAACTCCGAGTGCTGAGCAGATTCAGCAGATCACTACGAGGCTTAGAGAATATGGGCACATCGAGGGCAAAAACGTCTTTTACTTCCAGAATCACAAGGCAAGGCAGTAGCAGAAGAAGAAGCAGGAGACTTCTTTTGCTTTCTATAATCGATTTCTTCATCCAGCTTCTCCAGTCTACCCTCCTTATCACAATGGTATATATATGTGTGTGTGTGTATTTTGGGACACATTATAGATATGGCTTACATTGAGTGTTTTCTTGATGCATTTTTCCACCTTTAGTATGTGTGTTGTGTGTGATTCTTGATATTAATTTCATTATATGGCTTATGTAGGGTCAAATGTCTTTTCATATTCTAAAAACGTTCTTGGTTTTTTGATATAAAGATTAGATTTTTATAATATTAAATTAATATTAATCAATATTCTTATAATATTTTTGATTTATAATTATCATGTAAAATAAAAATTTATCATTTAATAAAAAACGATTAAAAAACATAAATATAAAGATGATTATTATTTTATTATAATATTGTAGATACTTAAAATTTGAATTTGTTATATACTCCATTAATATTTTATTATCATGTATAAAATTGCATTTTCACTTATTTTTCCTAGATTTTGGCTTAACCACCTTCCGTATAATATGCTGTAAATCCATTAATATTTCATGGGATTTTGATCCTCTTTTATATAACTTCTAACTACCAGTTTAGTTTTACTTATTCGTTTGGAAGTAAATTACTAATGCACTTTTCCATTCTAAACCTAACTAGAAACTAAAAAAAATCACTCTTTCTGTATTTTTCAGTGGTTTGCAGCCCATGCTATATTAACCACACCAAAGAATGAGGCAGTGTACTGCCAGCAGCAGCCCAAGGTACAACTCCCCACAACGTCAGGTAGTTTCAAAAGGTCAAGAACAAGCCCACAAGGCATTGATTCAAGCAAGATTCAACACCCCACAAACCAAAGGTACAACCCCATTTCAAACAGCAACAATCATCATCAAGAAACGCTGGATTTATTCCCAATTCATCCCACCGGAATCCTTCATAAATCAAGAACTAATGAAGAAGCTCATGATCAGTACTATGAAATCAAGAACCCTAGTTTCTGTGCTAATCATCCATCAACACTATCAGCTTATGGCGATGATAACAATGGCCTTGATCGCAGCGATGATCATCCATTCTTTGATTTCTTTTGTGGGAATTAATTGAAGTTGTGATTTTGTTCTCCCAGAAGTAAATATAGATAGAATAGAAAAAAATGTGTTCTTACTGAATTCTAGAGGGTTTTTTTTTGGCAGAGAGGACTACTGACAGTGACAGAATCTGTTGATTAATTGTGGGTTGAATTTATATAAATGGAGATTTTTTTGCTTTTATATAACTCTTTGGTAGGTTGAGACTACTGATATAAGGCATTAATTTTCTCTTTTGGCTATGGACAGATATGTTGTTTCTGTTGTAGTCTTGGAAAGAGAGAGTAATTATTTTTTGGAAAGTTGATAAGTTAAAAATTGTCGGTAAATCACTCTTAAGATTGATTAAGTACTTTTAATAAAGCTCTAGTACAGACTACAGACTGTACAGTTCTCAAAGTTATTGTAAGTTTAGTTATTATTTACGTTTTTTATATTTATTTCATGTTATTTTCTTTTTCTTACTGCGAGGAAGAAATAACCTTTCTATAATAATTAACCTTTACATATAATTAGAATGAAAATGAAAAGCGAAAATCAACTCAACCTCAATAAATCAGTTGTTGACTCAACCTCAATTCCGTATTTATGGGAACTATCTTATTCACTTCACCACATTTGCACGGTTATAGGAACCAAACGTCACTTCTTCCTCCAACGTTTTTGACTAAGTTTTCTCTACAAAATTAAGTAAAGAAATAAGTATCATATTATTTTGCCACCTTTGCGTTGTATCATTAGGGAACTAAAAACAATACAGTACGTGCTCCCAAAACCAAAAAACATATATTCTTGAAAGAGAGGGAGAGAGAATATGGAGGAGGGAGTGTTGTCGAAGAGGGGAAAAACATTGAAGGAAATATGGGAGGAGAGGAAGTGGTTGAGGTATTTAGCTGAGCCAGCGGTGGCCGTCGCCCTCTCGTTCTACTTGCTTAAAATCATATCGTTGATTATGGTGGGCCATTTAGGCAAACTCGCTCTCTCTAGCGCCGCCATAGCTTTTTCTCTCGCTGGGATTACCGGCTTCATTTTCCTTGTATGCACTATACACCTCTCCATCTCTCTCTCTGTTTTGTGTGCTCTTCTTTTTTTGTATAATTTGTTTGTGTGAATAAATATTAGTACTATATTGCTCAATATTTTGGTTTCTGTTACTTAGGTTATGGGATATAAGTATTTGTTCGATTAGAAAGTTAATGAAAGGTTTGAAAGGTTTGAAAGGTTGGATTTTTTATCAGTGATCCAAATGTGCATTCTTTGCTTGATTTGGTATATGTATTATGAATCTTGATATCATCAGAGAAACTCATTTAAGCCTCAATGCCTAGTGTAGATTCTTATTCTGAGGGAAGAGTTGATTGCTTAGAAAAGTCGGAAACGCTTTTGCTTGCTCAGTTGTGTTTGGACTCAATTAGGCTTCCAGAAAAGTATATACTTTGCTAGTATGCAATTGACACTTGGTTTGCTCATCCTAACACCATTTGCTCAAGTGAATATGGTGGGTGAATGCAAGCATTGTGCTTTGTGTTTCGTAGACCGGCACCAAGCTATGATTTGGTTTGCTTTTATATACTCAGTTTCCTTCTACTTTCATTTGAATTCATTACTTTGCATTTGGAACCAAGGGTGTTTGTTTGTAACTTCCAACATCGAAAATTACAAGCTGCGTCACTTTAATGTCCCTTGGCTCTGACAGACAGAGTATAATACGTCTAAGCATTTATAGCGAGCTTGCTAGACAACGAGATTTATTTAATTTGGACCCCTTTTTGAGTTTAGTTGTTTCTGCTCCCTTGAAATTTAAGGACATAGATACGTGAATGATTTGAATGAGAAATATTGATTAGTGGACAAGCTTACGGAGCTCAACAATACAAGAAACTCGGAACTCAGACTTATACTGCCATCCTTTCTCTGTTAATCGTGTGCGTTCCTATCTCTGTCTTGTGGGTTTACGTGGAGGACTTGCTCATGTATGTCGGCCAAGACCCTCAGATCTCTCGTGAAGCTGGGATATTTTCACTTTGGCTTATTCCTGCACTCTTCGGCTTTGCAATCCTTCAACCACTTATCCTATACTATCAGATGCAGAGCTTGACTTTGCCCATTCTCATTAGCTCCTGCATCACACTCAGTTTCCACATACCGTTGTGTTGGGCTCTGGTTTTCAAGTCGGGATTAAAGAGTATTGGAGGTGCAGTGGCCATGGATATCTCGATGTGGTTGAATGTAGCCATGTTAGGTTTGTACATGAAGTGCTCCACTCGCTGCAGAAAAACTCGTGCCCCGTTTTCTATGAAGATATTCAAAGGCATGAGAGAGTTTTTCCGCTTTGCAATCCCTTCTGCCCTCATGATATGGTAATCACTTCCACTGCCATTACTTTCTATAGACATGCATTGTACACTATAGTAATTTCTTCCTCGAATTCGTTGATGTAGTCTCGAATGGTGGTCGTTTGAGCTACTGGTTTTGCTTTCAGGGCTATTACCAAATCCACAGCTTGAAATCTCAGTGCTTTCTGTGTGGTAAGTTTCCTCCTAACCATTTCTGAATGACTTAAACTCTAATTTTAGCTTCTAACTAAGTTTTTTTATTCTTTCATTTTTTAATTTGTTGTAATAGCTTAAATATCGTTGTAACGCTTTACGCAATACTGTTTGGATTTGTAGCAGTAGAAAGGTAAGAATACTCATTCCTCAGTTTCACTCTTGTCCTTATTTACATTCTCCCATATTTCTTGATGTGGCGAAGCTTAAATGTTCAGCACTCGAGTCTCGGAAGAGCTAGGGGCCGGATGGCCAGAGGGAGCTCGTCGATATGTGATGGCTCTATTGCTCCTTGCAAAAGTATGCACATTTGTTGTGAACCTTATCATCCTCTTCAGTCGGAACGTCTTTGGCTACATTTTCAGCAACGAGAAGGAAGTGGTGGACTATGTAGCTAACATTGCTCCTCTCTTTTGCTTATCCATAATGGTGTATAGTTTTCAAGGAGTCTTTTCCGGTATGCGTTTCATTCTCAATCGTACCATAGTGGCATGTACTTATACATATCAAGAACCTGATTGATCTCCCCTCTGCAGGTACTGCTAGAGGTTACGGGTGGCAGCATCTCACTGGTTATATACATCTTGTAGTATTTTACCTATTAGGGGTCCCGATTGCAGCTGCATTGGCTTTCTGGTTCGACTTTAGGGGAACAGGGCTGTGGATCGGGATACTATGTGGGGTGACGTTGCAGTCATTTACGCATTCGATCATCATGGATTGCACGAACGAGGAGAAACAAGTATATCTTCCACTCTGTCGTTTCTTCTTCGTCGTAGTGTTAGTATGGTTACTATTAATATTTCTTGGAATGCCATTGTTGTTTCCGACCATAAGTTTGAATTGTGCAGGCAGCAAAGGCGAGAGAAAGGTTGTTTGAAGAGGAGTCTTGGTCAGGTGATGAATATGATAGGCTTACATGAAATACATTAATCCAACTCTTCTTTTCCCCTTTTCATTTAATTTTGCTAGATACTTTTAATTAGGGATGTCTATCGGGCTAACTCGTTGGGTTTTGGGCCAATCAATTCAGATTATTGGGTTATTTAAGTCAACTTAAATTGAGTTGGATATTTTTAGGTCGAAAATTTACAACCTGTACGGGATCGACGGTTACATCGGATGCGTGGTCACTACTAGCAACTTGTGTTAACAACAAACACGTGAGAACTCTTCGAGCACTGGTGGGAGTGTTAGCCAAATGGACTCCGACGTTCAAGTTCGTAGGATTGTCACCGAAAATGTACATTTGAAAGTAAATAAATATAAAGTGATAATAAACTGAATGCAAGAGAGCGTCGAAGAGATGGGGTTCTGGTCGTGCGGGCTAGTTAGGCTAGGCGGGACGACTGTAAACCCTAGTGAATGAAAAACGAAGTAGAAAGTGCAAGAGAGGGAGTAGAGAGCGTGGAGTGAGAATTGAGTCTCCATGTGAGACCTAACGCGTCTTATTTACAAGACAATAATAGAACCCTCTTTAGGGTTTGCCTGCTTTCTCGACTTAACTAGTCGGTCCATTTCAAAGCAACTTAACTAGTCGGTCCCTTTCAAAGCAGGCTGCAATGTGTTTTAAATATTTCAAATCCGAGGAGAGGATGCCAATACGCCTAGAACGGCTACAGGTGATGTCATCCAAACCCAGTTACAATCTATATACATTACTGATGAATACGGTTAGGAGTTAAACGAGGGCACAACCTTCCCTAGCTCGGCGACGTGGGAAGAGATGGTATTATGGTCTTGAACCGAGCTCGGCGGCTACAGGACGGGGCTGCCGCAACTTGGGTAGAAATCATGTGTATAAAGCTAATGCAAGACATGATTTCTGGGTATATCAAATATATATATACATCGCGTGATTTACAAACAAGTGCTGCAGCTCTTTTTATAATGGAGCTGCATGGCTCTACAGTAATACAGTGAATCCTAGCAGTAGGTTATAACAAATAAGATTCCGATCCACAGCATATTCTCCTATAGAATGCTCCTATAATTTACTGCCAAGTGTCCCTTCTAGATTGAGCTGAGAGAGGATGTTCACATCCTTTGTCTTCTTCTTCATGCATGATATGCATGTTTGATGGTTATATTCTATCATTCAGCTATCTCAGTAGGCGCGGTGACGGCGTCGTTTCCCAAGTTTGCAGGTGGAGCCAGCAAATCCTGGTGCTGCGAGAGTCCCGCTGTCAGTTATTATGAGAACATTGAAGACGATGAGTGGCGACGTTTGACCCGTTGCTCCCTCTTTTGCATCTTCTCATTTCATTCTCACTTATTTTTTATTTATTTATCATGTTTTCAGATTCAGATTAGTACTATCTATTATATGTAGACTTTATTTTGGTACTTGATGCGAGTTTTCACACTTAGGTAAGAAGAGAGAGGTTATAGTAAATGCATTTAATTCACTATGAACGAAAGAATTTTTTTTTGTGGGAATTGATATCACTTCACTTCGGAGGTATCTCTTGTCCCCTTGAGTTATGGTAATTTTTGGATTTTGATTATTATTTCATTTTGGTAACTTTTGCAGATAATAGCATTTCTCTACCGGTCGACATTCCTTTAGGTGGAAACGATGCATTGAAGCAATATGCTATGGGAATGACTACTGCTCCGGCTCCCTCTCCCCGTGTGGTGTCTCACCAATCGAAGAGGAGGATTGACATGTCGAGCGTGTCGGACCTTGGAGGTGGTGTTCACCTTACATTTCCGTCATCTACAGCATGTTCTGAGTTTGCCCCTCATGCTGCTGAGGCGGGGAAACTGTTGTGGCCCGAAGATTATTCCAAGTTCAAGCAACTCGAGTTAGAGTCTGTGGGAAAGTTAGGCGTTCAGCATGCTTTTCAGGTTTTTTATACATGCTTCTTTTAATTTGTTGAAATTATCTTTTGTTCCAAAGTGTTAACATCTTGTATTGTTTTTTTTTTCTTTTGACAGAGTATGCAGGCCTTGATGTTCATGAACAACAAGGTTCCTGAGGAAAAAGGAGGTAGAGAGTCACAAGAGCGAGCTAGCAAAATTGCGGGATCATCTTAGGATTCTCAAGGAGGAGAAGGCTAACTCTGATCGGCTAATGAAGGAGTTACAGACGACACATGCTCGTGATACTAAGGAGTTGCAGTCTGTTCGTTCCGAGGTGGAGAGACTTAAGGCTGAGATGATAGAACAGTGCCAAGCGGGGCAAACTTATCTTTGGGATGTTCAGAAGATTTTAGCTGACCGTGCCGGGTTGTAAGCGATGCTTGCTGTTGATGAGGGTTCACTCAATGGGATCACCTTCACTTTTGGAGATTTGGATACTGAAGCTACCGGGGCCAAGGGACAAGGACCGGTCGATCACGAGGCTGGTGACGTTTGATTTGACACTTGTTTGCTTTATATTTTCATGCTTTCAGACCTTTTTATATATGTTGTTTTTGTATCGCTAAACGATTATATTCGACTGGGTTTATGTACCCCATTTTATCCCTCAGTCTCAGTCGGGTAGGTAGATTTGGCTTTGATTATTTATGTGGTGCAACCAGTTTATCTATGTGAGGCTCACTCTTTGTTTTATCAAGTTATGTTTTAACTTATCTTGTTCATGTTTCATTGAGTTGTTGGACTCATTTTAGTCTCGATTTCACGGTTATGTTGAAACGTTTGAGCGTGTTTGAATTGTTAGAGTTGTACTCTATAACTCTGTCTATATACCTCTTTTGGGAGATCAGAGAGACGCCCAAACGTAGTTATGACCTGCATAATCTTGTCAGAATTACTTGATTTTGTATGTGGAGACTTTTTGCTTTTGAATAACTCTCTTTAGGACTTTGAAGATTTGTTGCTGTTTTTGGGAGGTTCAGACTACTGACACAAGGCATTAACTTTCTCTTTTGGCCATGGACAAATATGCTGTTTGTGTTGTAGTTATTTTTTGGAAAGTTGATAAGTTAAAAATAGTTGGTAAATCACTCTTAAGATTGATTAAGTACTTTTAATAATGCTCTAGTGCAGTTCTCAAAGAAATTAAGAAATGGTAAGTTGTCAGTTTAGTTATTATTAGAACGGTAGGGAAATTTTGTATTTACTTCATTTTGGTTTTCAGTTCATTGTCCTTGGATATTTGAAGTTAACTAGTTTTACAGTTATGGTTCCAACTTCCAACTGTAACATAACTGTCGGTTTTTAATGTTGGAAGAAGAATTATCTAAGATGGTCCCGATTTTCAATAGTCGGGTCTAGTATTGAATTAAAAATGTTTTTTTTCTCATAAATTTACAAGTTAAATGGGCACATTTAAGTTTTGCAACTGAAATTAATAGATGTTATATGTCCATAAAAAATAGCAATGAAAAGATAATTAAACTATATTTGGTCGTATTAAATGTTGTAGGAGTATTAATTTTAGTTTAATCTCCCACTTATATAAGTGTTGTTTTAGGAATTCAAGGGTTACCATTAACCATCATTAATCCATATAAATTTGCTACTCTCAAATAAGTTTCCCTGTAAAAAATATTGATTAAAATTATATTATGAAGATAATTGAGTTTCAAAATTGTCTGAAATTTTATTGAAAACTAGCACGAGTAGACTCATGTACTTACTCCATTTCACGCATTTTTTTGAATGGATAACTTTTACTATTTTTGAAATATGTCAAGTTTAGTGGGACGGAGGGAGTATGATTTTATTGATTTGCCAATGAGATCACATATATTGTTTGATGGTGTTGCATCTCCTATTAATTAATAACGACACATGACATGACTAGGATTTAGGATTTAGGATTTATGATATATATAAGGAAAATATATAATTTACCAATAGAATTAAATATGGTAAATTTCATATACTCTAATATACATGTTGGGAAGTGGACTCCATCACCTCCCAGAAGGTGGATTTTCCGTGTATCGTACCTGATACAGCTTATGGGAGTGCGACTTGCCTCAGTCGAAAAGAGTATGCATTATCATTATTGATGAGAGTTCAAATAAATTGATTACTACTACCCATACCAACATGATAGATCAATTCCGATGGACACTTTCTATTCAAAAGTGCATATAAATTAAGATATTTTAAGAAACTTTTTTTAAATAAGTCCCATCTGAACATTAATCTCATAAAATTATGAAACACGAAGCTTCGGATATGACTAAAATTGTAATATACCAAAATTCCTAGCAATTAAATTAAATATACCATCAAATAGGGATATCGTAAATGTTTCCATTATCACGGTTTTTGTTGTTTTCTCATTCAACGAAAACAATAATTTTCAAACAAGTTGAGTTCCACTCTCCGCGACCACTCTTTATTACTCCGTTCGTCTATGAAAAATTTGCACAGTGGTCCACTTTATTACTTCCACATAAAATTTGTACACTTTTTTTTTAATAATTATATTTATATTATTAGACTCATTGTTACATTTTTAATCACTCACACTACGTATTTAATTAATAAATACTGTAGACTCTTACTCCATTCACAACACATTCATAACATACGTTAAAACATGTGCCGAACTTCAAGTGTGCAAATACTTGGTGGACGGATGGAGTAATTTATTTGTGATAGATATAATAATATTACATAATGACCTATAAATATATAAATCAATGTAATTTTATTTTTGTTATTTTAGATTGCATAAATATCAAATAATATACTAATTAAAAAAAAATTAATGCAAAAACGAAAATTAGTAAAGTTTTGTAAAAGAATATTATTATTATTATCGAACATAGTACAGTATTATATTATTGCCACCTTTGTGTTGTATCATTAGGGAACTGAAAAAAAATATACAGTGCTCCTAAAGGCTAAAACCCAAAAAAATAATAATTGCGTATTGAATTCAATGTGATACATGGGCAAACCTTCGGCTCGGTATTCCACCCCCAAAGTCGTATATTCTTGAAGGAGAGGAAGAGGGAGGGAGAGACAATATGGAGGAGGGATTGTTGCCGGAGAGGGGAAAAAGATGGAAGGAAATAGGGGAGGAGATGAAGAGGTTGGGGTATTTGGCTGGGCCAATGGTGGCCGTCACTCTCTCATTCTACTTGCTTGAAATCATATCGTTGATTATGGTGGGCCATTTAGGCGAACTCGCTCTCTCTAGCGCCGCCATTGCTATTTCTCTTGCCGGGATTACCGGCTTCAGTTTCCTTGTATGCACTATACACCTCTGTGTGTGTGCGTGTGTGTTGTGTGTCTTCTTTTTTGTATAATTCGTTTGTGTGAATAAATATTAGTACTATATTGCTGAATATTTTGGTTTCTGTGACTTAGGTTATGGGATAACTATTTGTTCGATTAGAATGTCAATGAAAGGTTTTATTTTTATTGGGGTGTTTGTCTTGGATGTTCTCTCTCCACTAGAGTTGCTAGCGTCACCTGCTTCTCCGCTGATATTCTTTGACACTGTAGGAAAATTTTGAACTTGCTGCAGAGTAGTGACTTCCCATTTATATTATTAGCCGAGTTAGTTTAGAGGGAATTTTGCAGTTTATTAATTTGTTTCTCAATCGTTGTAGCAGGGAATATGTGAAGAACGTTTATGAGTGATCCAAATATGCATTCTTTGCTTGATTTGGTATATGTATTATGTATCTTGATGTCATAAGAGAAACTCATTTAAGCCTCGATGCATAGTTTAAATTCTTATTCTGAGGGGAAGAGTTGATTGCTCAGAAAAGTCAGAAACGCTTTTGCTTGCTCAGTTGTGTTTGGACTTAATAGGTTTCCAGAAAAGTACATACTTTGCAAGTATGCAATTGTCACTTGGTTTGATCATCCTACCATGATTTGCTCAAGTGAATATGATGGGTTAATGCAAGCATTGTGCTTTGTGTTTCGTAGACCGTCACCAAGATATGATTTGGTGACTTTTATGTACTCAGTTTCCTTCTACTTATACGGTTGTAACTTCCAACATCGAAAATTTTCAAGCTGCGTCACTTTACGTCTCTTGGCTCTAACAGAGTTCAATACGTCTAAGCATTTATAACAAGCTTGCAAGACAATGAGATTTATTTAATTTTGACCCCTTTTTGAGTATAGTTGTTTTGGCTCCCCTGTCCTCATTGATCAGATTTTTTATTAGTTTGTAATTTAAGGACATAGATACGCGAATGATTTGAATGAGAAATATTGACCGTTTCTGATGACAGTTGGGTATGGCCAGTGCATTGGAGACGATTAGTGGACAAGCTTATGGAGCTCAACAATACAAGAAACTCGGAACTCAGACTTATACTGCCATCCTTTCTCTGTTAATCGTGTGCGTTCCTATCTCTGTCTTGTGGGTTTACGTGGAGGACTTGCTCATGTATGTCGGCCAAGACCCTCATATCTCTCGTGAAGCTGGGATATTTTCAGTTTGGCTTATTCCTGCACTCTTCGGCTCTGCAATCCTTCAACCACTTATCCGATACTATCAGATGCAGAGCTTGACTTTGCCCATGCTCATTAGCTCCTGCATCACACTCAGCTTCCACATACCGTTGTGTTGGGCTCTGGTTTTCAAGTCGGGATTAAAGAGTATTGGAGGTGCAGTGGCCATGGATATCTCGATGTGGTTGAATGTAGCCATGTTAGGTTTGTACATGAAGTGCTCCACTCGCTGCAGAAAAACTCGTGCCCCGTTTTCTATGAAGATATTCAAAGGCATGAGAGAGTTTTTCCGCTTTGCAATCCCTTCTGCCCTCATGATATGGTAATCACTTCTACTGCCATTACTTTCTATAGACATGCATTGTACACTATAGTAATTTCTTCCTCGAATTCGTTGATGTAGTCTCGAATGGTGGTCGTTTGAGCTACTGGTTTTGCTTTCAGGGCTATTACCGAATCCACAGCTTGAAACCTCAGTGCTTTCTGTGTGGTAAGTTTCTTCCTAACCATTTCTGAATGCCTTAAACTCTAATTGTAGTTTCTAACAAACATTTTTTTTTCTCTCATTTTTTAATTTGTTGCAATAGCTTAAATATCGTTGTAACGCTTTACGCGATACCGTTTGGATTGGCAGCAGCAGCAAGGTACAATAACTCTCATTCCTCAGTTTCACCCTTGTCCTTATTTACATTCTCCCAGATTTCTTTAATGTGGCGAAACTTAAATGTTCAGCACTCGAGTCTCAAACGAGCTAGGGGCCGGAAGGCCAGAGGGAGCTCGTCTATCTGTGATCGCTCTAATACTCCTTGCAACAGTAAACGCATTTCTTGTGAGCCTTACCATCTTCCCCAGCGGGAATGCCTTTGGCTACATTTTCAGCAACGAGAAGGAAGTGGTGGACTACGTAGCTAACATGTCCCCTCTCGTTTGCTTATCCTTAATAACAGACTGTCTTCAAGGAGTCCTTTCCGGTATACATTCACTCTCAATCATACCAAAGTGGCATGTACTTATACATATCAAGAACCTGATTGATCTCCCTTCTGCAGGTGTTGCTAGAGGTTGCGGATGGCAGCATCTCGGTGCTTATATAAATCTTGTAGCATTTTACCTATTCGGAGTCCCGATTGCAGCTGCATTAGCTTTCTGGTTCGACTTTAGAGGAAAAGGGCTGTGGATCGGGATACTATGTGGGGCGACATTGCAGTCACTTATGCTTGTGATCATCACGGCTTGCACGAACTGGGAGAAACAGGTATATCTTCTACTCGTCGTCTTCTTCTTCGTCGTCGTGATGGTATCGTTACTATTAGTATTGCTTGGAATGCCATTGTTGCTGTTTCTGAGAATGAAGTTGAATTGTGCAGGCAGCAAAGGCGAGGGAAAGGTTGTTTGAAGAGGAGTCTTTGTTAGGTGATGAATATGATAGGCTTACATGAAATTTTGCTGGATATTTTAAGTAGGATGTCAATCAGGCTAATCCATTCGATTTTATGTCAATCAATTCAGATGATCAGTTTATTCGGTTCTTGGTAAATTGAGCTGAATTTTTTTAGGTCGAAAATTTACAGCCCTAATCTTAAATTTCGATTTACGAAAATGATTGATAATGTATATGTTTATGATTTTATATAAGTAAAAATAAATATGCAAGATATAACAAATAGAATAGAATTTTAACAAAATTTTAATAAAATATGTAAGATATAAAAAATAAAATAAATCTAATTATATGATTACATCTAATCATAAAATCATCGCATTTTATAATTTATTAATTTATTCATTAATCACATGATCAATAATTAATAGCAATGCATTTAAATTAATTCTAAAAATCATAAATCAATGCAAAGGCCCTCGTTATGAAATATTGTTGGGATATTTTATATTGTTTTGATTTGGTTCTAAAACTTAATTGTGTAGTGAAGGGCCACTGAAGGCCTCCACTGAAGTCTTCAAGCCACTGAAGGTCTAAGGTCACTGAGTGAAGATGTGCATGGCCACGGAAGGCCTAAGGCCTAAGGCCACTGAGTGAAGAAATGTTGCATGGCCACTGAGTGAGAATGTTTTGCATGGCCACTGAAATGCACTTTTGCATGCCACTGAAGACCATTTTTGTGTAGCCACTGAATGGCATTGTTTCAGGGGCACTGATGGCCATAAGCCACTGAAGGCATAAGCCACTGAGGCTTTTAGGCCATTGAAGTTATGTCAAATCTGAAGGTTTACACTGAAGTTCATTCTAAAGTCTCCACTGAGTGTCTCACCTACGCTATAGATGTAATCATATCAAGACACCAGAAATGACAAAAAGGTCAACTACTCCAACGGGAAGAATTCAAAAAAAGCTCTATCTCACAACGGCTATATTTTTGAGAGAGCACTATAAATACCCCGACACTTCTCACGCTTCAAGAACAACCGGTTACCCAATCTACACTTGCTATTATCGCTCTCAACTCTCAAATTCTTAGAACACTTAGCTTTCAGTTCTTATTTTCTAAAGTGTTCATATTAGCGATACATCTGTAACCGAAGAATAGTTTAGCATTAGATTAAGTTCGAAGCTAGTTGTGATCAGATAAATCTGTATATCTAACCCATCGTGGTTGATCACTGTAAGGCTATTACTTCTCCATTAATTTGGAAACCCTCGACTAACATCGAGTACTCGTGGACGTATGAGTTTTTATCTCCGAACCACGCAAACCAAACTCTGTGTTGTTTCACTTGCTTTCAGTATTTATTCTTTCATTATCTTATCATTCACTGAAAGTTTGATTTTGGTTTTTTTTAAAAACGAGTTTACCACCAAATTCCGCATTTCAAAATCTTTATTTACTCGTTTCGAGACCAACAAATATGGAAAGGTTATAATCAATAACCATATCTAGTGATCAAATTAGTCCTAAACATCATGAAAAACAGATTATTACTCGTACATAATAAAATGCAAAGGTATATATGGATCATAATTAATAACCATATATTATAATTATCAAATTAATCATAAAAATCAAGAAATTCTATAAATAGAATCCTACCTTGTAAAATGCAAATGTGTATATATAAATAAGTCATTCATGCAAAGAAGCTATATACAATACATTCTAAATACTTCAATCCCATTGAATTATTATTTTTAAATATTTTATATTTCAGTATCACAAAAAATGGCTAAGGTATTGGCATCTCTATTGCTTGCAATGTTCTGCATATCTCTTGTGTCAGCTGGTAATTAATTAATCACTTCAATAATTTAATTTTCAATTTTATTTTAGTCCTCATTATAAAAAATAAGTTAGGAGATTATTTTTATTTTATTTTATCTTATTTTATATGATGGTTTAATTATAATATAAAAATTAAAAATGGCAGGATCGATGAAAGGAATAAACATAAAGGTATGCGAAACTAGTAGGAGTGTTATTTGTAATAATTAGCTTTATTTCATTATCATTTAATAAAATTATTCACTTCCTTATCTTATATATGTGTTATTGTGATACATTTTGATTAGTTAGTTAGTCTGGCCTCGTTTGATATATAAATTAAACGTCTTTTTCAAGTTTTGATTCCAAATGTTGAGAATTGTGAATCCGTCATTTCTCGATATTTTGTAATATGTTTTCCTATCAATATGTTACTTTTATATCTTATATTATGTAGAATCATTATTTATTTATAACTCATGAAATAACATTATGACGCCGATCTTTACTGATTATTATGTCATCATTAACGATAGGGGGAGACACATATTTTTACTTCTTTCACACGAGATCGATTATAATTTTAAAATAATGAATTTATGAACCGACTATTATAACCGTAGTTGTAAACACCTCTACGGTGGATTTCATTTCCATGTATACCATAATTTCTAAAAGAGAATTTTAGTGTATAGTCACGTGTTCAAATAAAAAAACATAAGTATAATTAACTATGAGGATTATTGAGAAGTAATCTTATCTTCACTTTTCTGGATTTCAGACATGATATTTTTGACTAAATTTAATTTTGTAGAATTCATCGACTCATTTGCAACAATAATTCGAGTAGATATTATTCTATGAATTATGATGTAATAAATATACACATGTAAGATTGAGAGAATTAGATTATAGATATTGATAAAATTACCAAAAAAATCGTAATATTATTCATTCGATAATATAGAATTTTACTCTTTAGATCAGTTATAAATAATATAGTGGCACAATAAACGATTTGAATAGTAAACTAGTTTTGCATTTAATTTGATATTATATATATGTGTGTGGTGTTATATTACATAAAAATATTATCGTAATATTTTAATTTTAGATTAATATTACTCCCTCCGTCCACGAATGTTAGTTACGGTTTGACCGGGCACGCGTTTTAATGTAGTGTTTTGACTTTGGATGAAAGAGTGTAGTTAGTGGAGTTTGTATCTCACTTGTTATTATTATTTAATTGAAGTGTGTGATATAAATGGAAAGTTTCAAATGTAACTAACATTGGTGGACGGACTAAAATGGCAAAACGTAACTATTATTCGTGAACGGAGGGAGTACTAAATATTAATACAACACTACAAGTCTCTACAACCATTACAAAACTGGCGATTTTTGTAGTATTGATATTGTTAGTTGAATGAAAGAATAAGATTATATGAATAATATTTGAATTTTAAATATAAATTTCCATTTGAGTGTTAAATTTGCCTTTGATAGATGTTGGATAAAAGTGTGTGTGTTTTTAAATAAACAATAATCTCTTAATAAAATAAAGCACATTTCCCCTTTAGAAAAGATTTATATATACAATCTATGATTTTAATCATAGGGAATGATGAGATTGAAACAATCATAATACACTGTATAATTTTAATCTTATTATATTATATCATATTTTAACTACCAAACATGATATAAGATTACAAATTATTATAAGCTAACAACTAAATTACATTATTTAATTTATATAATTTGGCCAACAGCCCTATATATAGGTTATGTATGTTGGAAAAATTGATTTTGAACTTGTATGGTTCTTAATTAATTTGG